>JAHHFK020003481.1:0-277747 GCA_024533555.2 Aedes koreicus
CTAAGAGCAAACACCAACAATTTTCACCTGGCTAAACATTCGTTTGATTTAACCATGCCTGCGATTAAAGTCAACCATGATGGTGTTGATTTCAACATGAGGTCTGTCAAATATACCATAAATGTTGAAGGCTGTACCATAAACGTAGTAAATTTGACTGAAATTTCAAGGTAGTTTTGAAAATAGGCATAGTCGGGAAAAATTGTAGTTTTTACAGCATGATTTTTTTTTCAGAGTAGTATTCATTTTGAAATTCAATGCTTTCTGAAAGAAAGAACTGACACAAATGAAAATATGCAAAACCCTCACTCCCGTTTCATTTATCTCAATTTTTGAGTAGAATTGTACACTATCTCTTTTTCTCTCAATAAAAAGTTACTCAATATTTGGAAAAAGTGGATATACTTAATTTTATGAGTAGATCCTTGGTAGATCCATCTATTTTACGAAAATAGAGTTATATTTCCGTGAGAGAAAAAGAGATAGTATGCAATTGTACTCAAAAATTGAGTAAAGTAAAACAGGAGTGTGATGTGCAAAACTAGCTCGTCATTGAGTGTGGAGAAATGTGGAGAAACGTCAACTGGAAAATTTCCCGAGTCAAATCCCGAGCCAAATCCCAGTTCAAATTCCCGTGGTGCTTTTCCCGAACTGTAAACCAGCCTTAAGCCTGGTTTACAGTTCGGAAACGCGTCACGGGATTTGGGCGCCTGTGTGTTTTAAATGGAGCCCGGGATTTGATTTCCCGTGGCGGGAATTAAGTCTACACAAAAATAACAGTTTTCCTGAAGTGTAAACCCAACCGCGGGATTTACTCCGGGAAATGAAATTCATCTCTACACACTACTTCTTTGGCGGGAACAAATCATTCCGAATTGTTTCCGGGCGGATTTTTTTTTGGAACTCGAACAGGGAAAAAATATTAAAATGGAACCGAGTTCTGAAACAGTTTTTTTCGATTTTGATGTGCTCGAAGACTTTGATGGGTTTGTCAGTCATGATAAAATTGATGAACAGAGCTAACCCAGGATGAAATATTGGTCGAAGAAAATATAGAGTTCGTTGCGAAAAAAATAGAAACGCGTAGCAAAAACGACAAAACGGAACAAGGAGATTGACATTAAAGTTGTTCTTTGCTAAGAAATTTCAAAACATTCTTGCTTGTACCAAATAACAAGCAAGAGTATTCCAAAAAATAGCTAAAGATGCTATTTGGCAACAAATCAGTTGTACTATTTTATCGTCCCTGAATAAATCCATCAGTGTCCAGCAGTGCAGGAAGTACTCACGGGTAAAAATCCCCACATATTTATTGAAAAAAAAACCATGTAAAATTCCACATAATATTCATTTGTTCACACATAAACAGAACGCTCTGAGATACATATACGAAGTTTATGTGGCAAATGAAAAATACGTGTGGCCAAACATAGTGGTTATTTGTACACAAAGGAAGTAAGTGTTGTTACAAATAGATATCATTTGTTTATCAAATTGATTTGCAAAATTCATGTGTGGGACACATAGATATTATCATTGCTGGGATGCTTTGAGGTAATCGATCAGGTAAAAACAAACATCGTTAAAGCAACAGTTAAAGGGTAAACTTAAATAAAGTTATTCGTAAATTTCTAGAATTTATTTATTTGATAAAGTAAAAAAATTCAAAAAATTTGTGATAAATCCAGTGCGGTCTTCAAAACTGTCTATTCTTTCAATGCTTCCTGCAAGAAAAAACTTACACAAATGTAAACAATACGCAAAACCTGAGACGCAAAACATGCTTGTCACTGAGTGTGGAGAAATGTGGAGAAACGTCATCAGGAAAATTTCCCGAGCCAAATCTCGAGCAAAATCCCGTTTCCAAATCCCGTGATACTTTTCCCGAACTGTAAACCAGCCTTTACCCATTAATGGGGCCTGTTTTTTTTTTTTTGTTGGCCTCCTGAGAATTTTTTAATTATTTTATGGAAAAACGGGGTCACCTTAAGGGGGGAGGCGGTTTAGGGAAATGGGTATTTTCCAAAAGGGGAATAAAATAATAAATCCCAAGTGGGGGAACACCAGAAACATCTTCTTTGACAAGAATATAAGAAGTTTGTTGTAAAAAAGTCGTGAGGATGAAATACCAAACATGTCTGGTCTTGAAAAAGTTTTCAGGATGTTTGTCATCTTACCACTACGAACTATTTTTACTCACTTTTGAGTATCCATACTTTTGACTGATTTGAGTCAAACGTACTTCATTTTGGATTGTTTGGAAATAGCGTGTATGCTAGATGTTTGTAAATATGTTGATAGGTTGCATTCAAGATGAATTTTAAACATGTTTTTAACATCCCCATGCAATAGTGAAATCATTCCGAATAGATTGTGAATCCAATACAGTGACGACTGAAAATATGTTTATTTGAAATACTGGAATAAAAAAAAACACTACCTAAATGTAAGATTGTGATGCCACTCACTGATTCAAATAGAAGCCAAATTGGGCATAGGGGTTTATTCAAATGTAGCATAAAGCAACAGTTTGGGAGAATGTTTAGTATTTATTATAAATTGTTACGTTTAATTTGTGGGGGAGTCTTTTGAGATGTAGCTGCGCACAACATAGTAGAAAAGTTGTATTTGTATTTTCATTCATACTGACATTTCTCGGTTCAATTTTACAACAAAAAACGCAGAAAATAAAAAACGAAGATTTGAAAATCAAATGTGTTACTAATGTTTTTACCCGTACTGTAGACTTGTACTGTAGGACTGTAGACTTGGTAAATCGCCATGTTGGTTTTTGTGAATTCCATAAAGAAATCTCACTAAAATTCAATAATTTATTCGGGGTACCTTCTACGTGTTTTAATCCAATTGATGGCGCATGAAATTCGGGAAGGTAAAACGGAAAGTTGCACTACTAACCTTGAGCCGCATATACAATTTTGATACAACTTCCATGCGCAAAGCAGTTTTTATTTCTCATTTGAAAAAGTAATAAACAATCATCTTTAACGCGTAAAATACCATTAGCTACGATATCGTTTCGCCATTAAAAAATCTTGTTTATATTTTTTTTACTTTGTTCATACCGTGCTTGCTTCGACAAAACATATCATTATGTTATAAGCATGCTGTTGGAAGCATCCACAGAACTTAATATTTGTCTTATGGATGTCCTACAAAACATCTGGTATGACCTAAAAGATGTTAAAAAATGCCACATTTATTGCGCTTTTTCGGTTATATGCGCGTATGAAATTAAGTTATTGACGTTAGAAAAAAAAAAAACATAAGCTTGGTCTAAAACGTATATTATTAACATGAATATGAAAAGAGGTGTTACTTGGGATCGTACCCATTAATGGGTAAAGGAAGCTTATGGCTGACCCACAACTGATACGTTGCGGATGCGTTGACGTAAACTTGACAAAAAACCTATGGGAAAACTGTCAAATCCACGCAAAGGCATCCGCAACGTATCAACTGTGGACCAGCCATTATGGCTGGCCCACAATTGATACGTTGCGGATGTGTTTGCGTGAATTTGACAGTTTTTCCATAGGCTTTCTGTCAAATTAACGTCAACGCATCCGCAACGTATCTATTGTGGGTGACCTACCATGAGGCGCGTTCAAAGTGAATGCGTGATCACTGATGCAAATGAGAAAAAATTCCATGGTTGTAGTGACAATAATTCCGACATAATAGTAAATGTAGAATTGACCCCCAATAATGGTATAATTCACCTTCATTTTTTTCTCAGAGCATCACATACTGCTGGTGGATGCATAACTATCCCATTCGGATTCGATTTGTGACACTTAAAAAGTGGACGCATATTTGTTCATAGTGGGATAAACATGCGGCCATGGTTATTCCAGAGTGGGGAAAAATTGCTTATCATTGTTATGGTTTTCTAGAATCGACAAACATATTGTTAATTCTAGAATACCATAACGATAATGTTTGAATAATATTTCAAAAGGACACATTAAACTCTAACGAAATTATAAAAGAATCAAAATTCTCGAAATGTCATATAAGACAGTTTTGCTTCCACTGGCAGTATACTGCATCATCAAGAATGGGGTCAATCAGGAACAAAGTTTTATGCATTTTCAGATATCCCACCATTGAACAGAAGATGACATTGGCTGTACAAATCATAGATGCGTTTCCTGGTTTAAAAAAAAACCAAACTGTCAGAAGACAGCCCAGATTACGTATGTGTTTATATTTTTATATCTATTTATATCTAGCTGAATATTATCATAATTTACAGTCATTTTTCTTCTGGAAGAACGCGGGGAATGGTCCCGGTCATGAGCATTCAGGAGTCATACAAACGCATGTTCGCAATGCAGGCATAAACGTTTCACCAAGCAAAAAGAAGTTCACACACAAGACTAAGGATAAACCAGCAGTGAACGTTTGATCCGAAATAGTTGACATGGCCCAGGAGATAGCTCAAATTGAAGCAACGTCGAGCAACTTCAACGACATCTTGAGAGGCATGGCAACTACTCATGACCTACTTCTCATGATGTTAAATGCCAAATCAAAAGTACTCGAGATTTTGAATGTTTTCCCGCATTTCCGATCATATAATGGAACGATGGTAAGTATTGGCTACAGTTTAGAAACTAAGTTGTAGATGCTGTAGTAACTGTGTTCGTACGGTTTAACTAATTTTACGATGCATACACTGAATTTTTGATTAAATTTTAATTAGAAACTACTGAGAAAAGAGGCACATATTATCAAAGAGATACGTGTGAAAAAAATTGCGAAAAAACCACGGTAGTTTCTTGAACTCACAATGCTCTTCTCAGTACGCAGCATTAGCAGTTATAAACGGGTTCCTTAACGGGTATATTAGCCAAGTACAACGTTTCCCTCACGGTATCAGTTGTATAACTGCTCATGCACCTGCTTACTGAGTAGGACATTGTGAGTTCAAGTCCCACAGCAGATTTCTGAATATTTTACTTACACTTAATTTTCTAGATGTCTCAATTGACCAAAATAGTCCTTCAAGTACTGTATTTAATCAATAATTTTCAGATCCAAAGAGCTTACGAACGATTGATGCCATACTTCAACAAGGAGTTCAACTTACAAGAAACTATTTGCTTGAGGTCTTCTAGTAGACAGAAGCATTTTTTCATCGTTTCGAGACGGTGAGTTCAACTATTTAAATATATGTGCATACATTTTATCATAACTAATTTTACAAACATATTTTTGCACAGACAACATTAGAGGATGCCTGCGTATTCTCTTTTTTCTCACCAGAAGAGGTGTTCGAAACTCATCCAAGAAGAGAGTACAGATGTTGAACAGGAGCGGCGGCTCCGATCATTTGTTGTATTATGGTAATATATTTATGGTATGACATTTGGCTCCGAATTAATTTTAATCCTCTTTTCGCAGGACAGTGAAACAGCTCTACAAGAACAACTAATTAAATATGTTAATTTCTTGAATGTTGTTGCTGGTGTAGCACCCCATCTAATTTATAATGGCAACAATTGTTTGCTCTATGTTGAAACACAAGTCATTCATTGTGGAACTGACTCCATCCGCGCGCTGGATATACTATTTAAAATAGTAAGTAATAGTATTTTTTATCTTTTTGATTTATTTTAATACTACTAAAAAATACTACATGTCAGATTCAAATAAGGTATTTACTTATTAATGATTAAAGAAGCTTTACCCATTACATGAGTTAACCTACTTTACTGCGAAATGGGTACTTTTTTACCCATAAATGGGTACTTACCAGTTACAGTGTTGATAAGTATTATAACATCACGGATACGCATTTCGTCCATTTAAATTAAAAATATCGATGTTCAATAACAGTTTTGGAATCAAATTCAAGGCATTGTAATTTCAACAATACATCTTGAGGCTGAAGCAAAGTATCGACGCTCGCAACATTAGCCAATCGTCTCAATTATTGGTAGGTTATTTACTCGATTCCAGTAATGGAATCGAAACACCAACGAATTTCACCTGAATATAAATACGTTGGTACTGGTACCAAAAGGTACTGAAAAGCGCTAGAGTGCATGGCAAGGTGCAGACTGCAAGATGTATTTCGAAACTAGGGGTTCTACAACAGTGAACCAATTTCAAATCGCTAGTTGCACATTGATTGTTGATTCTACCATGCCTGCGGTTAAAATCAACCATGGTGAGGTTGATATTACCATGAGGTCTGTCAAACATACCACAAATGTTGAAGGGTGTACCATAAACGTATTAAATTTGACTGAAATTTCATGGTAGTTTTGAAAATAGGCATAGTCAGGTAAAATGGTAGTTTTTACTGCAAGATTTTTTTCTGTGTCGGCATTACTGTGGATTTTCATTTCCCAAGTTATACCCATATATGAGTATTATTTACCTATACTTGGTTTGACTAAAATAAGCGTGTAAATATTGTGATAGAATCCTTTAAAGTTATCTCAACTCAATGAGGTGTATACAGGTAGCAAAGAGCAAGCTGTTTGTCAGTATTAGTAACGAAAAATGTGTAAACAATCCATTATTTGGGGTAGTGACGTAAAACTCCAAAACCAAGCGAATAATAACAAAGCAAGTTTAGCATCTTCTTAATGCACAAAAGGCATTTTTTGCCCGGAAACTTTAAAAATAATAATTAATATTGAAAATAATTATTTGCGGTGATTTGGTGTTGTTGTTTGTAGTTGTTTTTGTGGGGTATTTTGGCGCAAGTTTTTTAAAAAAAACCGGTGGATCATAATACGATAACAATAATGTCATATTTTTACATTTAACAACTTCACCTTAACCCATTTTCTCTAACTTTTTTATCTCAACTGGCATCTCTGGCAGTGTTTCAGCTGTCAATATTTTTCTTCTCTCGCGACGATTGAGTTGTTTTTTCTTCATCATTCGCGAGTGAAAAAAATGGTGACGAAAGTTCGTAAATTACTTTGTTTTTAACGCTAGTGACCCCAATAGAAAACGAAAAACTAAGTGTTAAAATTACTGGAAGACAAGTTTAGTGGATCCAAAAGCTTAACAGGCGATTAAGTGTGTGAAGAAAACGTTTAATATTTCCTGCACCAAGATATCACCCATTTTGGTAAGTGCAATGTACATCAGAAATAGAAGAATTGAAGTATAGTATCTCACTGAAGCGAAACAAAAGTGTTTAAAAATTGCATGTTTATCAGAATAAAGGAAATCACTTCGTCGCGGAACATCACTTTGTAGACTCAGCGGACAATGGGAATCCGTTCAATCCGGAAGCTTTTACGTTCGCGTAGGGGACATTTGCAACCGAAGGTTTCTGGAAAGCAGTTTTTATTATGTGAAATCGCTAGTTCTTGCATACCCGTCTTCGGATTGTTGCAGGGGAGTGCTTACGAGTGAGATGGATGGAGGTGAAGCTTTGATTTGGTTTAAAAACTCGCATCGTGCCTAGTTAAATGGCCCTGTCCAAGTTTTACGCAGTGTCCAAGTGTGGTGTGGTGAAAAACAAAGTTAAATACCAGTAATTTAAAAATCTTGAGAATGTGAAATGCTTCTACCGTGTTTCGTTAGACAACAAAAAATAAATAAAAATAATTATAAACAGTAAAATATTCGCGAAGAACATCCTGGAACGTGTCATTATCCAGGTAACCAATAAGCAGTTCCAAAGCGTCTTTACGGCAGCCTATTAAGCAATTAAGTCAATTAAGTTAAACGCAACATAAATGCGGCTTTTGGCCCAATATACGGCAGATTTATTGCAATGCTATGCTTCATTGATGCTATTTTGCATTCGAAATGCTTATTACAGGCTACAACCATTTAAATAGCATTTTGAATCCAACTTTACAACAGATAGCATTGGAGATATTGATATAATGCTAATATAATGCTTGTAGCATCTGAAATGCAGATTTAGGGTTGATTTACTGTATGTGCTAATGCTTATTAGTTACCTGGGCACACTTCATGATTTTGTTACTATTGAAAATACACCGTAAGAATTTTACGGCTTTGGCCTCTGTAGAATAAAACAAGTCAATAGGTGAGTCATCGCTACTAAAAAAAATATCGCTAAACTACAAGAGAGTTATCAGAGCGAAAGGATCCTTTCGAATATGTTCGTTTTTCATACATAGCTTTAGAACTTTTGATTTACGCACTTCTTTACATAATCCCTACATACATATCTATCTATATATCTATATATCTACATATGCCTGGATACATGAACACAAAGACGGCGATCAGTACATATTCACCTATATCGATAATATCGGTGGTATGAATTGCTGATTTCTTTATTGTATTTGTAGTTTAAATCAACGTTGCCAAACATTTCATCTTCAATTAAGATTTTTAAGCGGGTGCAATTAGTTCCGTCAAAAACCATTATACTTATACAAAAACTGAAAGAATTAAATCGATTCAAAACACATAATCTTAACATCATGTTAGTATGTTATTAAGTGTGCTGTGACTACTTCTTATTGAGCTAAATTGTTTCTAACGATCCTGATCGATTGTGTGTATTTGAAAGATTTTGAAGTATTTATTATTAGTAGATGAGGTTTTTATACTTAGTTCTAAACTATAAACATCTATATAAAACACATTTCCTTTTTAATTTCAGTCTTGCCTACTATGCTTCATTTAATAAGCTATAAAATTCATCAAACATTGGGCTGGTTTGAATCGCAGATTCGAACACGCTGTTTCAGAATTCAATAAGATGAAGGAACAAGTGAAGGAACCTTGTCATCTCGTTCTGTTGCTTTTAATTTGTAACTGGTAGTTGGGAGTGAAAGAACTAACTTTAGAAAAGTTAGTTAGTGAAAGAAGCACTTAATCTTTTCCTTGTAAGTTGTAACACCTTACTCGAACTCGTAATGAGATGAAAAAAAAACGGAGGAAATGCAAATACTCTACCCCGTTCGCAAATCTGAGAAAATCTAGGCAATTTCACAAGGTTCACAATTTAATTCAGTCTTATTATCGTCTAAAAAAGAAGTAGTGTCGACAGTTAGTTAAGACCTACTTAGAATAGCACTACAGATCGTCGATGCTGGTGGTAGAAGTCCACCACACAGGTGACCCCTAACTAACCACTTACTGCTCTAACCAATGGTGCAGCGAACTTTTCGCATATGCGAGGTTCTCATTCGTCCTTTTCAATTCTTAAAATTGAGGCTAAATAAAGGCACGATTATGAAAAGCCCCAACTCTTTACTGTTGGTTTAAATTGGTTCAAAGTGGCTAATAAGCGTAGTTAGAAAAAAAATGTTAGTTTTCCCAATGAACCAAACCACCATCATACTTCGTAAGTTTCCCCAATAGCATCTTTGCTGTTGGTATAAATAGGTCCAAATCAGTTTTCAAGCTTTATTAAAAATTACCTTGTTTTCCCAATGAAAAATCACAATCTTACTTTGTGAGTGGCCCAACAGCATCCTTACTGTTGGCTTGAAACTGTTTAAACTTGATTTCTCAATGATAATTCACCATCACAATTTGTGAGTGACTCGAACAGTGAAATTATGCGTAGTATTATATAATTCTTGCATCTGTTTTTTTTTTTGTTATAGAAAACACATGCAGACCGAAGAAGTATAATATATTGGCAGATTTTCAAGCATTTTGCAATTATCGATCGTAAATTTCGTTCCCTATCCGATCTAACAACAATCTTATTAATTTTAAGTGGAAAATCGGAAAAATTTGGAAGGAATCCTTGTCCATACATTTGCATACAATGATTGCCGTTTCTTAACACAAACTACTGATGGAAGCCTCAAATCCACTGTGGGTGTATACAATTTTTTGTACATTCTTAGACCCCTTATTTAACCGGGATCCCTTGCAGTTTTGCTTCAGTGCCTCTATAGATGTCGAGTTGAATTGATCTCGAGCGGCAACGGCTGAGACGTAATCATTGGTTACGCCCTTCGGCCGGCGCGCCGTATGGAACTTGACTAGAGCATCAACATGACGTCCTCGTTGGTGCCGGTGTCCTCGTCTATCTGGCTGCTGTGATGATATTCTCGAGCATAGGAAACACCACCCGTGGCAACTCGAAGATCAGATGTTTTCCACATAACATAGTCGGTCATTCGCTGCAACGAGGACGAGGAGTTAAACAAACTATTATCCGGAGTGAACATAGCACATGACGTTTAAAGAAATATTAATGACGAATTTAGTCCCAACTCGACCAAGACTTGGCAACATCATCTCAGAATCGAATGAAACTTTGTGTGTGCCAAGACTTTTTTATTGTTTGGATAACTAAACTATATATTTTGCTGCATCTTTTGATGATGACCGTGTCATGAATTTCAAACGGCGGAAGCAGACCCAGTGGATCGAAAAGTCCCACCACACAGCTTAAAACGATCCGCTTCGATTGCCACTTGCCGGCTTAGAAATATTGTTCCACACGGTGCATTCGGAAATCTTATAACATATCTGACTCTACGCCCCAAAATATTCCCAGAACGCGCTCACCTGACGATTACCTGTCCTGTTGGAACACTACCTGTCCCGACGATTTGTTTTCTCACACCGCCGAGTTGGACACCCAGTTGCGAATCTCGAACCTGGCTTGTTAGCCCGCGTATTCCTCCGCGTTCCGATTCTTGATGTATTGCGCTAACGCCGGCGAACACGTAGAGCCAAACGTGGCGTCGCACATCACGTAGACTTTCGGCAACTCGCTGCTGTCATTGCGGAAGAGGAACCAGTGATTTATCCTTGGATATTATGAACATCTGATGATACATCTCGCGGATGTCTCCACCGAAAGCAATTCGCTTCTTCCGAAAGCCGACGAGCACGATATTTGCACTAGTTAATCCGGTCCCTTCAGCAGCATCGAATTCAGTGAGATTCCTTGGACGTTTGCTGCGTCCCAGACGAGCCGAACCTTTCCGGGTTTCTTTGAGTTAACGACGACGTTCAGCGGGAGGTACCACACTTTGTTTCGTTCGGTATCGGCTAGCTCTTTTTCGGTAGCTAGATGAGCGTATCCCTTCGCTTGATATTCTGCGATCTAACGCCGCACGTTTGCAAACAGCTCTGTTATTTTTTTTTAAATTATTTTTACCGAGATTTTCTGTCACATTAGATCTAAAAATTGGCCGCAGTGATGAAGATACCCGACATGGTAAAAAAATCGAGATTTTCAGCCCTGGGCTGGTTTATCTCCCGTCTTAGTCATTTAAATACCTTTTTGGGTATTTTCGTGGTGTGATTCGAACTCGTGACTTTGTCGTGAGAGGTATGGATGTTAACCACTACGCCGGGGTCTCCCCCATGCCCATTAAATTTCTCCAGTTTCCTCTCCAATTGCTTTCAACGCCATCGGCTAGCTGACCGGAAAGAAAATCTCATCTATTAGCCAGACCAGCCCGTCTAGAAGTGCTCTCCAACGTCTCTTGGTACGCTCATTCCTCATTAGATATACGTTGGTCATACCCTAGAAAACCGTTCGACGATGTGGTTTTTATACCTGCGATAGACATAAAAATGTACCGTGATACTTCTTTAATCAAGTACAACAAAACTTACAGTTTGAGGTACAAGATTAACGACGTACAATGGTACCATGGTACTGTATCACATGTGTGTCATAAGCATTACTTGCCGCGGTCCGATGCAACGGACAGCAATTGGCTCCTTTGTCATACCGATCTTCGATCCTAGTGGGGCAAACGTATGGATGTTTAGCCCGATCAGTACTCCTGGACGACCGTCGTACAATGTAATTGACATAACTGCGCATCGGCGCATGCTGTGCTGTAATCTGATTAGCATCTAGTGTTTGTTGCAGCTGCATCAGCTTCTCCAGCAGCAGAAACTTCTCGTCCGCCGTAGAGGTCCACACGTTCATCTTCCTTTGGTTCTTCTCCACGCGATACATGTCCGACGTTCAGTTGATAGTCAGCTTCTCTTTCACTCCAGTGAGTCCTAGTCGCTTAACGCTTTACAGATTTAGAATTGAGGCTACCAAATATGTTCTAGAAGCTGTTGTAAATGTAGCATCCGGAACGTAACTTTGAGTGTGTCAGTATATATCATTTTGGGTTTCAAATTAGGGTTTAACAATACATCGAACAAAACATACAATTGAGGGATATTTATCTTTGAGCCTCAAAATATTTAGTGCAACAAGGATTACATCACTCGTAATATTCCTTATTTTTAAGAGTGTCCGTAAAGTGGGTTTCGGATGGACCAAGAGGAATAAAACGATTATAAACGCGATTTCAAGAGGGATAAAAAAAAGGTGTTTTTTTTTCTGGTTTTGTTTATATAAAATCTTATCTCTCTGGGGCGGAGCTCGGGAAGAAAGTGGATACCCAGCGTGTGGGGCGATGTGGTGTAGAACAGGTGGGTTACTCCGCCGCGGTGGTGGTAGTGATAGGTGTGGCTGTTTGCGTTACGTGCTAAACCCCAACACCTGGAGGGGGAAGGGGCAGAAAGACGAGAACAACAAATGGTGAAATTTGTCAGAAGCAGATAATTTCCCATCAACATGAGAGGGCTCTAGGAGTGGACAGTAATTTATTGCTAGAACGAAGACAAATGAAGAGAAAATATTGATAGTTCCGTTTAGCGTAACGGCAGGCTGTGAAATTGAAAGATACAAGTTGAAAACGAGCGGAGGGCATTTGAACGGTAGTATGCGATCAGGTGCATATTCTTTTACCAAGCTACCCCAGATGCAGGGTAGGCAAGGGGGATGATGGCATTTCGGTCTCCACAAACACAAAGTTACGTGCCACAACAATTTCTTCCTTCGTCGGATCCCATACCCGAAAGGCATTTGGGGAGAAAAACCAAAAAACCCCCTTCCATGGCTTCGGATCCAATTTCTTCCGCCGCTCTTTCGGAATATGAGTAAACACTCGACATCCGAAAACTCGAAGTTTCAAAATATCCGGCTTGCGCGACTGCCACAATTCAAACGGAGTTTGGTTCAAATCAAATACGCGGCCGTCTGAACCGCCTGACCCCAGAAAACCTTGCTAATCCCAGAATCCTGAAGCATCGCTCTCGCTTTCTCGACAAGGGTCCTGTTCATGCGCTCGCTACCCCATTTTGGTCCGAGGTATACGGTACAGTGAATTCTTGCTGAATCCCTTTCGACTTACAGAACTGTTTAAAACGTTTTCCACAGTACTCACCGCCGTTGTCACTTTTCAAGCGTGAAATCTTCATCCCGAACTTGGCTGTCCCTCGTTTTCGGCTGTCCACTCTGACCGGAACTCTTCTTTTTCTTTTCCGGACAATTGGCCATCTTATGGTCTTCCTTTTTGCAGCAGAAACACTTAATTTTCTTCGGTTGCTTCACTCCGAACTTCGTTCCGGAAAACGCTGCAGTATCATTTTTCGCGGTGAACAATTCCACACCTCGAAAACTCGAAGTTTCAAAATATCCGGCTTGCATGACTGCCACAATCCTGAAGCATCGCTCTCGCTTTCTCAACAAAAAAAAAAAAAAAAAAACAGACATAAAAAGTTCACCGATACTGGTATCAATTGTACCGAGGCGATCACAAATGAGAAATGAAATCACTTTCATGTTACTACCCTCTATATAACCAAAAAAAAAAAAACTATGTTATGTCAATATAGTAGGTATAACAACATGAAATATCGTTATTTTCAATAACGCTGCATACATTCTATGTTTGCAATCGTAGTTATCAGTAATATCGCCTCAGAATAGCAAAAATATATAATATATAAAATATATAAGAAAACATCAATTTTCTAAACTCACCGCTTGAAGCGCTGCACCGGATAAAAAAAAAGCACAGATTCTAAATTGGCAGAGCTTCAAGACGTTCTGTCATTCGATTGTTATCAATGTATTGCAATTGATGTTAGTCGGTGACTGGTATTAGATTCGTATCCCAATATAAAACGCGGCATTGCAGCAAAAATGTGATAAAAGTTTAGCATGTGAAATCTTAATATTTTCTTAAATTTATGGCTTTAAAAATTCGAAACGGCACAGCAAATCTCTCATGATGGTGACTCTTTTTAGATTCTAGCGTCCTTCACTGTACACTCTGGTGACATGAGAATTTGGTAGTATACTACTATGTACAAATATTATGAAGACTTTTCAATTTAAACTACCCTGGTTTAAAGATTCGAACAAACGTGTTTATTTTTAAGGCAGCACTGTTATTGACATATTTGTAAAATTTTACGTCAGTTGGTTCATTGGTGTAGTAGTTACGCTTGTGTGTGTTGAATGTTACAGAAGGGCTTTGGTGTCAAGTCAATGTCAAGAGCAAGTGTTTTTGATTGGCACAAATTGTTCAAAGACGGTCGAGAACGCATTGAAGACGAACCAAACCGAAGACGACCAAGAACATCTACTGATAAGCTACACGTCAACAAAATCAAAGAATGCAAAATCGTTGATTGACTACTAGAGAGCTTGCTGATATTGTTAGAATTTAAAAAGGGTAGGAACACCATTTTAAAAAAAAGTTGGGGGGAAAAAAAATGTGTGTGTGTGTGTGTGTGTGTCCAATCTAACACCCATCGGCTGGCAATGGTATTATGGAAGAAATCTGTTTACAACAATCATTCAAGTGACCATTGGAAGCAGCTTAAATCCGGGAGCTAGAAAGTGATAGCTCTACTGCAGATCCAGCAACCCATTTCAGAATGTCTGGAGAGTCACGTCCATTCCGAGGTTACTTTCACATAAAATAAGCCCCGCATGTAAACATTACCGATATCATTTGGATAAGGGCACTGCAACAGACTTCCAGATTTGGAAATTTTAAATTTCCATACCAGGCACGTATTTAGTATTATTTGAAAATAAGATTATTTTTATATAGTTATAATCAGATAGATCTCACCCATGGCCGCCTCCTCAATCACACTATCTTGTTCATTCGTAAAAATAAAAAAATTCGACCTAGATTCGTAATTAATTTCATGCACTCGTGATTAAATAAGCGCAAAAATTAACGTTGCTAAACCGCCCGATAGATATGCAACCTGCATAACAAACTCTGTTCAACCCGTGGGGAATGCCTAAAAAAATGTGGGAGTTTTTTTTTTCCCCTGGGCGGTGGGTTTGTTGTTGGTTTTCGCAAGGCGGTTTTCTCTTTCTACAGTGTCTTTTTTTTCACTAAACACTCGCCAACATGCAGCTTCAAAACTTCTAATATTTACGTTCACCGCGAAAAGGGAAAAAACTAAATTATATTTGGGGGATTAAAAAAAAGTAAGTGGTGGAAAGGGTGGGGGGTTATACACTGTGGGCGGGGGGGATGAAAGCTATTATTGTTTGTGATCATCAAGCTCCTGTATGAAGGGCCAAAAACGTTTGGGCGGACCCGTAAGCAGATATACTTACGCGAAACCCGCGAATATAGGGAAAAGAATCTCCTTCCAAAAGCTAGGTCACACAGACAGCACTAGAATCGAGCCCTCGTTTGACAGAATAAACCCAATAGATGGGGTCGAAGAGCCCGCCCTCGTTCCGCGAAATGTTAACAATAGGGAGGAGACAGTCCCATGCTCCCTATCCAAATCGTTTTACTTGGGTGCCCTGATGGTCCCTCCCTTTCCCCCGTTATGTGTTATTTAATATTTAGTATATTTTGTACACGAAAAATTAGGATACCATTATAGACACGAATGCTAATTTATTCAAATTTTAAACTTAAATGGTACATCCAATGGATTGTTACTGAAAAATAGATAAAAATTAGTTATGTATTAATATCCTTCTAGTCCTGGAAAATCTGAAAACAGAATAGATCATTCCAAATATCTGAGATAAAATTTCAATAAAAGATATTATTTTATAAGACATGTTGTAATATTTTATACTGTTCTAGTAACATTTCAAAGGTTGCAATCGGAGTGATCGAAGAGTCCGGTTTGATGATTTCTGAAATAATGCCACTAAACACAATATTAAAATATAATCCTGCACTGCTTATAAGCACATGTCAGTCTTTAATTAATACAGTAGTTGAAGTTTAGAAGTGCAATTTTAAATTAAATATTATGCTGAAATGCTGAAAAACAAATTGAGCCTTTGATGCCTATCATGTTGCTCTAGGCTCTTACATGGTTTTGGAATGCAGATGATTCTAAAGCGTTATTATGCATAGCATTTCAAGCTTATTGCTTTCACAAATTGCTTATTGCCTGCTCTTAACTCAGTGTTCCAAATGCACTTCCACAGTTATTAATTGAGAGCTTTCGATGCCGATGATTCTAATGCGTGCTGAAATTATTAATAAATTGAAAATGGAAAATATGCAATATGACTTAAGGTACATGATGTTCAGTCGCACCCCCTCACTTCGCTATTGTCAGATTGACAACATTGCCCAGGCTACGCCAACCAGCGTCTCCATGTTTCAGCTGGCAGTCGTCTGAAAAAGTCAAATCTCGATTGGTGCCAAAAATACTCAATTATTTCGACAAACAACGTCGCATGGAGGTCTGTGAAACGATCCTCTCTGACTATGAGGATTCAACGACTGTGTGCCATAATAACTGAAGATGCGACTTGGTTTACCACCGTGTGACTTCTGGCTGTTCAGCAGACTCAAAAGACCACTTCCGGGACACGGTTTTGGTTCGATAGAAAAGATAAAAGCCGAATCGAAGAAGAAAATGAATATAAAAAATGTTTTGAGAATTGGGAAAAGCGTTGGCATAAATGCATAGCAGTCAAGCTGGATTATTTGGAGGGGGGGAAATTAGATTTAGAAGAATGAATAAAGATTTCAAAAGTTAGAAATAAAGTCTACATACCTTGTGATCAAAAAGTTCCGGTAATTTTCAATTTAAAAAGGCCGCCTTTATTTTTTCGGTAAAATCTTTTTAGTGTAAGATGGCAACACTAGTTCTGATATTCTGTCAAAGTGTGAGAGCAAATTATCCATTAGTTTTTGTTTTGACAACTGCTTTTGTTAGTCGAAAAATAGACGCTCGGCGATTTTTACCATGGATAAAAAATTGGAACAACGCGTTTGTGTGAAATTTTGTGTTGCAAACGGATTTTCTGCAGCGGAAACGCTCAGAATGTTGCAAAAAGCCTTTGGTGAGGACTCTATGTCACAAAATCGTACATTTGTTTGGCACAAAGACTTTAAAGAAGGCCGTGAAAGCGTGAGTGACATGCCGCGTTCTGGACGACCATCGACCTCAACTACCGATGAAAACATCGCTTCCGTGAAGAATTTAGTTATGGAAAACCGCTCAATTAGCATTCGGGAGATAGCTGCACTCCTTGATATCTCATTTGGATCGACCGAACACATTTTGACGGAAATTCTGGGCATGAAACGCATTGAAGCACGACTTGTTCCAAAAGAGCTGAATTTTTTGCAAAAACAGCATCGAGTTGAGTGTCGCTAAGCAGATGATTGCGAACGCAGATAGCGATCCCACATTCATGGAACGCACTGGTAACCGTTCATGAAACGTGGGTATATGAATTTGATATGCTCACAAGTCAACAATCGTCCGAATGGCGCGCCGAAGATGAGCTGAACCAAAAAAATCACGACAAAGTCGCTCCAAAATTAAAGTTTTACTGACCGTTTCCTTTGATTTTCGCATTTATCTTAGTGATACAGTTCTAATCGTTCCAATTCGGTTTGCTCGTATACTAATTTTAGTGCAAATATCTTGGGACGTAAAGTCGTCACACCTCTTTGGTTGACTTGCACTGGAACAGTGCTAATAAGTTTGCACTCGGCAAGTGTTTTAAGTTCGCATGTACCAATTCGTACATGTAAATAATATATACCTGTATACACATCCGAAGTGGGGTTCTCTTTTGGAAACAAGTCGATGTTTTCAATGCTCTCAACCACTGGGCGATGCATGTGCCGCATTCAGTAAGGTAAATGCCTACATGCGCTGGGTATGTGACGCCGAGTTATGGTAATGCATTCCGGATACAGGCAGTGTGTTTCGGATATTGTCAACACACGGATTAATTTAAAGAAGGAGGTATGTGTTTTTTGTTCTGTGCATTAACATTCAGCCATTGAATTAAGATATTTTTTGGATTAATTGATTGAATTAAGATATATTTTGGATAATTACTTTTATAACGTTATGGAAAACCTGACGAATATCTCTCGCGTAACAAGAGAATCCTTGTTGATCAATCCTCTTCTCATTTGTTCATATTCGACTTTCTCTTCAGTTTAACACAGCGAATCAAACGTTAGTTATAGTGGTCATCGTTCCTCAAGTACTCAAAAGCAGTTGTCTCGTTCAATATCAAAGAACTGTTTACGAAAAATGTGCTAATTGGTTTCCTCTTATCAATCGAAAACAGTGATCACATTTTCATTAGCGGCCATTTTGAACGATAAAATAACTTTTTAGAGGCTTTTCAGATCAAGTAACAATAATAGTATATTTTGAACAATCGCAAAAACTACCAGACCTGTTGAATAGTCACTGTCACTGTTGCTTCTTTCATGCAGATTACAATCAACCCAGTATTCTGAAATTAAAATAAATGTTCTGCAGTAAAATAAATAGAAAAAAACTATTCAAATTCACCAAAACTTATCTAAATCATCGGACAAAAGCGAATTATTCTCAGTTACTGCTCATTTTTTTTAACCTTGCTAAATACCAATCAGTCAGACAATCAACTGCAACACAACACCCTATACAATATGTACGACGAAGAACTCGGTTAATAAAATAGCATGTAAACATCGCCACCGACGTGAGCTTATCACCCAGAAATTACATATGTGCGTATATAGTTGCGATAGTTTAACATTTTGTGTGTTTCGGCGGTTCCAATTTGAGACTGTTAATTTCTTCAACACGTTTGCCATTCATTGTTGTTGATTGCCATTTTCCCTTTTCGTTACAGACTACTAATGTAATATTATGGTATCACGATTCGAACGCCTAATGGGGTGCTCCTCTATCCAGATAGGAGAGACCCTGCCTGAGAACAACCCACAATGCTCAGGTCGGGGTGATTGTCTCAACGGAACATGTCTCTGTGAAATCCGATACAGTGGAGACGAGTGCTCGGGCTTCAATTTGCCCTATCACGCCGGTAAGTATGCAATATGTATGGAGAGCCTTATGTCCGTTCTCATATTCCAAAATTTGCCCAGGCATTTCTTCCGTTTTCTACTTTGTCGCTTTCATCTCACTGGTACAGTTGATGATCTGTATCATTGCCGAATATCAGAGGCTCAAACAACCGAGTTTTTTGCGAGCTTGCCGGTTAACAACACAGAAGCTGCTTTATTTCTTTGTGTTTATCGCATCCGTACTGCGGGGGGCGTACTTTACGACGCCGGTAAGTTTGTTGTTCTTTTCATTATCGAGTGCATTAGAATAAACCTTCGTTTCACTTGTAGGAAACTCTGCAACCAGCATGGGTCTCGTATCTCATGTCCGCATACTATCCGCTAGTGATGACATGCGCTTCGCTGGTTGTATGCCTGTGGGCCGAGGTGAGTAGTTTTCTAGAACTGTTTTACTATAATGTATACATATAACGGACTACCAATGTTTGCTCGGCTGACAATCATATCCAATGATTACTAAATGTTTTAAAGTTCCTAAATCGAGAATGACCCTAGCTGTCGGTGGATCATAATCCGAGCAAAGTTGGTTAACACATCGAAATGAAAATGTGCTGTAGTGCTTTAACTATAAATATCTTGTGATAGTTCTCTTACCAGTAGATTTAGTCTTTCCCACTTACGATATTGTGTAATTATAAATGCTATGCTATCTAACATATCTAATTACTTCAGTTGACCAAGATTTTTTTCCTGAATGTCAAAATTAAGCTAAACTTGGCCCTGGTAAAGCGGCGTAAAGAATTGAATGAAAATCGCATTCTCAAATGTACTGAATGACCTTCAATGTGTAGCAAGAAAGCGCTAATCAGTATTTAAATTTCTGAAATTTTAAAATGGTCGCAAAACTTGTTATTTCAGTGCCTTAATTTAGAAAACTCCTGAATGATTATCGAAAGTTCAAAATGACATTGGAAAATCGGTTCAATAAAAAAAAATTGTCGGCAAACATTTGTTTACACTCTTCGATCATGCGACATTTTGGGATTTTTCTTGATAATATGGTTGAGTTGGCAGCAGATATTTCAAGTAGGTAACATCGAGTGAGCATAAGCCTCAGTGTTTAAATTTTTTTTCTCCATGGTTTAAGGTTATTCCAAATTATTCGGTTTCGATTACATAAACCGTTACAGTTCTCTATTTGACGCGGGACTAAACTTGACGCACTTTTAAATTTAATCGATCTTTACTCAAATTTATCGCTGCACATTACCTTTACTTTGAGTCTACCATATAAAAAGCTATTAAAACTTGTAGTTGATGTTTATTCGTTTTCGCAAAGCAGTGAAATTTTTGTTGATAAAATCCCCTGTAATTGTAAGAACGTATTATGTATGTATTATTCATGATTCAATGCGTGTAAAGCTATATGGAAAATATTCGTTTCGAACTCATATTCTGCTATTTAGGCTCATGTTGTTCCTTATAACTAAAATAAGCCAGATAAGGTTCAACCAGACGATATTTATGGTTTCCAAAGTGATGAAATTCATGCTTGGTTACTATTTGTAAATATTTCTCCAATGTATTCATTTTCGGTTCATTGAAAGCGCCAAAGAGGCAAACAATCTGCTGTTTTGTCAAGTCAAGATTAAAGTGTAAAGAGAAAAAATAAAAAAATGTGGATATGTTTATTAGTATGTGTTTATCTTCAAATAACACATTTTTTGGATATAAAAAAAAAAAAAAAAATATATAGAAGGGGCGGGGTTATTTTTGAGGGAAGGGAAGAGATTGTGCGAGGGGAAAAATAAAAACAAAAAAAACAGTAAGTATGCTGTTCATGTCTCGTGCAAAGTGTGATGGTTGTTCAGGGTAGGACGGGGCAAGAAGGCCATCATGTCAAAGATTAGAACTACCCGTGTTGTCTTGCAAATGAACATATGTACCTGTATGTTCCGTCCTATTTTTTATATGTATTCTCATTCCTTTTGCTTTTGTGAGCATGAGCATGAGCATGATTGACCGCCCGAGGTTGCTACTCCGTTGTTGCCAGATCAGCAGTTATTACACAGAGAACCAACAGATGATGCTCGGGACTAACATACATCTTCAATGTGTAAAATCTGGTGATCCCAATCTAAGGCAATACCGGCGCCGGCCGTGCCCGAATGCAGGTCAAGTAGGGAATGGGTAGGAATATGTTGACGTGATACTCGCTTTATTGGAAACCGCGGAATCCACTGCACTTCCACGAGAAATCACTGGGATTTTGGATAGTTGGATTGGGAGGCAGCAGGGTTCGTTTTGGTAAACGACAAGCTGTCAAGTGCAATTAGAACCGATTTAAACCAACAGTAAGGATGCTATTGGGGCCACTCACAAAGTGTGATTGTGGTTTTTCATTGGGAAAACAAAGTGATATTTAATAATGCTGAAAAGCCGATTTTGACCGGTTTAAACCAATAGGATGCTATTGGCCCCATTTAGGATGCTATTGGGGCCACTCACAGAGTGTGATAGTGGTATTTCATTAGGAAAACAAGGTAATTCATCTCGACGCTTGAGAGCCAACTTGGACCGACCTACACCAACAGTCCGGATGCCGCTGGAGTCCCTTACAAAATGGGACAGTGGTTTATTTGTGATAGGGTGGCCCGACGAGTATGGCGACCGAATAATTTGAATCACATTTAATTATGTACCTCACCACCGACCCATCTTACCCGGCGAAGCACGACTTCTCATGCTCACTCGATCACTCGCGCAACGAACAATAGGCAACCGACAAAACGCTACGCCCGATAACAAAATATTGCGGAACAAAGTATCGACACAACCGATTCAACCGATGGTCGACGCAAACCTATTAAAAATAAATTTTATTAATATAGATACAATGGGTAACAATTACCTGTCTTGCTCCACGTCCTTGAAAGCACTTACTACCTCACGAGTCGCCTGTACCCAACTCCGCATGTGTCCTTCTAGTTTCCGGTACATTCATTCATCTTTATGCCTAACTTTAAAAGTTTTCAGAAATAGAGAAATATTAGATATTGTCTTCAAAATTTGGTAGAAATAAATTATTTGTTGCCTGAAAAGAAACAAAAATAATTAAGAAACAAATATATTAGTAGAATTCTTGTTGTGTCGGGGGGTGTTGGGAGAAGTTAGTTATTTTTAAAAAAAAAAAATAATAGTTTTGGGTGGGGGCGGTTGGTGGTTGGGACATACAGTGACGGACAATACAATAAGACCAAAACCTGATTTTCATACAAAATGGTCAAGTTAGGGGGCTTGCCTTTCATTTTCTCGAGAACCAATTGAGCTGAAATTTCGGCTGTGGTCCAGAAGTAGCCTAAATTCTCATCTGCATTAAATCCATCATTTTTCATTCACCACTTTAAAAGTTACAGACACCGCATACGACAAAACAATAAGACCACTTTTTGATTTCCATAAAGGATCTGAGGATTGAGGATCTGAATTTTGATTATTGATGCACGGGTCATTTTAATATCAGTATACTGTAGATTGTTATTCACACTCATCAACATGGCCTAAACTATGGATATCAAAAGGAGGTCTTATTGTTTTGTCGTAGGTGGTGTCTGTAGTTTCTGAAGTGGTGAATGAAAAATTATGAATTTATTAAAGATGAAAATTCAGGTTATTTCTAGGCTATTGCCAAAATTTCAGTTCAATTACTTCACGGGAAAGTGAAAGAAAAGCCTCCAAACATGACCATTTTGTATGAAATCGGGCTCTGGTCTTATTGTATTGTCCGTCACTGTATGTGTTGAATACTATTGGCTGGTGGGGGCGACCCCGGCGTAGTGGTTAACATCCATACCCCCCCCCCCATATGAACCACCCCGGGGCGGAAAACCTCAAAAATAAAAAAAAAAAAAAAAACTGGTGGAAGAGAAGGGTGGTGAGTAAAAATAGTAAAAATATATTTAATTAAATATATATATTATATTGTTTGTTTGGGGGGAGGCCCCCCCGCTATATCTGATGAACTCAGTCGGCTGTAGTACTTCCGAAAGACATTCCCACCGCCTAACTTGCAAGTGAGCGAATGTTACAACTTGGAAAAATTGAAAAGAAATCGATGAATCAATCCTCTCAGATTCATCGCTAATATGCTATTATGACAAATTTACAAGCTCACAACTGCATGCCAGTTTGTGATTTGAAAAATGTCCAGATTCACTAACAAAAAGTCCAAATTTGGCCAACACCCACCCATTCTCATTCCTTTTGCTTTTGTACCCATAAACCAAGATGTCGGTTGAACATCTCGTTATAAACTGTCCCGCATTTCAAAACCTCCGAGACCAATATGGTATCGGCCTTAGCATCAGAGACGCGCTATTTAACGATCCCGAGAGGGAAAAAAAGATTACTCGAATACCTTAAAGACACCGCCTACTTCCAATGTACATAGACCAACGCAACGAACCATGACATAACAACGGATGATGGACGGCATCCGACAAATACCAACCCCAAATAGAAGTGATAACGGACGAACAACAACAAAAACCAAACATCTTTATTGGAATTACTAGCAATAAGCGTCAGTACAATAAATAACTCGAGCAGGGAAAAACAGCTCATGATTGGAAGAAGTGAAAATTTCTGATGTTTGTTATCCAAAAGTATGTTACATTCACCAATATTCTTGTTTTATTTAAACCGAAAAAAATACATAAAAATTACGGTTCGAACATAAAAGAGAATGGGCGTTTTCAGCTCAAAATTTGAGAAAAAATAAGAAAATTTACTTCTTCGAAATATGGTTTCTTTTTCCGGGAAATAGTTTTCCTGGAAACAGTACAATCAGGGTTACAGTTTTTCGGGGTATGGGGCCTTACAAGAACTGGCATTCCGGGAAATTAAGTACAACCCATGATAAATCATGAATTCGTAAAGTAGACACATCACTAATTTTACAATTGAACGTGTCACAACGATGATTTGAAAATTATATCTCTTGGAGGTGAAATCAGCACTATTTCATGGGACAAGAACACCATTCCGCAAAACCACTGTTAACACTTAAAAACAGCTGTAAAAGATATGTGTAGGGCATACAAAGGAAGAAGCGTTTTAGACCCATGATTCTGCAATGTTTTAACACATTCTAAGACGCTTTGTTTACATACAAATGTTCAATCAACATTTACTGTTTTTTTTTTGTATTCTTCTCAGGCTCGGACACGATCTTCTAATCAGACTTGTAATCATGATTGTATTTTTTCATGGTTTTCCATTCCTCCGAATTTCCTATATATCGGACTATTCTTGCAACTTGCAGAGAACTTACAATTCTTGCAGAGAACTCACAATTCTTGCAGAGAACTCAAAGGCCCCTCATAAGTGCCACGGGAAGTTTGGAATGGTGGAATTAGTAGAGATGAGTGAACGATTTTGGAATAGACGTTCTACTTGCTTAACAGACACTCGGTGAACTATAGTTTATAAACCACTAGTTTATTAACCAACGAACTTGTCTACATAGATATTTTCTTTTTTCACATGTGATATCCAATTTAAAAACCTGAAAATATTATGTGCACATGCCTTCTGGCTTAGAAATCTAAACGACACTGAACATAAACTCAATTAATTCAGCTTTTGCTGAGAGAATTCCTTTTCATCAATCGCTCTAGGTCTAGGACCTGTTGTTGGACGGTCAGTCTCTGCTGACTCAAAAATGGCTTCGATCTCCGTTTTCAACCCGTTTAGAGCAGTTGAAGAAACATTGTTTGGACAAATGCAGATGGAATTTGATGTTGGCTAGTTTTAAAAAAGCATCAACGCTATCGCACTTGTTTTTATATGCCGTCTTGGGGTTTGGCGTCATTAGAGCCGCAACGTTGATAAATTTTATTTTTGGTAAAATCATATTCGTGGTAAAATGATAATAGCGATAGGTTTAAAAAGAGTTATGTAATCAATTTTAAAAAGGATTTGAATTTACGCTTCAATCCAAACATACCTTGAAGCTTGAAGCAGAGTTCTCAATTGATGGTTCCGTGTGCAAGTAACATTTTTGCATAAGTCTCCTAGACTGGATCGGGACTCGAACCCAGTCGAACTCTAGCCAGATTTTTTATGCCTAATAATGCCTAATGATGCTAATAAAGGACCTTTTCAGTACTACTAATTTCATTCGAAATGCTTTAAGTTACGCCCTCTCCATGGCTGGATTTTGTACCTGGACGCATGTATACAGGCACTAAAGTTGAGTGTGATATTGGCGGGTTGGGCCGCAAATCACTAAAAATTTAATCATAGATAGATTTATTCAATTTTGAAAACGTTTAATATTCAATTTGGGGTGGAAGTTTGAACTGTATCATAGAATTTCTTATGCAGTGGACTTCTAGACCGTGGCCATAAGTGTTGTGGTTTTGTGGAGGGCCCGTTTAGGAACTCAGAGTATCGTATCACTGGGGTTTGTCATAGGAGGGTTTGTTCAGAATGAAAGAGGTGTGCTACCGGTTGGCTTTGCCGCAACTTATGCTTAGACGAGGCTAGAAATAGTTTGTAGACGCCTGACATCAGGTAGTTAAGGGACACAACAGGAGGTGCACTTATCATTGGCGTGGCAATTCTTTCATTGTTGTTTATTCATTGATTGTCATTAACTAAACACCAATATACCTAAATTTGAATTCTAATTCTTATTCTAATATTAATTATAATTTAAATATGTGCGGTATACGACAGCCGACTTTCAAATTATTGCAAATCACAGAGAGATTTTACTTTGATATAGCAACTTGCAGCGTAAAAACAACATGAAATTTACAGTGGCATCTCAAATATCCTGGTCACATTGATACGAACTACAGGGAATGATTCGCTCTATCTTTTCGGGATGTGCCGTATATCATTGTAATGCGGAATTGTAAATTAACGATTTTACGATTTTTCTTTTTGCAGAATTTTTAACCGGTCCAAAACGCCCTACCTTAACCACCTACCCTAACCTATCCTTGTTCCTTCCCATGGAGTTCATGTGGTCTGAATAGACTAGTTCGCCATTACCCCTCCTCCATCATCGGCTTTGGACTGACTTGCGCTCTTATTGCCCCACCAAATGCTGCAAAATGAAAATGAAAAATGAAATGAAATGCTTTAAGTTACTCATTAATTTGAAAATAATCTTTTATGTAGAGTAAAACGAGGCAAGATGAACACGCTTTCTTTTTACATGAAATATGCTAGTTTTCTATACAATTTAAATAATCACTTGTAATCAGTGAGTCAATGATCATCCAACAATGATTTGGAAAGTAAATTTCAGGAAATTAATGAAACTGAAACCATGGAAAAATATTCACTTTTTGTTGACAAAATATGGATCTAAGCATTACAATGGACAGCTCTTGTCGAAAAATCAAAAAAAAAAAAAAAATAATTTGACTAGTGACACTTAACACCAAAGTGCATTCTTGTCAATAGCACATTTATGTTATGTGTGTTTTATTTTTTTTCAACTTAGTATTTATTTCAAAATTCAATCAATTGACATCCAGATTTGTCTAGGATGTTCCAGGTACTTAAGCAGCTTCACATAAGCATTGGTTATTATTTGTTATGATGTTTACTTAAGTATATTTACATTGTCGTTACCTAAGCAGTTCAATATATTTGTTGCAAGCGCCGCCGCAAGAGCTAGGCCTCGGAGAAGTGTAGGGGAAGAAACGTCAGGCGGGATCATTATTTGACAGAGGACGACTGAAATTAGTGTCAACGGCAGGAGAGGACATGAAAAAGAAGAAGGAAAATACAGAAAGTAAAGTCACGATTTATAAACGATACACATTTATTAAGTGAATTCTTAGCTAAAACCTTAAGCTTAATCCTAAGCTTCGATTCTAAAGCTAAAATATACTAAGGTTAAAAACTATTACATAATATAACGTGCATACAAGACTCTAAAATGCATTATAATGAATCTTTAGCTAAGTAGCACGTTGATTTAAATTCGACAGAGGTTAGATAGGATTACTATCTAGGAGTTACTGCGCAGGTTGATTTTGACCTCGTACAAAGGATTCTGGAAGAACCAATTTAAAATCCTTTGGTAAGAACTTATGAATACTTAACCGATGCTTATAACCGAATATTTGTTTATTAGTGATAGAGAGTGGGTAATTTGGCAACCACAAAAGGACCTGTCAGAAACGAGAGCAGATATAGAAGGGAAATACTAAATGTAGGATTGTTATGGTGTAGTTAACATAAAGAATAACTAACTTGATTTCTACCTTCTAGGGAATTTTTATTCGTTCATTATAAACGGAATAAGAAACCAGAACTGAACTTCCTCTTCTTGTGCTGTTTCCTAGCGGACGCAACAATATTAAACAGGCTGTACGTATGCCTGCATATCACTTGAACAGATTTTTTTTTATAAAACTTAAACTAATACTAATTATTATCTGTAAACGGAATTGATGATGTTGTTTTTTACTAATGACACTTTACATCCATCGGATGCATTCGTGTCAGTTTCAGTTGTTCAGGGAATTGGTCGTTGCAATTGAAGATTGTCACATTGCCATAGCGTATAGTAGGCTGGTCTTAAAATTTGTTTAAATATTAGAAGTTTGCTTTTTAGACAAAGTTTGACAAAGTTTTCCTGTTTTTAAGAGGATGTAAATATTTTATATTTACATTTGGCTTGAATGCTCTTAAAAGTTAATTTTTTAACAAAGTAGTATTCCAAGATATTTCACTTGACTTGAGCATTAAAGTTGAGCTTCGTTTCAGTACTGCTTTTGGTTTGTGTGGGTAAATTATATGTTAAGTTTTGGAAGCATTAGAAGAAATCTTTAATTTTTAAAAATAATCTGTGAAAACGCCAAACATTTTTGCAACCTCCTGGAAGTAACGCAACGGCTCCTTTATCGGAAAAGCCTGTTTCATCGGCGAAAGAAGATTTATGCAACTCAGAGGTAAACCAAGGAAATCGGGAGCGAAAACCCTTATTTAATATTCTCATAATTTGCCTGCAAATTTCTATCAATTAAGTAACTTTTAACTGACTCAATAATATAAAACAATTTTTTTTTCAGTTTCTCACTTAAATCGTCAAGCCATACTCTGTCGAATACCTTTTCTATCTCTAAAAGAGATACTCCAGTGTAGTGGTCTTCCGATTTGTTTGAACGACTTAAATTTGTAACTCTTTAGAGTTGGTAGGTAGATAGTTTTGTAAAAATCTGTTAAAAATTAAATGGTATATATGTTAAGCAAAAAACATCTTTTCAAAAAGTTTACTTTTTGAAGAACGGAAACGCATTTCTATCTGGCTTCAAAACAGGTTCAACTTCTGCATGTTTTCATTCATCTGGAAATTGTATCAACTGAAAACATCAACGCTGTTCAGCGTAAAGCTGGTAACCTACAAAAGCAACATCCAAATGGTTTGTTTAAAGATTTCGCCTGTATCCGAATGCTAAGGAAGGGTAACCGATGCGGCAGAGATTGTAACTAGTACGATGCACCGATAAGTTGGTTGTAGGAACCCCAAAGAAGAGATGAACAGTAATTGTTTTAATGTTATCCTGCAGACAGACGTTTAAGCAAGAACAAAATTAGCAATCGCTTGCTCACTAGCGCCGCGTAGTTCATATTATAGACACTCAAGTAATAGACCGGCCAACGTGTGTCTGGCACAGTTGATGTATCCAAAACAACTTTCAAATCGTATGGGAAATGTTCGTTTTGGATACAACATGGCGGCACGTTGGCCCGTCTATTACTTGAGTGTCTATAGTTCACATGCACCGTTTTCGTTTTTGATCCTACACGGAGAAAAAAAATATACTAAAAAGCATAAATTCTATGCTAAAACCATATTCGATCTATCCAGTCATTGAATGAATAAACCAGGTTTATACCTTGATAAGAATAAATCAAATATATGCATTCCAATGCATTAATCAAATTTATGCATTCCAATGCATACTTTAAATATATGTATTTCAATGCATATTTGTTTATATGCATTCCAATGCATAAATCAAATGTGTGCATTGCAATGCATATTTATATAAATGTATCATTCCAATTCATAAATTCAATAAATTATATAAATTCATAAATTCATAATAACATAAAAAACGAACAATTTCCACTTCATCCACAAATGTGAACTACCCGGACACTTTTGTTGCACTTCGTATGTTAAAAAAAAAGTGCCGTATTGCCACACGAAAGGAGTGCGAAAGAGAGTTCTACCATTAAAAAAGGTTGGCTGATCTCATCTATCGAATTCGTGGTTTCGCGAGGAAACATTTGTGCTGGCACAGAATCTGGACAAACTTTTCGCGCGAACTTGAGGATCCATTGGTCCGAATACTTCTCGTTCTCGTTGTTCGTAATTCTGTAACGCAATCTTCGCGCCGTATTCCACAGGGTATTCATCGACGTTTCACGCGATAGCCCGTCCACGAATTGTCGCTAGTAACCGCGTTTCTTGGCCTTGATGAGGCTCTTAGATTCTCGTTCGAGAGCCATGTACCTTTCGAAGTGCTCAGGTGTTCCACGTCTACGAAAAACTTTGAACGCGTCGGACTTTTTGCGGTAAACCTCGGTGCATTGCTGATCCCACCATGGAGAAGGAGGTTTCCTGCGAAATGGCGTTCCTGGAACTAGTCGAGTTTGAGCTTGAAGCGCGCTTTCCAAAATCAGGTTGGAGAGGAAGTTGTATTCCTCCAGCGGTGGAAGCCCTTCTACCGTTGTTACGGCTTCATCTACTGCTGTCTTGAACCTTGTCCAATCGATATTACGAGTTAGATCATACGTGACGTTGATGGATTCCGGCGGAGTGAGCCCGGTGGCAACCGAAATTTTAATAGGCAAATGATCACTACCGTGGGGATCCTGGATCACATTCCACGTGCAGTCCAACGATAGTGAATTCGAGCAAAGTGTGAGGTCTAACCTACTGCCAAGTGAGGAGGCCCAGCCAAGCGTGAAATTGGGGGAAGGGTGGATGCAGGGGATTCCAAGAAGACCGGGTGGCACGGCGCCCCGGGCGGGAAAAAAAAAAAAAAACCCACGGCGGCGGGGGAAGAAAAAAAAAAAAAAAAAATTAAAATGTGGTGTAAGGGAAATAAAAAGAAAAAAAAAAGAAAGTAATATAATTTTTAATAAGAAAGAGACAAATAAAAAGATAGAGGAAAATTCACTCTATAGAAGGAGTAGCACTTTTTGATCCCCAAAAGTACTCCCTCCTCCACGTGAATCCTCACGATCAAGACGAATAATATTGAAATCGTGAATCGGAAGATCGATTTCGGGTGAAAGCCATGTTTCACAAAGAGCAAATGCATCACAACCGATATTGTGAGCTAAAAATTTAAATGATTCCAATTTAGGAATAAGACTTCGACAATTCCACTGCAGAACAGTGATCAAATCCCCGACCTCTTTTGGCAAATTATCCATCGAAGGAAATGATAGCTGCAAGGAGGGGCCACTTTAATGTTAATTTCTTCAAAAAAGTTTTCACAGTGGGAAGCATTGCCATAACAATGCTTTTAAGAGGGTCAGACATTTCGAGGTACTTGAAAATACCTTCCACAATATCATCAAATGAGAACAGCCCAGATGAAGAGGGGGCTTCTGTTCTTAAAATCGGGGCATCAGGGGTTTTGGATGTCCCCGGGAGAGATGGGAAATCCTGTGTGTAGTTGGCACTACGAAAACCAGGAGGATTCGGATTATCCTTCTTTACACTGCTCTTTGAATTGGGCATGTTGATTTGGGGCTTCTGTTCAGCTACTTTCCCTGCTCGGATGCGTCTTCGCTTCCGTGAAGCACCTTCCGGAAAACTGAAAGATGTCCCCTCCTCAACCAAGTCCGAATCAGACTCGTCATCTGACAGAGGAGCAAAAGGATTTGTATTGATATCGGGTGGCGAGGCTTTCTTAAGCATTTCTGCAAAAGATTGCCTTGAACGTTGTTTCAGAGAACGTTCCAATTTTTCCCCGCGTTGTTTGTACGCCGGGCATGACGAGAGAGCATGGGGAGGAGTTCCCTTGCAGAAAACGCATTTTAGTGTGTTATCTGCACAGGGACCAGCCTCATGTTTCTCCCCGCAAGTTGAGCAGCGTGCCTTATTGCCGCAATGGGAGGCCGTATGCCCCATCTGCTGGCAGTTTTGGCAGATCATTACCCGGGGTACAAATAACCGCACAGGTAGCCGAAGTTTGTCCAGTTCTAAGTAGTGAGGAAGGGCAGAGCCAGAAAAGGTCACCCGAAACGAGTCTGTGGGGGTAACTTTTTTCTTACCCTCGCTGTGCGATATTTTAACCAACTTTCTTACTTCCAGTATCTGAACTGGGGGGAGCAGAGGGTTGTTGAATCGGTCAATCGCCTGCTTCTCCAAAATTTCAGGGCACAGACTCGCCTCTGTGACCACTCCTACAATCTCCACATCACGAGCTGGAATATAAACTCGATATTCCAGTGTAAAATGCTGGGAGGAAGCAATCTCATTAGCCTGCTTCAGGTTAGAGACGACAACACGGAGTTTATTAAATTTAACTTTCGTGATCTCTGTCACGGCTGAGAATCGCTTCGTCAAATCAGTAGTTATTTGGTACACATTCAGAGGTTTAATTTTGGGCTGAAAGTAGACAACCCATGGACCGACCGAGTCCATTGGATACGATCGCGGTCGGAATTTTGTTTGTGCCTCCCCATCATCAGGTGGCAAAGGCACTTTTTCAGCCAAACCGTCCATGTCGAAGAAACCTCTTCAACATGCACGATTTGCTTTACTCGCCCCCAACAATTTAAATCACACACAAACACAAAATAGGGACACACACAAATTAACGCTTAACTCTAGTGGGATGAGAGACAGAGGAAAAAAAAACTTAACTAATATAACTGATCTTGCTGTTGCTGCTGCTGCTGCTGACGCACCGTATGCCTGAACGTCGCATCATACTTCTATGCGGGCAGCGGGGAGCGGTACGCTGCGTGGGTGTACGGGTGAATCCGATCGCCTTCGGGTGCACTCGCTCGACGATGTCGGATGACCGTTGGCGATGTAGTAGTGTATCGCTGGTTAGCGTCACCACGCGGAGATGAAGCGAAAATGAGCGGGATGATAATTCGTCAGCAAGCACTGCTTGATTTTCTTATTTCACTGGAAAACCACACTGCCTTCTTAGAAAAAAAAACTCACTTTCACTCCTTTCACTGAAGTGAATAGATTTTGAGAAAAAAAAACTAATTATTTCCAAGGATCGCACTCGAATAAATCTCCCAAAATAACGGAGCGCTGGATCGAACGAACTTTCTTCTTTCGCTGAACGAAGTCCAAAAGACCGTGAGGACGTGGCCGGCGCCGGTACTGATCTATAAATAGAATTAGTGAACTTGTACATTGAAGATGTAAAGCTACTCCCAAGCTCCATCTATGTGGTTCTCTGTGCAATTACACTAGTTCTGTCAGTAAGGGAGTAGCAACTACGAAATTGCACGGTCTTTTAATATGCAAAAAAAAAAAAAAATAAAGCGTTGAAAGGATTATATTATATGCTTTTCAGCATTTTCGATTTTCTCCGTGTAGGTACCCTGCGATATCCGGACTTATTACCAGTGCAAACCTCAACCCGATACGCGTTACAAATAGAGGCAAACACATAAACGTTTAACACACAACAAGTCGGTTCAATCTTGATACCCTGAAAATTAAATTTGATTTATATTACGAAATCGAAGGTAGGGCTAACGAATCTATTTGTTATATTCTGCATCTGAAACTGATTTGTACTTTTTAAGAAGCTACCTTCGTATTCAATGCCACACGCGCAACTGCCAAACGCAGGAAGCCTTTGTTGACACCGAAAGAACCAACTTTAGTGCCAACATTGGAATAGGGCGAATCTGCTTTTGTAAACAATGGCTTTCGTAGTTATTTTCTTTTGAATAAAAGGTCAGGAAGAGGAGTCTATCCGCTGATATATTAAATTTGAAGGAATTTTGTTCAACTTCCGATAAATTAGCAGACAAAGTGTTTGTTTACAAAAGCAGATTCGCCCTAATCAAATGTTGGCGCTGATTTGTTCATTGTACGAAAGAAGTACAGAGCTACAAGTATTTTTTTTTACCAATAAAAAAGAAACGTCTATGGTGGTTGCATGAATGACTGACAGGTCTACTTTATTGACTCAAAATGTAATTGAATGAAAAAAGCGCAACCACGAGGAGTTGTTCAGTTTTCTTTTTGACGTAGGACTACGTCTTTGTTTTCAAAACAGAAGTACACGTTGTGAGTACGAAAATTTAGCGCGTTAAGAAATATGCCCAGGTTTTGAACGTTAATAACTAATTCATTTCATGACCGGTTTTCAAAATCTTTTCACCAATCTATCTGGAATATTTCTACGCATCAGTTTTGAAATTGAAATTGATTGATTTTCAACATTAAGCTATTGAAAATAACAAAAATACAAGGTGATGTCTTATAATGTCGATTTTTCAGAGTAAATTTACCAAATAGACAGTATAATCCTAGCACAGACTTCATATTTAAGTAAGGAACGTCTCCTAGGCAGCCATGAATGATATATAACGGGTACACCTTCGCATTTTGATTTAATTCGGCAGTTCGGCAGTCGTGGAGTCTTGCTGTGCAGAGCAAGATCTGCTGTAGGAACGCATTTGGCGGTAGCAAGCACCCTGGAGGGTACACTGGCGAGCAGTCGTTGTACAGATAGGCGTTGGTGCAGTTGACTGTTGGTGCCGATGCTCCCGTCAATCTCGCTGCGAGAAACATGGCTGCGGAAGCATACGTTGGCGGGAAATGCCGCCCGTAACAACAACGAAACAGGAATCATCCCACGTCACCTGCAGATGGCCACCCGCAACACTAAACAACTAAACACGTCCTTTTCAGGACGACCAAATCAGTTTGCCAACTAAAGAACATAGCATTGCTTTAAACGTCGCGTCCCGGACTAAATGACAAAGTGCGTTGAACAACCAACGAACTAAATTCTATAACGGATAATTCGATCCGATCTGCAACATGTCAGACCGACCATGTGTACAGATCTATAGTATAGAGGGTAGGTTGAGTTCGTTGTAGTTCCTACTTGTTCATAGCGAAATAGTTGCTGGCGGTATATAATAAATATTTCATAAAATGATTCAGTATTGAACATAACCAATAACTAAATAACTTGTTTGAAGTTTGCTTTTATTGCAATCGCTGCCCGCTGTTTGCTGGTATGTGATGATTTTCCTATCACAGTGATCACTGTCTTATAGCTAGTTGTTCAATAATGCTAGTAATGTTCTCTTCGAATACCAATCATTGCTTGAAAGTGTTTCTTACGTTCTAGTGCCTTGTATAGAGTCCCTACCATTCGATAGGAATCATATAATTTTGCGAAAGTCTAAGTGAAATGTTTGTGCGGAATCGCTCAAGCGTTCAAAGCGTTCAACCGATCTAGATTGCACATTGCTGCGTAGTCCTACGTCACCTTTGCGCACAACCCCATTGGACTGTACCTTGCAGTTTATTTTTAAAGTTTCTGACATGGGGTTCGATCCTGTATTTTTGGGAAGAGCTGTTATTGAAACCGATGATCACTAGGCCATAATGACTTGTGAGAAGTTACTTGTCTAATGAGTATGAAGTTATAAGTCTCGACAGCGCAACACCAACATGTATGAGTGCAATTGAAGAGAAGCAGCGGTTGGCTGGTCTTCACAAAATTCAATTTGTTCATTGTACAAAAAGGTGTAGTGATAGAATTTCACCAGATGACAAGTAATATGACTGTTTCATACAATTTAAGAGTCATTCGCCCTCTGTACAAAATCCATGTTTCCGAAACGAATTTCTTTGCTTATTGCTTGCTCTCAAGTTAGTGTTCTTCCACAGTTAATAATTGAGGGGTTTCGATGCTAGGTTCCCTTTTTGTGTGGCAAGTACAATCAAACCTTATGTCCAGGGAGTCGAGAAATTTTCCTTAAAGAAAAATTCCTAGACCAGACCGGGAATCGAACCCAGCCACCTTCAGCATGGTGTTGCTTTGTAGCCGCCCCTTAACCGACTGAGCTAAGGGAGGACCCCAAACATTTCCGAAACGAGTGAAAAATAATTTACGAAAATAAATTTTCAGTGTGCTCGATCCAGGTTGGAACTGAATCAAAAACAAAATCGGTATTAGCCGAGGTGCCCACTGATGTGGCGAAGTGGTGGCATCTGCTAGCATGCCAAATGCCGGCGTTCGCCACACGCCACCCGATATTGACACGATGTTTTGACGTACAAAGAAATCCCTCATGGCGGCACTTTGATGGGCGCTTCGCCATATCGGTACAACAAAACTGACAGATTAACTGACGTGATGACGGCCGCTAGTTACTTATTGTCATTTCAACAAAGATTTTTCATTAGGACCTAACTCGCGTAATCAATCTTCCACGGTCATTTCGAAGAGGAAGAGTTCACCTATCCGATAGAATTTTAGCCCTAAACGGGGAGCCTTTGTGCCACGAGAAATTTAGGGAAGAAGCTATTGTTTACGGGTGTAAGTTGGGCCCTAATGAAAAATCTTCGTCGATTTGGCGATTTATTTTAAATTGACGGTTTTGGAACTTTACGTACGCAGAGTCAAGTTTGAGTGGCTGTGGTTATCCGTTATGATATTTTTGAATTACACTTAAATAAAAAATCACATAATCAGTGGAAAATATCCACAAGAAATTCACTTAACTTTAATGTAATTCAGGAAGTGGAATTCGCAAAATCAAGTGAGTCTTAAACTGAAAAAATATTTCACGTAGCTACTACTGGAAACACATGTAGATATTTTCCAATACTAAAATAAGTGATTTTTACATGAACATCACATAGAAAACAGAAATTCTACTTGACTTATCATTTATATTTCACTAGACACATAAGATTTACTTGATTTTGCGAAGCATTTAACACTTCCTGAATCACATGAAAGTGAAATGAATTTCTAGTGGATATTTTCCACTGATTAATGAAATGTAATGGATTAGTCTATGTGATGTTCATGTAAAAATCACTTATTTTAGCATTGGAAAATATTTACATGCGCTTCCAGTAGTAGCTAAGTGAAATATTTTTTCAGTGTACCGCTTCGCGTTGCCCTTGAAGATAGATCACGGAATCCGGCGATTGTTTTTAAGTGCTCATGCTCAAAAGGTATCGAAAAAGTCTACTTATACAGAATTTGTTTTGATAGTTTAACCAACTTTTTTAAAATCTTGGCAATTGCAAAAAATAATTACAAGAAAAAACATAAACATCCACTTTTAACACGAAAATAACCGTAATGCTATCTTATTCCAAACAGCTTTTTCAACCTAATGGCGTGAACGGAATTCAGCACTGTTGAACGCTGATTGGAATTAACCGATGTTAGTCAATCGAATCTCTTTTTCTAATTTTGAAGTTTTAATGGCGTAGTACCACTTGAAAAGAGACTGCCACCGGTTAATTAAGTAGCTTCACAGTATCTTGTAATTCGAAAAAAAAAAACAAATAAATCGTAGTTAGAGTAACGATTTGTTGTATACTTTGAAATTAAAAAGGCAACCTGTTTAATTAATCGATTTTTGTTTTATGTGTGTAATCACACTCTACTCTTGAGTGTGTTTTATTACTACACCACTTTGTGCTTACGATTGCTAAATATTTGAACATTTAATCACGATACCTAATTTAATTCTTGGCTGTTTCGATCAACACAATCATTGCTTCCGAAAGGCCCATTACTACATAATCTAGTTTTGGTTATAATTACCCATATCGCCTTCCACATCGGAATTTTTGAGTGGTTCGATTTAGTCGCTACTCGATCCAGTACAAACCCACTATCAAACATTCTATTTTTTTCCTTCTCCTTTATACGTTCTTATCACCACCTTGCAGGTAGGCTGTATTGAACTTCCTCATTAACCTGTTATTTTGGGACAGCTTCTTCGTCGTAATGTTGACACGCCAGGGAAACTTGTTTGGTAAAATTAATATCCGCTGCTTTTTTGGTCTACGATGGTGTCGTTCCACTGGAATGGAAAGCAATACAGTACAGTTGGGTCACTTGTTGCAAGGTGGGTGGTATCATACACCCTTTTGGTCGGCTTTTGGCATCAAATAGTGTTGATTTTAGGTATAGTTAATTTCATTATAAACATGTTGCCTACCGAAAAACAGCAAAATTGACTGAAAAATCGCGCTATCGGAAATCTGACTGTATTTCATTTCAAATCACATTCGACAAATGAGAGGTTCTATGGCAGTTTTTCTATGGTTACACACTTAGAAAATTTTATAGTATTCGGTAATTTTTTACCGAACTTTCAACAGCTGAACGTTCGGTAATCCGATTTACCGGATTTTGGTGAAATTTTACAGTAATCCGGTTAAATAAATTACCGGAACTTGTCAAATTTTATCGAAATCTGTTAAATCGGATTACCGAACGTTCAGCTGTTGAAAGTTTGGAAAAAAAATAACCGAATACTTTAAAATTTTCTAAGTGTGTATGTGATTACTTGTACATTTGCTGTTTTTCTATCCTTTCCATCCATTAGGTGTTTTTCTATCCTACATCATTAGAATTACAAGCAAGGGCATATTTTAAACTAGTGCGCATAAAAGGTGTTCACGATAAAATTTTATCATGTTAAATAATTCGGTAAAATTCATCCTATCATCCGATAGTCCTCAAATTTTCGGGGTTATGAAACGAGAGAATGAAGTCTAGCTATCTTTATTTACATTGTATTAATCATGTTTTTATTACTCCAAGGAAAGAACGTAATTATTTATAATGTTTTGAAGGAAATTTTTTCTTATTAACATGAGACCCTAGGAGTGGACAGCAATTTATAATAGAACCAAAGATATGAAGAGAAATTATTGATAGCTCCGTTACAGTACGACAGACTGTGGAAATTGAATAGAAGCAGTTGAAATTGAGCGGAGGGCTATTTTGAAAGGCAGTATCTGATCAAGCACACAATCTTTTACCAAGCTACCTCAATGCAGGGTATCTTTATTTTATTCAATTTCGCCTCCGACTCCGAATGCTCGTGCTTTCGCATGAACACGGCTCGGGACGCGACTCAGATGACCAAAATGTGGAACAAATGTGCCAAGGAAGTTGACTCCGGAGGTGTGCAGCGTTTGATGGGAGGAATTAAGAAGAAAGTGCGAATATTCATTAGAAACGAAGAGAAATGATTTGTATTGATATTTGTTCCTTAAAGTACAGTGAATTACTTTTGTTTTGATGTATTAAACTCATTTGTACGTCAATCCGTTACCGAGATACAGATGATTTTATTATTCCGGATTCTAAATGGACATAGCTTTAGAAAATAATTTAAAAACATGGATAAACAGTTTCACTCACTATTGTCGCATTTATCTGGATGAAACTTACAAAACAATCTCCCGCTAACAAATTGCTTTCCTGAGATCAGTGCCTTGGATTTATTATAAAAAAAATAAAAGATAAAATATTGATAAGAAGTAAAACAGATTTTCTCCAAGTGTAATGATGATGTTTTCCTTTCCGGTTTGGTGTACACCTCTATCACTTTTATTTCACAATTTATTTTTATTTGTTGTTTTCTGCAATTAATGAAGTCGGTTCTAGGTGCAGGTCAAAAATTTGCTGTCACTGTTGTTTTGATTATCAATCGATAAGCCTGAATTTCATTAGACGATTCTTCAAATATAAATCTCTTGTTTTACGTCCAAGTTTATATCGCAACCAAATTGGATGTCCAATTAGCCCAATTCTTTTCATTATAATGCTGCACCACGTTCTCTCCACGTTGAAGGAGTTTTTGCCGGAGCTAAACGTAGACGAAATAGGAAGAATAACGTTCCCGTTCATTCTTGCATATGCAGATGATTTGATGTTCATCTGCGAATCGGCTGAAGACGTTGAGAAAGTCCTTGAATTGCTGGAACCGCTTCTAGCACCCTGCCCTTCGGTTCAGAAAGGGGTATGGGCGCGTTCTGTTGAGTCGGTCGCGGCAGATTTCATGTGTGAGTGGGCTGCCACATCAACGTTCAAAAGTGCCTGAACCAAATGGACAGCTTGTAATGATCACTTGAAGATGCGATGGGGGATCATTGCCCTGATGTTCCAGAATGTAGCACGCCATGGGATGTTTCTTGTCTTCTATATCTAAACGTAAGGGAGTTGAGTAAACAAGTGGAAATTAATCGGAAATGATCTCTCATACGCATCCGTTGAACCATTCTGAACGGCCGTTGTGAGAATATCACCATGAAAATCTCACATGCGCATGGCATGTTGCCGGTTTTAATGCTTTCTCTCTTCCTGTTCTCTTCCCTATGCCATGATCGCGAGCGGTACCATACCTGAAGTGGACATTACATCCCATCGAGGCAACGATCGCAAAGGAACGGAAACTTGTGAGAAATAACATAGGTTATAAGTGAGTAAAAACTAACAACACACTTGCACATCATCAAGGTAAGAACTTTATAATTAAATTTTCTAAATTGCAAAATAATACAAATAATATTATTATGCGATGGGTGAACTTATATGACATTAAAAGACTAGGAGTTGGTTTCAGGCAAATATAACAGACACAATGAAAGGATAGGAAGAACAAAATTGAATGATGTAGAACACACGAAATTAATAAGACAAACATAAATGAACCAGAAGAGGTAAGACGAAATGACACCAGACAAAACAGTGGACATGAACATAATGGAGAGAAAGGAGAAGCAAACTTGGGAAATGTAACACCTTTTGAGGCAGTGTCAACAGCGTCTCTATGGACGACATGATCCTTGCACGGCTGGTGAAATGCTTCAAAAGGAATTAAGTTATATCAGTCTAACACACAAGGAACAGTATTATGGCTTCTTATTTTTGGTTCGAGAAAACTGCTTCGAAAAAATCTCAAAACGAATAAATGACACACCAACGGACTAGACTACAAAAGACAAGGAATATCGAAACAAATGATTTAAGCTGTAAGCGTGACACTGACTATCAAAATATCATATAGACAATGGAAAAAAAATCAAACGAAACGAAAAAAAATCAAACGACTCAAAATGCTCAAACGTGGCTCCTTCCGAGTCATTTGCAACAGCGTCTTCTTGGACGACATGTTCCGTGTACGGCAGGCAAAATGATTCGAAGGATCTACGCAACGATATCATCAAAGGCCTGGTGTAGATGTTTCTACTCTATTCAGACTCCAGCCAGTAAACCTAAAAAAAAAAAAGATAAGCCTGAATTTCATTAGACGAAATCTAAATATCTTCTCTAATAATGATTTTTCTAATGTTATTAAGCGATTTTAAATCCTAAGCCGAACATGGAGCAACCAGTGCCGTCATCATCGTCCCAGAAAGATAGATGTCACTAATGTTGAGCAAGAATACTTTTTGGTGGACTGGTTTGCAACTCCTTGCATATTTTCCTATCCCAACGGGTAATTGATATTCAATGTGGTTTATTGTATTTTATTTCTGACATTAAGAAATTATAGAGAATCTGTTTGCATAAATGAATATCACAGTATTTTGAAAAACAAACGTTCATTCTTCTGGTTATGTTTTTTGTCAAGATTTATCATTTGATTTTCGCATGGAACTTATAGGTAGCCAATGTTATGTTGCCTGAAAATCGACGCTTTTGAACATAACGAGCATGATTTTTATCAAGACTACCTGAGATACTCGTGGGGATGCAGTAGTATATACCGCATTTTATAGCAACGATCGAACTTAGCTTTATCAAACTAAGATTCCTTCCCTTCGCTAAATGATCTACATGATCTATGCTCATGGAAGTATCCCAAAGCAAATAGTATTTCAACAACTACTACACTTTGTTGAAAATACTAACAACAGATAGGTAGATTTATCTTTTGTTTGGAAGATGTTCAATTGCCTGTGTCGAAACAATAGATGGTGTTTGTTATGAAAGAATAAGAGGCGAAAATTTAGAATTGATAGTTCCGTTAGAGCACGGCAGTTCGAAAATTGTACGTAGAGAAAGTTTGAAAAGTAAGTATTTAGAATAGAAAAATATAATAGTCTTATTCGTTCATGGTTCTTCGGAATTTGATGAATTAATGTTTTTTTTTTTTTCAAATATTAAAAAATCTGCTTCACTACTTCGAAGGCTAGCGTCTAGATCTAGAAGCTAGATCTACATATGAGTTTTGTAATCGATGAATTCTATTCGAACACCGTTGTGATTTTCTGAGACGAATAATCTGATCACGTGTTCTTTCGGAAGAGAAGTTGGCCTCAGCCCATGTGTGAATGGGTTCGAAATATAGGGTCCTGGTCGCCTCCCTGGTGTGATAAACTAGCCTAAGAATTTTTTTTCACTTGATTACTCGACACTGAAGAAGTTTGTAAGTTTCAGACGAAACAGGCCTATCTCGTCGAAGAATAAGCTTTTTCTAGTGGCATTGGTAGTTTCTAGTTTCTATTCTAGTTTGCTGTTTAAGTTTTTTTTTTTAAGTGATGAAGTGAAGTGTTAACTTAAATTTTCCTAGTTTTTCAATCTCAATCGTTCTACAAACACGCTCGCAAAAGTGTTTTGTTTTTAATTAAGCAGCCTAAGAAGCTGTAAATCACGTTAATCCACCATAACAAACATTATTTTCTTCGGAACTTATGAGTTTACTGAAACAACCCAATTTGCGTACATAGGATTAGATACAACTTATTACCTGTTCCATGAACAGATGTCAGCATGTCGCTATATGGAGTGCCAAAATCTTAAATAGACGTGGATCAAAAAGCAGAAACATTCATAGCACGGTTTACCAAATCGCAGGCGGCGGGTTCGATTCCCGGTTCGGTAGAGGGAATCTTTCGTGTTCGAAATTTTCTCGATTTCCCTGGGCATACAGGGTAGGCCCAAATAAGTGACGTAGTATTTTGTTTCAGTGTGGAATTCTTCTAGCCATCGCAAGAGCCATCTGGTTGCCAGCATATTAAATAGGAACTGATTAATATGTAAACAAACCAGATGTCCGCTAGACTCCGTCGACAGGAAGTGGCTGAGAAAAATATGAATTTCAAAAGACAACGGATTTTGCAGTTGCATTTGGCGGGAAAGCGTCCCAACTGGCCGAGACCCGGAAGGAAGGAATATGCCGCACATTAATCGACCGGATCTTGAGAAGATGGAGGACGAGGGGAACCATCGATCCAAAGAAAAAACCAGGTCGTCCTCCAGTGTACGTACCAAACAGCTTGTAAAGGCGGTGCGTGAGCGAATTCGCCGAAATCCTTGTCGTTCTTCATATAAACTGGCTTAGGATATGGACGTCTTCAGAAAAACTATCAGATCAGTTCTCAAAGCGGATTTGAGATTAGTGCCGTACAAGAAAAGAAAAATTCATGGACTTTCGGAAGCCAACAAGAAGAACAGAGTCATTCGTTGTCGCGAATTACTTCGTCGGCACGGTGCTTCCATGATTGTCTTTTCGGATGAGAAAAATTTCGTATTGCAGCAAAGTTTCAACGCTCAAAATGACAGGGTCTATGCAGCGAGTATTCAGGATATCCCTTCTTCAATTCGCGCAGTTCAACGCGTCCAAAACCATACTTCGGTCATAGTTTGAGGAGCGATTTCTGTGGAAGGTCGTCTACCACTGCTTTTAATGATAAGGGTGTAAAAATAAACGCAGCATACTACGTAAAAGAGGTCCTGTAAAAGCATTTGAAGATGCATACTTCAACGATGTTCGGTAACCGCAAATGGTAGTTTCAACAGGATTCTGCGCCGTCCCATGGAGCAAAGATTACCCAAGCATGGTGCACCAAGAATTTGTCAAACTTCATTCCTAAGGAATTATGGCCAGCTTCTTTGCTAGATGCAAATCCTCTGGATTTCTCTATTTGGGGAATCATGGAAGCTCACTTTCGAGATCTCAAACCAATGGGTATTGAAACATTCAAAGCTACCATATAGAAGATATGGGATGAAATCCCCGGAAATCAGGTGCGTGCCGCTTGTAATGCCTTTCCGAAGAGAATAAGGGCAATAATTAAAGCTAAAGGCGATAGAATCGAAATGTAAATATGTACACATAAACAATCAAATATAAGAAACAGAATAACAAAGAAACATTTAAATTATTTGTATTTTCGTTGGAGATACAGTCTTTGTTTCATGCGTCACTTATTTGGGCCTACCCTGTAAAGTATCATTGTGCTTGTCACACAATATATACATTCATGTATTGGTGTTGTCATAGAAAGTTGAGAGCAAGCTAAAGCTCGTTGAAATGAGCGTTAGAAGTAAGTTAGAAGAATAACAACAACTCATGCGAATTTAGTAGGGATCCTTTCATCAATCAAGGTTATTCAATATGCTTACAAGACAAACTATCGTTCTGTAGAAGTGAGACGCCATGAGTAAGAAAAAGAGCCCGCTCGCTATTCGGGAAACGTTGATGTCAAAGATTTGGCATTTACATTTTTTTTTTTAAACATTACCATAATGAAGTATGCGTTCGATCATAAGAATTTTATAAATTCAAATTCTAAGCCGTTTAAAAATATAATTAATGATTATAGTTTACTTAACGCATTGCTCATATCTCATATTCTTCATCGATTTCTCCCAAACAACGAATCAACACAGCAAAATTATAACACCATTTAATAGATAAGACAATTTCTAATCTATTGGCAATATTGATTTGTAAAACTGAGTTGTTAGTTGTGAATAATCGATGCTGGAAGTCAATAAATAAAGTTGCTTTATATCGAGGTATACCTGCATTGAAATCCTCAAAAACGCGAATGCGTGATGCGTTGTTTCTACAACAATGCAACAATATACAGTGTACAATCTGTCGGATACTCATATATATTTATATAAGGAAACTTGCAACAAAAAAGGGGGAAATTTTATGCAAACCAATGTGAAATTAACTTGCATAATGCTAATATGTTATGAAATAAAACCTTGCGAGCTCTAAAGCGGATTAGCACAAACTGGTTCGACATTTGGCAGAACCTGTTTGTTTGAAGCTATCCCCTTGACCTTTAGGTGAATCTTATTTGAATACCAGTATTTGAATCTTCTTGATTTCCTCTGCAATTTATTTCTCCTTAATTCAAATGGCTGAAGTTTCTTGCCAGCTGCTAACGATTCTTTAGTACGTTTCTGTAGATATTCGATTTTCTATAGATGTTTGTTCATTTTGCATTCTGTATTTTAGGCTGAAAATAATTATTAGGAGCTCTATAAACCCTATTATTTTAAAACAATATATTTGGTACTGGTATTGTGTATTCCGCATCGTCCCTGCAAAAAATTGTTTCTGTTTTCACTTCGATGTTTTTCAAATAATGCCTTGTCTTTCCTGGCAACTTATCTCCTCTTGGAAAGTGGCGCCATACTTCAAGTAGTGGAATCAAAATCGACCGGGTATTTTAATTCCTTGTTGTTAATTAGGTGTAGCAAAAGTAAGTGCAGCTTATACAGGGTGAGACAGCTTCATGCAATGCGGTGTAGCTCTCCAAAAGGGTTGACGTGCAACAAGACGTTGACGCACGTTTGAATCTAGAGAGTCTTGTAAAGTGTTGCATTGTTTGCTCAGATCTTTGCACTTCCTGAAGTGGGCATAGTTGATTGCGTTGTCGACTTGATCTATTATTGTTGATTCTGTTTTTGTTTTATATTGTGAACTTGCTTACATGGCAAACATCGTACTGCCTGCAAATGTGTATTTTATAAATTCCTTATTATTTTCAGTTTTGTTCCTATAAACACACTGGGGGCTAAGACGAACAAACCAAAAAAGGATCATGAGAGTCCGCCAATCCAGAAGTTAAATAGTTGCATATAAAAAAATAGGTGATCGATTACAAAAACCACTTTTTAAAATAAACTTCCGGATCCGGTCATTGTCTTTTTAATTTTCTATCAACACGTAAAAAAATCTTTCTGGGGAGTGAGAAAAAAATCGACCATAAAGCTACTGATTTTGATAGCAAATATGTTTACTTGACTACAATTAGGGTAGACCGGGGCAACTTGGTTGTAGCGGTAAGTTGATCAGTACCAATATCTCGAGATCTAAGTATGTAAAAATTAGTGTTCTACTGGTGGAATGTCGCTGATTGGTTAAGCAACTCAATGACACAACGAAGAACACTTTCAATTTGAATCCAAGTATACGGTAAAGCCTCCAATAGTTGCGGTACGTTAGCAGCGTGTGTGTGTTATCCTCCATACACAACTATTGATACACTAACGCTTCTAACGCAAAGTGTTATAACACAGTGTAAGGATGTCATGAGGGCCACTCACAAAGTGCGATGGTGGTTCAATTCCCCAAACAATTTAAGCACCACCACACTTTGTTAATGCCTCCCATGGCATCTCTACTGTTGATTTAAATTGGTCCATATCGGCTCTTAAGCATTATTTAAACTACCTTTCCTAACCCAGAAATATACATATATTTTTAACAACACTTAATAGCCGCTTTGAACCGATTTAGACTAACAAGGTGTGCTGGTGATTTTTCATTGTGAAGACAGGGTAACTTTTAATAGCGCTAAAATGCTGATTTAGACAGATTTACACCAGAAATAAGGATGCTGTTGGGGCCACTCACAAAGTGTGATGGAGGATATTCAGACAAGATACCGTCATCTGAGGGAAGATGATCACATTTGAGACAAAACATGCAATAACAATCCGAGTTTCCATTCGACATTGATACCAATATTTTCAAAACGTGCACTGCTATACGTTAAACTAATCAGCATATGTAGTTCTCTAAAATACATTCGGATTTATTGAAATAAAATAAATTATCATGCAATTGGTTGGGGGTGAAGTTGATCACGACAAATCAACTAAGCTCACTATGACTTAGTAGTTGAAAAACACTCGTATATTTGGAGAAATGATGAATTTACCACTTAAAAAAAATATACGTTTCAAATTTAAAAAAATGTTGAAAAAATACCTATTGGTTCATTCAAATATTACGTAACAAAAAAATGGCCAATTAAAACCCTCTTCCTCCTCCACGTAGTACACTTTCGTTTTTAAAATCGAAAAATGTATAGATCGTTTTATTTGGACAGACCCCCACCGCATGCTTATGTTACGTAATATTTGAGCGGCCTCATTGTTTTCTTCTCAGAATTATAAAAACTCTTCTTAAAAAGAAAACTAATCGAATTTCTGTATTTTCGTCTGTGGTCTCTTTCTTGGAAAAGTAATAAACTGTCATTATTTGAATTTAGCAACGATTTCATATAAAACAAAACAACAATCTACAATTCACAAAATTAACAATAAGCATTTCAGGTTGGACACATAGCTTCAAATTATCCGTGTCTGATGCGGGACGCACGTCTCTTCAGACTAGCAGCTCGAATTGAAGTCGGTTCTTTTCCTTGATTCTTGTTCGTTCTCCTGGGCTTCACAGACGAGATTGGAGAATCATCCTTCTCTTCTTTGATCCTGATTCCCTTTCGTCTTCGTTCATCTGAGTTCATATTCACGTCGTTCGCAAGCTCTTCCTTCGCGTGTGGTTCCTTGGCACGTCGACTATTTTTGAGCTTCCTAGATTTTTCTCCTGGCATCGGCATAGGGACATCATCTTTCTTCTGTTTGGTTCTGTTTAATTCATATTTAATTCGATTCTAAAAAGCACCTTTCGGGCCTCCTTCAGTCCAGGTCGGGTAAAGATGTAACGCAGCGTGAACGAGGTATGGTGGCAATACAGCACCATTGGCAGCTCCCGTAAACATGACCGAATTTTTTGAATGGTGCAGAACGTTTTCGACATGTCTCTGTCCCTTTCTCACAACCACTGTCTTTTACTCCGGATCATTGGTAAAGTTGGTTTCGTCGAAATTATCTAAAAAAACATTCTGTAGGAACACTTCGAAGGGTTATGGCGAGGTTATCAAAATATTTGTTTATTATTCCTGGATTTACTCTTGCACGACTTCTTTTAATGTTCTGTTAAAAGGTTATGGCGAGGTTATCAAAATATTTGTTTATTATTCCTGGATTTACTCTTGCACGTCTTCTTTTAATGTTCTGAGACAATCGTGCAGACAGTGTTGATTTGTTCCGTGAATGGAACGAACGAATCCAGTCATATCCTGGCAGATTTTTCTTGAACCTTGTCACACGTTTGTTTGTGTCCAAATTACTTTGTACGAGGAATTGTATATCCGACTTGGTGAGAAGAAATCCCCATTCTCTTGCTATCTGTAGTACTTCTCATAGATCACGTTCCTCGAAGTTAATTTCGGTGGTGACTAGGGTGGTCCTTTTATTTTCATAATAAAAATTCTAACTTTTTATTCTTATGATTTAGAGGAATTTTTGCTTCTACAGAATTGTAGATAATTCAATTTAACTTTGCTGAAAAAACTTAACATCTATCTCATCTACGAATCGTTTTTTAACAGTTTTTCTAACTTCCCTTAGGGTGAGACTTAAAAAAAAGTTTTTATTCTGTAATTTTTGTATTTAAATTTGAATTTGAAAGCTTTGCAGCGATGACTTTTAGGACATAAAATGACGCATATTTTGAAGATACAAGATAGTTGCTAGTTATTGTGTAAACAAAATTGTAGAGGTTGAAGCGTAAAAAAATACGTTTTTGCAAGATATCTTACTCCTCATTTGCAAATACGGAATACGTGAACCGAAAGTACAAACTTCCATTTACACGTTCTATGCAAAACCGTTTGTCCCCTTTAGGAGAAAAACTAATTTTAAAAGTTTTTCATTTTTTCTGCATAACTCTCGATCAGCAGCATCAACAATTATCAAAAAAAGAGCATAACAACATGTGTTTTTTTATGAAAATGTTTATATTTTATACTAATCCATCTCCATTTATTTATTAACATTTATATCACAGATAAACATACATAACCCATTGAATATTTTGCACTACAAATCATCGCCACTAACACACCTGCGCCATCTGTAGAGCACACTGTAATGAGTGACAAAGCTGAACAGATGGCGGTGTGATGTTAGGTGTTCTTACGTCAAACGTAAGAAAATTGACTATGCGCGCTACCTGTGGCGATACGACCAACTAAGAAACATTTGAATTGATCGTTTAATGCGTAATCGATGAAGAAACTGCAAGTATTATGTATGTTTATCTGTGTTTGTATTTTTTTTTGCAGTATAGTACTACAGTACTATAGTACATGATTTTCGCCCACGTGTTATGTCTTACGTAAGAATGAGGTGTTTGTTTGATAAATTCTATTCATTGCTATTTTGTATTTATTTTATTCTTCTTTCTTGACATTTTAAGCTTATTGCACATTAAAACTAAAGGTTAGGTGAGGTGAGGTTGAAAAGAGGTTAGGTTCATTTAAATTCGATGGAATTCGTCAGCATCATCATTATCTAAATTCTTCTCTTTTTACCATCAATGACCTTTCTTAGGCGGGCTGCTTTCATCATTTTTACTGAGTTCCATCTACGATGTTTGACCTCTTTCTAGCTTTACGTGATTTTTCCAATTAACTTATTACCTGCTCTCTTTAGAAATTACTGGTCTAAAGGTTGTCTATGTTGAAATTGCAACCCACACAGCGATTTGCCAATTTTCGGAGCATCAAATAAAACATCATTGCTAAGTTTTGCCATGTACACTTTGTTCAACTTGCGCTCCTAATCCAAAGCCCCTTACTTTTCGCTTAAGTCCCTCCATGAGATTTTGTACAACACTAGAACCAACAAGTTATTTTTTCAACCCCAATTTGGAGTAGTGGCATGACGCCAAGTCAGGCCAAAAAAATGGTGTGCTCTTGTGTGACCTTAGCAATGAAAGGCGACGTTTTTGTAGACGTTACTTTACGTACTCTTGACCATTCATGGTTCAAGTCGTCACGAGTGGACGACAGAAATTTTGGCAAATTTCGAGATTTTTTTTTATTTCGTTGGTACTCTATGACATCGACCTTGTCTCTTGCTGTGTAGAACTGATGACTTGGAATCTGCTGAAAGTCCGCCTTTATGTAGGTTTCATCATCCATTACGCAACAGGGTTTTTTCGTCAGCATTGACGTATAAAGCTTGCGTGCCCGTGATTTCGCTGCCACATTCTGCTGGTCGTTACGGTTTGGTGTGTGTCTTCTGGATTTTGGACATACAATTTTTTCACACAACTTTTGGTCAAGCTTAGCTTTTTATCAATACGCTTCAACTATCATTATCTCATCTTTAGCGCTCCTGCGAGGATGTTTTTATCCACTTCCTTTACTCCGATCGGTGATCAGACGTTCTCTGTAACGTATGAAGACACGGGACACAGTAGAGTTCACCATCCCCACCTTTTTTGCTATGGCACGATGCAAAAGTTTTGGATTTTCGTAAAGCGAGAGCGAAATTTCGTTGCGGATTTCATGCTCTTCAGTCTTCATTTCAAAAACTTGTCCACACTTTTCAACAATACATATAGACATTTTTTTTATTATTATTATCGAGATTTTCAGCCTTGAGTTGTGTCATCTCATGTTGTAGTCACTTAAACACCCTTTGGGTGTTTTAGGGACTTGTCCGGGGGTAAGATTTAAACTCGCGACATTGGCGTGAGAGGTATGGATGTTAACCAGAACGCCGGGGTCGCCCTCACATACAAACTAAAATTACCCAAAGTTTCGAACATTTTACACTAAAGGCAAAAAAGTATACCTTGTTGAAAGTTTTATTAATTGTGTTAATTGTATTAATTGTTATACCATTCTTGCATTAGTATGATTGTGGGCAAGTACAATCAGGGAGTCGAGACAACTGCTTTACAAACAAATCTTATAGCACAAACTGCGCCTTTACTGTCTGAGCTTATAGAGAACCCCTATGCTATTTTGTATTTGGGACAGCGTAATTCGTGGTAATTTGGTCACCTATGCTTGAATTTATAGGTGCATTTTCTCAAAAAGTACAGTTTTTGGCTACTTTTGAACTCCTCACCTTGTCCTCCCTGTCAGAAAACGAAATTTCGCACAACTCTTCAAGAGACCCACTAAGAATAAGAGACCATTTCCTCTTTCACACGAGAGATTTAACGCTAGCTCTTTCAAGATCACCTTCTCATAATTGAATAAAACCTTGTGTATGTCTACATTTTGTCATTCTCAACAACTTCACATATTTTTTTTTTTAGAAAATTGATCTCAACCATCATTTATAAAGGGCTTAAGTTTTTCATCGCCTTTTTTTTAAACTGAAAGAATCAGAAGACATTGTCACTTAATTACTTATTTTTTCTTGACTAGCATAGAAGTCTCAGAATTGTCTTATCGCCTATCACAGATTTCACTATTTTTAAAACACACCTCATCTAATAAAAAATGTCGTTTCTTCCCGTGATTCACTAGTAAGTGTTAGACAAGTGATGTGAAAAAAAAAATGTAATCGAAAATATTAAACGCATGTGACGAAGTTTACTTAATCAATACACACACACAATTCCAGCTCATTCATTATTGAACAAATTGTAGTATTGAAAAAAATACACCTCAAAAACGACATTTTACTACACTTTATCTAATTTCTGCAGATTCTTTTAACTATCCTTAACAATTACGGAGATAACTTTTAAACAGTTGCCTAGTCAGCAATCCAAATTTTAGAAATTTTCCTTGCACACAGCAGCTTTTCCTCCACCTTATTGTAATGTGTGTTTTAAGACTGTAATTTCCTAGACCTCGGTGACCGGTGTGTTTGTTTACAAACGAAATAGCACCAAAATCGCAAAACACTACGGATCTATGTGTTTCGTTACTCGGATTGTTAAAAAACAAAGCTGCAAATTACCACACTTTACGGAGTGCATAAGAACCTTTTTGCATGTGATTTGCTCACTTATTATCGATTGAAAACTCATGTGCCATTCGAGAGCCGTACAATCTGTTACCATTCCCTTACGAAATGAAAGGTAGCGTAAATCACCTATAAATAAAAAAGGTATGACAATGCTCACTAGAAATCAAAACAATAATCAAATGTTCCAAAAAAGGAACCCGTCACGTTCGATAACGACCGACTCTTGCAAGATGTTATTATTGCTGATGGCGATTTGGTCACCGTACATGGTGAAAGCATCGACTAGAATAATGACTTGGATTTAGCCGCGCAGCACAATTATAATCGCAGCCGCAACTGGTTCTAAGTGCGGGCGAACTAAAGCAAAATATTATCGCACCCATTTGTACTGGCACGATGCGCTATCTGCTTTTCATTATTGCTATCCCAACGAGGCGGTCGGACACACTTGGTGAGATAATTCACCGCGATTCCGCGATCGTCCATCACTAACAGCCATCATTGTCACGCTTGGAGTCTTGACAAACTGACGCATCGCCGTCGCCTTTCCACATCCATTACCTACTTATGTATCTCTACGAACGTTTGTTCTGTGCCGCAAACCATAGGTATTCACGGTTGGTTATCGAGTTATTGTGTGATTTCAATTCTATCTAAAATATGCTAATTGTTGCATTTTTTTCTCTATCTTTGTTACAGATTTTTCACTTGCGTGACATCCGCTGGGAACGGTCCCAGTTTCTGTCCAAAAGTTTCCTCGGCTTTCTTGCATTTAATCTGCTTCCGTACAGTCTGTTCCTGGCAGAGATAGCCTATTCACATCTATTCTCCGGGCGAAATACGAACTTCTTTAACGGTTGCTACGCGGCCCTTCTGCTCATTGTGGTCATCTTCTTCCTGATCTACGGTGTGGAGGTGTTTTTCAAGGTAAGTAGTGTTTCGGCAGGTTGCTATCGGCGCCAAACTAAGTGCTAAATATTATAATGGTGATAAACAGACGATAATCCTACGATGATGTATTACCGTTGTGTTAAGTTGTTAAATATGACATTGCATTTCCTGAGTGCATTATTGTGTTATCAGGAGAGTGTTGAGTACATATGTACTGCTTCGTGTACGATGGTGGGTTCGTTGTTTGATTTATGATTTGGCGTTACCATTAAAACATACTTAAGTGAAGGAAAAAGTTAACGTAGTTTAAAAACAGTAGTTTACCTCTGCATCTCCACAAAGGCCACAGGAAGGAGGGTTTTCTATGTTAGTAGGGTAGGGCTCGATGGATCAGGAATCACTTTGATAAGTGATGTGATCATATATATATAATTCATTTGGCCTACTGATTTCTTTCGGCCGAAAACAAATTGAAACGCCTGTTGGCTGCACCTTAGCCTTTCAACGAAAGGAAAAAAAAACGGGATTCAGGCTAAATGTAGTTCTCTTCCCTGGTAACAGTTTGGTGTTGAATATCGTACTGCTAAAAATAATTTTGTTTTTTGTGAATTTTGTGAATCTCACTGGAGAATTTAAATAACGGGAGCCTCATGCACACATTTCTGTATGCTTTTTTCGAAAAAAAAAAAAAAAATTTAATCTGTGTATATCACTCGAGAGACGCGACGCGGATGTGTATATCACGTAAAAATATAGCTTATGTTCAAAAGTGGAGACCCTGTATATACAAAATTTAATTTCTTTTTAAGCCAGTTTACTTTGCATCGTAAGCGATACGATCTGCAATAATAAATTTGATTTTAAGAGTCATACGATTTTGTTGTTGACAATTGTATACATTGCCTTCGTTAGCAATATTTCTTGCTAGTTGTGGCTTCTTGAGGAATAAAATACAATTTACGTTCTTTCATATTTTCATCACAAGGAAAAGTTAGATTTTTTTCTGTGTTTCTGGAACCATTTCATGAACATTAATAATTTTTTCATGATAAAAAGGCTTTTATTTTTTGAAGGGTAATGATTTTTTTTTACATGATAATGTAAGTTGACTGTTAGTCATTTACATAAATAGCCCTAATAATGAGTCAATAGCATCCTTCAAAAGCAACAAACTAATATTTAAATTTTATCGTAAATATGTTGTGGTTACTTTGTAGCACAATTTGCGTATAAGGTAACGGAATGTAATGTTAGCCTAGCTACTTCATTCAGTCTATCAAATATGTCATAAATCCAGCGGTAATCGACAAATACATGTTGGCAGCATGATGATCGATTTATTTTGAAGCAGTTGAGACATTATTCATCAATTTATCGCTGTATACTTTCGACAGATTTCCTTATCTTTTTAACGATCGCAGTTTTACTGGATAAGCTGACTAAATTATCTTCATGATCTTCAAATGGCCCAAATTTGGTTAAGCCGATATGCCTAGTGATGCATACAAGATATACAGAGAATAGTTATAAATTATAAATTAACCATTCACATACAAACATGAACAATGATTTCACAAGAAAACCGTATACTTCTCTTTGTGTATTGTCTTTGATTATTTCGAAGCTGATCCATAGCTGTTTTGTCCTGAAATTGATATGACCATTTCCTTACCAAAACCACATGCAGACCAAGGCTGAGCACTTCGACCGATCCATTAATTTCACAGCCGTTCTCGATCATGAAGGTTAGCAATATAAAAAGGAGAAAAGAAAGAAGATTTTAGTACTTGATGGCATGTAGGGTGTATGTGAGATTATTAATGATATTCTCACAACGACTTCTCGTTTCTCCGACCAAACATTTCAAATCCCTCTAACCTAACCATACAGAATCAGCACCAACCAAAAGAAATAATGTTTTCATTAAATAGGAGTAAAATAAAACAGATGATCAAATATTTACTGGATTTAAATGCTATCTAAATTATAAATTCTAGTCTACTCTTAAGCTTGGGATCTAGTAGCCATCCTAAATTCAAAAATATTTCAATTTCGAACTAATCTGAAACCTAGAAAGGAAAAATTATATTTCCTATCTAGCGGGGTTATTTTTAATTTGTTTTTTTCTTTCTATTTATTTATTGTTTGGTATGAAGGATACATGTTCCTACTCAATCTCATCGCCTCGAATTTTTACCACTCACAGACTTTGAATTAGAGCACGGCCGGGTTGATTTGTCTTTGAACTTTGCAAACAAGGAGGTAATACGAAAACAATGACCCTAGGATACCGTACATGACTCACCAAACACTGCTACTGATACAAACCACATGAAAAAGTTTATTCTACTCTTTCAAATGGTTTCCGAAGCGGGCCTTCGGGTCCTATTTCTAATATACCTGCCTATCATCGTCTGTCTTACGTAATGCTTTTCTGGGACTATGTGCTCCACTACGTTCGATACGGGATATGCTACAATAGATCAAATAAATGGTCGCATGGTCTATGTCCCGAACGAAAGAAAAAAAAGTGCTTCACTACGAACAGTCAGATAATAACCCCGATCAAAACATTCACCCTTTTCGAAGATGTTGCGATTATATTCAGTTATTATACGATGAGAAAACCAGGTATTTTGGTTATTGATTACATAAAACAAATGGATAAACAACAACATAAGTTGCCACGAAAATGAATAGTGTACTTTTAGTCGTTTCGCTTAGATTGTAAGTAAGAAGTCTAAGAGTGAATTGCGGCATAGCCCGCCAGTATCACACCTGATGTTAGTACCTTTATATAAACGTTCTACGACGTGGCAGTGAAAAAATGACTAGAATATGTGATACTACTTGTCAAATTCTTGGTCTCACAAGCATGTATATAGCATGAGATAAGCCATCTCACCGTCGACAAGGTGGAACATTTGACCCACGAGAGGGTTAGGAAAAAGGCTGGAAGATATTGAACTAAACGGTTTCGCTTTCCCACAGTAATTTCAATGTAAACTTCAAGTGATTAGTTTTTTCACAAATCAAATAAAAAAAAAACTACTTTAAAACACTTAGATGATTTTCTTTAATAATCTACCGGCCACTCGATAGTCTAAACATGTGAAAACCCATTTCGTTTTTTGCCTACTATTTGGAAAATGTATAACCACTTACTCATACACTCACATTGACAATTCTACCATCACCAACATAATACTATGTGATAAATATAATAAAACATAGTCAGGAGCATAGAATAAAATATGTTCCTTGAATTGGGTCTAAGGTTGTCTTGTGAAATTATTCTCTATTTTTATATATGAACAGTTATTATATAACGTGTGACTATTCTCTATATATCTTGAAAACATTACAAGGTATAATGCTTCAATTTTTGAAAATTAGTTTATTAGGAACTAATGAAGATATAACCAGTGAACTCATGGCGGCGAAAAAGTCAAGGAAATACGAGTAGAGAATCTCACAAAAGTTTATGATTATAAATCGATAAATAAGGTCTTAATTGCTTCAAAATTATTTAATCATCATCATGTCAACACGATTGGTCCTCCCTTAGCTCAGTCGGTAAATGCGCGGCTACAAAGCAACAACATGCTGGAGGTGGCTGGGTTCGATTCCCGGTCTGGTCTAGGAATTTTTCGTTCAGGAAAATAGGGTAGGGTATGATTGTACTTTCCACACAATCATACTAATGCAAAATTGGTACCTGGCATCGAAAGCTCTTAATTAATAACTGTGGAAGTGCATTTAGAACACTAAGCATTTAGAGCAAGCAATAAGCTAATTGTGAAAGCAATAAGCTTGAAACACTAAAAAGAAGTCAACTCGATTTCGTAAATTTTCGCTGAATTTATGACATATTTGTAACAAAGGCCGAATGAAGAGGCTAGACTGACATTATATCTCATGTCACCGAATTAACTCCGATCGGACCGATCGGATCCGATATCTGGCCATTCGTTTGACCCAAAATGGACCCAAATTTGACCAGACATTTGTTGACATTGAGTCGACAACAATTCGACATTGAGTCGCCATAAACATTTAGTTAGCCTGACATCGATCCTACACATGGTCGACATGTATGTTTGGTTTTTTCCCAATGGATCCTTCTCCCTAATTGTAAAGTGTTTATCTCAGCAAAGCACAGTGCTCACGTGATCATATGATTCAAATGACTGCCGATGAATTTGAATACAACGAATCTTATTTTGCTTGTATCATTCAATTTTTCTTTTATACTCTTTTGTGCATTTATCGATCCTTCCCCCTTGCCTACCCTGCATTGAGGGAGCTTAGTAAAAGATTGTGTGCTTGATCGAGTACTGCCTTTCAAAATAGCCCTGCGCTCAATTTCAACTGTTTCTATTCAATTTTTAAACAACCTGCTGGATTCTAACGGATCTATCAATACTTACTCTTCATATCATTGGTTCTAGCAGAAATTGTCAAGGGTCTCATGTTGATGAGAAGATTTTTCCTTCAAAACATCATTTAGAAGAAAATTGAAAAGTTTCGTAATTCGACCACCTGTTATTGAACACAGGTTGAACATGCGGACGGAGCGCAACTACTGTCTGCATATGAACGAAGACTCCAGGGATGGAAAAAGGCATTATTAATTAAAAACTAATAACAACTACATTATAATTACAGGTACGCGGTGGTTTTGTGTACGAGTTTGGCACCGCCCCAAACAGTGAAAATGTCAACGCTTCCCAACTCCACCAGTCGCGATTCGGGCTGTTGAGCCAGGCGATTATGCTCATTGTCATCATTGGTTTCCTCACATCGGAAACGTTGGGTGACTTTTGGAAGAAGAAGTAAGTTTGGATGTTTGCAATAAATCGTACAGCTACAAAAACTATATGCTGTTTCATCTTTCTCGTAGAGTTCCAGTATATTCTCGGAACTGGCACGATATCGTGTTCCGACTCGCAGAGGTAGGTGTTGCACTGTGGTTCCCCTGTTGTCTATGGAACTCGATGGCACCGGAACAGCTATGGATTTTAAATCCACGCAAACTCCTAACGCGTCAGATCGATCCAGTTGCTGCCGGTGCCGGCAGTTCTACCGAACCGGAGGCTTCCACCTCGACCGCCGAAGAAGGACAATCGTTCCTCACCAAGAAAGACTGCTGGATTTGCTACGACAGCGAGAAACCAGAACCGTTGATTCAGCCATGCAGTTGTACCGGTGATGTAAGTTCGGTGCATCACGAGTGCTTGCGGCGCTGGTTAGTGGAGAGTTGTGCCAATTCTGATACCGTACTAAAATGTAAGGTGTGCGAATCTCCCTACGAAATAGAGCGATCCAATCGGTATGTGTTTGAGCTTCGTTTTTTTTGCACGGTTTGTTAATGATCTTCCAACGCGTTTTTCAGACTTGACTGGGAGAAAGGTTTTACCATCCAACACTGGGCTAAGACGATCATAATCGTAACGCTGATGTGCATTACCGGCGCAGGCGCATGGGTCATCATTCAGCTCAACGAGGATTCGTTCGTCCGGGTGCTGGTGGCTGGATTTGCCATTATCATCGGGTATATATTGTTTAAGATGCTCGGCGAGAATACGGTGACGGCGATCGAGCGTGCCAAGGTTAGTTCGATCAATATCGTCACCTCATCCAGCGACCTGAACAACAGCGGAGTGCACGAAAAACTCAACACAATATGTCAGGATGTTGAGTGCAAGTAAGTACACAAACCAACAAAAAAATATATCTGTGACTGAACCGTAATCGAAGCAAAAGGAGGAGACGTAAGGCGAATATGGTTCTCTAGATTAAGAGAAAATGTGTTTTAGTATATAAGAATGTATCGTATAAGTTGTTTTCTTTCTGTAGGAAGTGGAAGGTGGATTCAAGTTAATCACATACGAGCATACATATTTAACGAAAAGCCCTACAATACCTGAGATTTTTTTACGCAGTGCCGATCATTTATATACCAGCTACACAAATTTGCGAATGTGCAAGGCTTTTAATATACTTATAGTTTTACATACATAGATTATAAATAAACGAAAATAGTCGCAGAAAATCTAATCTCAAACAACTGAAACAAATTTGACTTTTACATAGATACCCAATATATGTGCTCTAAAATCATACAGGTGACATAACTGTTCAATAGCGGTAATGTTTTTCGAAAACTGCTGGCGGCACATATTTAAAACCGAATTTTGCTCTATATTTACACATGAATCCCTTTCTTTGTGTTATAGGCGATATTTTTCATATAATCTAGCTTTATTTTTCATTGAACAAATTTCGATACTTATGTTTCTTATACTACCTGCAATTATTATTCGTGTAAACCGTACTAATTTCTGATCTATAATATTATATATTGTTTTATTTACATTCGTGTTTATTGTAGAAATACACTCCGAAAGCAGGTATCATATTTGGCACACTTCCGAACATGACAAACTTTTTTTTACTATGCCCGAATTAAACACACCCTACAACATGACTTCAAATATCGAACCAAGACAATTTAATTTCCACCTAACCTCGACATTTAACTGTTTTTACAGAACATTTTTGATCTATACAAGAGTAAAAATGTAATTTGTCAAACTTTGTCCTTATAAAAAAACCGAGAAGTTGAATCATCAGTTACATAAGACATATGTGGGGAAATCAATCATTAGGTATACAAGGTACGATTTGAACATAATTTTCCATAGCAACTTTTGAAAAGTAACTTTGCTGGAACTTTGGACGAACCAATAATTGATTTATAAAGACCTTCGAGATCCATTAAATTTGTCATTTTCTGAAACTGCGTCAAATGATGGTGCCTCTACGGTAGTTGACAGTTGCAAAAAAAAAACACAAGCAAAAAGGTACACAACTTTTCTAAATCTATGGTTAGCAAAGGGAGTGATTGTATCGATTTCCTTCCAATTTTTTTTTTTTTTTGTGTGATAACGAGTAATCCGAAAGGGAGCAAGAGCACCAAAGGCATCGCATTGCGTGGAGAGAAAGAAAGAGCAAAGTGATTTATAAAGCAAGGCAAAATTAAACCTAAACAAATCCAAACAACTCAAATTGGCGGTGATAGAAATGGCAAATAAGTAGGTCAATTTACGATATCCTCTAGCAAAAACTTCAGCTACATCTACTAGGTACACACTAATCTCTAGCGTTTAAGAAGATAGTAGGTCAAACTGAACTCGTGTGTGATCTCAAGGCATTTCGGATTGATTAAGTGAGAGTCTTACGGTAGGAAAGAATTTGACTATGTAGAAAAGGAAAGGAAATCGATGTTCGTTCGTATTTAAGGCTATCTTTTTAGCAGGCACAGATGAGTGAGTCCTATTCATCGAACTGTTTCCATTCGATCAAAAATGTAGCACAAATGTAGACATTTATTGGAAGGATTACACTGAGCACGCGTGATGATTTGGAGTTTTATTTGGTTTGTTTGACCAGTACGAAACAGGGTTCATTGAACCCGTATATGTCCTATTTAATGTATCGAAAAAAAAACTTTTTTTTTTGTTTGGCTTAATTTTGTTCATTGTATTTATGAAACAGGTTTATTAAAATAAGGAAGACAATTAGAGCATAATAGAAATTGAAAGAGGTGAAAATGCTATATCGAAAAAATCCAATGCGATCCTCAATGGATAAATGGAAATGTTTAGCAATGTAAACCTGTAGAAGTGTAACGAAAGTCGACATTGGGTAAATCTATCAAACATTTTTGCTCCAGTATCTTTTGATCAAACATAAAAAAAACACACCTATACCTTAAAGAGATTAAACAATGAAAAAATGAAATGAAAGATGATGAAAGTTACAAAACTTGATTCGATACGCATATTTAAAAATAAAAGGAACTGTTTTGAATCATCTATATAGTGGAAACAAACAAGTAAGAACATAAAAGAAATCCTTTCTTAAATTGTTATTGTAATTGTAATTTCTCAGTTCCCGCCCTGGCAGACCACTGTCCGCCCATCTGCGTTTGGGCTAGGCTAGAACCTACCAAGCCTGCCCGTTGATATGCCCTAGACCATATAGCACCGGGATCTTCCACAAGCAGGCGCCGGTTATTAACAAACCAGTCCCAACAAGTGTTAGATTCATTACATAGAGGATAGTAGGAGGCAGAAAGTGAAGAAAGAGAGATAGAAACGGAATAATGATTTAGTGATCAGTACATTATTGTGATTGATAAGTTCAAGTATGAATAGTTCGCATCTGTTTCTTCTCCTATTGGTTGTTGTTGCACTGTTACTGCAAGTTTTTGTCATCCAACTTGCTCTTTGATTTCATCCACTACCGCTCGGTTATTGTGCGGGACGCATTTAAATACATGTAAAAATAGCAAAAATAACAGACATTCATTAGTGGTAACATATATAATACGCTTTCTTATCATGTAAAGATGCTATTGGGGCCACTCACAAAGTGTGATGGTGGTTTATCATTAGGAAAACAAAGCAGTCTATATTAAAGCATGAGAGCCAACATATATCGGTTACACCAACAGTACGAACGCTGTTGGAGCCACTCACAAAATGGAATAGTAGTTTACTTATTCCAAGATATGCGGCCCATCGAGTATGGCGAACGAATAATATGGATCACAATTCATTATGATCCCCACCATCAACCCACCACACCCGGCGAACCACCACATCTCACCGGAAAGCAGCTTTATTGTTCTTCTTTGTTCACTCGATGACTCGCGCCACCGAACAATAGGTAACCGAAACAAAACAATAGAAAACGCAATATGCCCGATAACAAAATATTACGCAACAAACCCTCGACACAACCGTTAGATTCCGATCAGTCAAAGACATAGGCGAGTTCATTTTTCTTTTGTGGTCGTCGGAAAATTATTGAAACCCTCGAATTATTATATATCGCCGTCTTATTTCTACCGGAAAACATAAATAACGAAGTTAGGAAGGGCAGGAAAAGGTGTAGTTTGTGGAAATAGTGGAGTAAAGAAAGAAAAGAGTGAAGTTGGAAAAGGTCGTACGCTAGAAGAGTGGCCGCCATTTTGGCCGAAAATTTTGTTTTGTGGAGTGGAAGAAGAAAAGGAGAATAAGAAGAAGAAAAAGAAAGTGATAAAAATAAACCGTGAGAGTATGGAGGATGAAATGACGGAGCCACCGGATCCTGGTGCAAAGAAGTACACAGGAGGAGTCGCCAAAAAGTTCAAACAAAACAATGACGAAATCGCATCGCAAGGAAACACGACTCAAGGCAGCTATGCAGGAAATTTTAACGACTAACAAGGAGCAGGAAATACGAGCAGCTTTGAGTATACCAGGACGGATATGGCGCCGTATCGAATCTACGTCGAACTTCGCGACAGAAGAACGGGAAGTGAGAAGATCAACAAGTTCTCGCTGGGAAGTACGCTGATGTAAATTGGTTTGAATTCCTACATCACCGAAATGAAGTATGTGGGGCAGTACAAAATAATGGTTTTTGTAAACAGCCACACGCAAGCCAATCGATTAATAGAAAATATCAACAAAGGAGACAGCATTTACAGAGCTTACGTACCAACACATTTGGTATGCATTACGGGAGTAGTTTCAGGAATTCCAGCAAACATCGACGTTGAGAAAATAAAAGCAGAAATCCAATGCGAAGTGCCAATAATGGATGTCGTCAAGGCAAGGTATGAAGAAGGAACCGGTCAAGTACCGATTAACAGAATGTACTGTTGTTCCAGCAGTGTCCAACCGTTCAAACCAAGAGTAGTGATATGCTTGAAGTGTTTGAGATTTGGTCACAGAACGGACAACTGCAGGGGAGCAATGAGGTGTCAACGCTGCAGTCAACGACAGGAGCAAGAAGACGAGTTTCAGGATTGCCCGTAAAAAAACTACTGCGTACACTGTAAATCATCCGAACACAGCTCGGTTGATCAAGCCTGTCCCGAACGTAAACGGCAACATGACATCAAGCGGCTAATGTCAAGGAGAAATTGGACATACACAGAAGCCCGTGAACAGATACTGCAAATTCAAAATATGTACGAACCACTACGCCATGCTGAGGAATTTCCTACGCTAGCGGAATCCTTAGCGCAGCTGGCAAAAGGCCAATTCACCTGGAAGGACCCAATGCGAGAGGAATGGATTGAAACAAATCAGGAGAGAAAGGCAATACAAGCTGCTGTAAAGGAGTAGAAGGAGGATCCGAAGAAGAAATCGCAAAAAAGAGTACACAACGAACAGCCACTGAAGAAAACGGAGGCGCAGACAACTACCGAGCAAAGGAACCTCATCGGAAGCAAGAAATGGAGTGGGATTGACCAATAACCACAAAACGTCAGAAAAAGAACAGCTGGAAGCAGAGTTCAGGAAAAAGGAGGAACGTCTTTTGGAGAACTTTCGACAGATGCAAGCTACAGAAAGCCGAAAGCAAAAGGAACTCATCATGTCCTTTTATGCGGATTTCCTGGAAAATCTAGGCCGAAATGAGGACGTGAAGGAAGCCTTTAGAAGATGCACCACAAAACATTTCAAGCTGACAGACACGATTATTCCAAGAAAAACTCAACTGGATCTGCAAAGCATTCCCGATGGCGACGACAACCTTTAAAATACTACAAGCAAATATCCAGAACTTGAATAAAAACAAAGATGAATTACATCGGATACTCTCTGGAAATAAATATTCAGCTGCGATTGTATCAGAAACATTAGACAGATAGAGCAATGGAGAACACTAACAAGTACAGAATAAGCGTTTTCATTTCATCCCGAGTTCAAGGGATGACAATTACGGAGGTGCTGGAATTCTTCTGGATAACTCTGTAAACTACAAACTTATGCCTTCCCCCAACGTCACAAGGTTGACACAAGTGGTAAGTGTACGAATCTTACATCCAGATCTGGTGATATTATCACTGTATGTGAGCCCTTCGATCACCATGAAGGACTTTGAAGATGATACTCGTAAAATCATCCATGGATTACGAGGATACAAGAGAGTTCTGCTTGGAGGAGAAATGCACACCACATAGCGTGGGGGGACGATAAGTGCGATAAAAAAGGAGAAATTTTGATGGACTTTTTCAATAACAGCGACCTTTTCTTTTTGAATAATGGATCAAGCACCTTCATACCTATCCGGTGCAACGCAAGACCAACTGCAATCGACGTCACACTGTGTTCGAGCGAGCTGATCAACGAGATGAGGTGGAAAACCTTAGGTAGAAATCAACTGGACGAAGGAAAAAAGGGCTCGATCAGAATTTTTTTTTGACAAAAAGAGGATTGCTGAACAAGTTGCCAGCTTAGACTCATCAAGTGTACGAAATATTGACGATCTAACGAGAAACGTCGGTAAGATCCACAAGAAAAATAGAAAGAAGGACATTCATGTACCGAAGTTCTGGTGGTCAGACAGCGTTGACGAAGCGTGGAAGGAGAAAAATGCAGCAAGGGCTGAGTTCAATCGGAATTCTAGCCTACAGAATCTTCTAGAGTTTAAACGGAAAGCGTCTGTTTTTCAACGAAGAAAACGAGAGGAAATTAAAAAGAAGTTCGAAGAGTTTCCGGACGAAGTTGGACCGTTCACCGAATCGAAAGAATTGTGGCTGAAAATAGGACGATTGACTGGGAAACGAATTATAAAAAAAAGATAATAACATCATCTACGATGACGCAGAAGATGCTGAACTTTTCTTGGACACGCATTTCGAGAAACAGGACCCATTACAAGTAATGAATCTTCCGTTATATCCAATGCAAGTTGCATCAGATGATCTTTTGAATCGGGAGAACTGGACGGCAATACTCAACTCTAAAAGAAAATCATCCGCTCCAGGGGAGGACAAGCTAACGTACGACCTACTCAGCAGCCTGAGTCTGGAAGTAACAGACAACGTGATAGAGGACATCAATAACATGTGGAGACGAGGAATGGTAAGCGAATCTTTGAAAAGCATAAAGGTGGTAGCCATCGCAAAACCTGGTCGAGACCAAAACCTGCCCACGGGAAAACGACCTATTTCGTTAGTACCAACGTTGGCCAAGGTAGCAAATTCAGCAGTACTACAACGTTTACAACTTTTTCTCGAAGCTCGTAAGGTACTCCCGAAAACTTCATTCGGATTCCGTCGACAGCTATCAACAACCACTTGCGTATCCTTTGCCATCAATTGGATAAAGGAAAGCAAACGGGAAAATTTCGTAACAGCACTAATATGCATTGACCTCTCAAATGCATTCAATGCGGTCCAGGTAGAAAAACTAGAAGAAATGCTATCAAATCTTGGAGCAGCCAGAGACATCCAATCGTGGATTTCATCGTTCCTAACGAATAGAAAGATTAGTCTACAATTACGTGATCAAAGGATCTGTAGGAGAATTACTAACGGCTTACCGCAGGGGGATGTAATGTCACCGACCCTCTTCAACATTTACACGCTAGAGCTTCATCAGATTAGGAGAGAAGATGGAGTACTAGTGCAGTACGCTGACGGTTTTGGCATACTGGTTAGGGCCAAAACTTTAGAGAAGCTGAACGAAGTGGCTCAGGACTTCGTCGAGGAGTTCGTAGAGAAAGCAACGTCCTTGAATTTCGAGTTAAATACAGATAAAACCAAAGCGATTTTGTTTATGAACAACGATAAGACACTGGATCTTAAAATAAACGGTGTGACAGTTGAGATGGTCCGTTACTACAAATACCTTGGCGTAAACATCGACCGATCTCTGAGTTTCGGAATCCATATAAAAGATATTCGAGGAAAAGTTCAGGATCGCCTGAACATGGTTAAGGTGCTAAGTGGAGTGAAAAATGGAACTCATCCTGACGTGATGCTGAAGGTATACAGGGCTATCTTTCAAAGCGTTATGGAGTACGGTTGCAGCGTTTACAATAACGCCAAACCAACTAATCGCAAAATTCTAACTGTAATGAACAACCAATGCCTCCGTCGAGTGACTGGTGCAACCAGGACAACTCCACTCAATGCGTTGGCAGGCCTAAGCGGTCAAGGACCTCTAGACATCAGACACCAATTCGTAACATCGCGAGAAGTTGCTAGATGTTTCTACAACGGCAATATTATAGCGGAACAACTTAAAAAGGTTTGCTTACCGGAAGACAGCAAACAATGGTTCAAATTCACGTATATGGAACAAACATATTGGAATAACAAAAGCATTTTCGACAATATCGATCCTCTAGTCAAGATTAGCGACGGCAACGAAGTTGAAATTTTCGACAGCTTGGAAGGCCTAAATACGGCGAAACAGGAATCCAACCGGATGCGTCTTAGGCAACTTGCACTTTTTGTGATGAACGGAAGAGACGAGTATCATCGAAAAATATACACCGACGCCTCCAAAGATGGGACGGTGTGTGGAGTAGGAGTGTATGTAGAGAGCTCGAAACAGAAGGTCAGTTGCAGACTACAAAACGAAACCTGCATAACGTCGGCTGAAATAGAAGCGATTGGAGTAGCGGCGAAAATAATCGAAGGACGACAGCAGAGAGAGACGGTAATTTATACCGACCCACAAGCAGCATGTGTTATGTTGAAATTGGCGCAAGAATCTGGCGAAGCGGAGAAAAATCTAGCGGACATTCTTGTCGTCTGTCGGGAATGGGCCGTCCGGATTCAGTGGATCTCTAGCCACGTTAATATAGAAGGTAATGAAATTGCAGACCGACTTGCCAAAGGAGGATTAAATGCAACCAACGTGATCGACAATCGTTTTAAACTGAGTGACGCAACGCTGCAATTTAAAAAACAGATGGATAAACGCAACGTGGAGTGGTATGATTCCTACTCACAAGAAAAAGGGAAAGTGTTCTACACAATCCAGCCGGGGTTTGCAGCTAAACCCTGGTACACGGGAAACAACTTCAAAGGAAATGAGGTCAGACTCCTCAATCGGCTCATGACCGGTCATGACTTCGCTAAAAACTGGCTGGCAAAAATGATAATAGTTGATGACCCAGACTGTGAGATTTGTGGAGAACCGGAGACTTCCGAACATGTCATCATGGAATGCCCAAGGTATGGCTTATCACGATCTAAATTTTCCTATGAGACGCAGTTCGCTACGCGTACGGAAGTATTCAAATCAGGAAACTTGTCCTCATACCAAGAAATAGTGGATTTCGTTAAAACAACCAAAACGTACTTCTAATGAAACCAATATGCTTCAGCAGAAATTCACAGGGCATATAGTCTCAACTACTGGCCCTTACACCGAACTGTCTGAAGGACAGTTCAACATAGAAAGAAGAAGAAGAAGACACAACCGTTCACAGCCCGTCGTAGGCTATTTGATTTTCGTAAACTTTCAATTTGTACAACTACATTCTAAAAACTACTTTACAACTGGAACTGATATCTGCAACAAGCAAGTTGAACGTCTTAAAGAGCAATCTACACTTTGAATTACGATTGAAGGATTTTGCGAAATAAGCGTCCTTAGAAGCATTTTGTTCCTTCTGTCAAATTTATGCTTCTATTGATTTCCAAGCTCATCTGTTTAGTACCAACCGGGGGAGACTTGGTCCTATACCCAATGATTTCATTATCTCCAATCCGCTCAACAAATCGCAATGTTTTGTGATATAGTGGACGGAATATTATAATTTCAGATAATTCAATACAGACGTCTTCCAAACATAGAAGATCCACAGGTAATCGGTGTGTAACAACCTGGTACCTCATAGCAAGATGCTTAGAGGCGAACCGGAAGAATCGATGAGCTACCTCCCCCATAAAAGAAATCCTTTCTTAAATGTCATAAAATCCCACCGCTAGTCTAAAACCGTGTGACCGTGTTACATTGTCACAACAAACATTGCATTTTATTCTCAACATCATACTAAGAATTTCGTCGCGCTTAACATCGTACTAAGGATTTTGCATCGCGCACAGATGTAAGACACTACAAAAGTTTTACATGTCAAATTTCATTGACTTGGATGGTTTGAATTTATTTTCCATCAATCAATAGATCATATCGACAAAGATTTTTCATTAGGGCCTAACTGACAAACGTAAACAATGACTTTTTCCGCGAATTTCTCGTCTTTCAAAACTCGCCTAATCAATCCACTACGATCATTTCGAAGAGGAAGCGTTCACCTATCCGATAGAATTGGAGGCTTGCATGGGTAGCCTTTGTGCAACGAGAAATTTACGGAAGATGCCATTGTTTACGTTTGTCAGTTAGGCCCTTCTGAAAAATCTTTGTCGATATACTACATAATTACCCACAATAACTTAGGATCAATGATTTTGCAGTGTTCTTAAATATTGTTTCTGTTTTGTTCGAAGAATGCCTAGATCAATCATTTCACTTAACAAAAGAAAACAATCCTCATCTGATTTAGTGATCCAAATTAAGCATAATTTGTACGATAATGATCTACTGCAAACAAATTTATATTGCGTAGTTTTCCACTAGAAGCATAAAAATTCAATTTGACAATAGATTAATTGAGTCGACACGCTGTGGGACAATATTATAAACGTTAATATTCATATTAATATTAATAAGCATGCACCGTGCTTCGTATGGAGGCAGATGAAATATTGCCCATCCTAATTTACGAAGTGCATACAACAGAAACTAAAGTGTCCAAACGACACTGCAATATTTTGGTATCGATCTGACATAAGCAACGTAAAGTGTTTTTATACACAGCCTCAATGTACTCGAATCTCTTTACCCGAAGTGGCAGTTTTTGGAGAAAAGGAAAAAGTCGCATGGCCAAGGATAAGTCGATTAGAACAGTGTGCCAGCCACGATGTCTAACACACTAGACGAATATGGCACATAACAGCGGAACTCGATTTTTAATCCATACCATATGTGTGGCACACTGAGGAACACTTTTGACATTTGAGCTTTTAGAAATGAGAAACTAGCAACCTAGTGGTTTTGTGGATGTCTTTGCGGGGAAAGAAGATATTTCGGACTACTAAACCACCAGCGGAGCGATTTGCAGCTCAATGTTCCGAGTTTCCAATCGTAGTCCTTATTTCGTCCCCTAGCTTTGCCGATTGTTCCAGTCGGTATTTATTTCTGTATTATTTGTAGCTTTTAATTTTGAAGGGCGGCTTGTTGGGCCTTCTCCAACCCCCTGTCTCGCTGGAGGACCATCGTGCTCAACACTGTTTAGAGTCCCACCCTGGTACGAGGACGATGATCAGCCGCTCCTAACATAGGGAACAGATGCTGTTTTGGGCCGTTCCTGACATGGAGAGCAGACGTTCAAATAGACTGTATCCTTCGAAGAGGGCAGCCCCCTTCTCTGTCAGTATATGACCAAGATCCTACCGGGGTTGGTTACCCGATCTTTCCTATGGGTACTCATGCCCCAGTCGGTGCCACGGGAAGGTAGGGATAGGAGTTACTGGACAAGGGGCTAAGGATCTGTTTTATACCTGCAGGTGAGCGAAGTACCAATGGTGTTCAATGTCCAGTCATTTACCAACCAATTTAGCTGAGCGGTGGTCCCCTAAAGCACCCATCACGAACGGAACCATCTTAAGAGATTGCCAATAACTCCTAGCCTATCCAGTTAAGCGATTGCAATGTCGTGGTTCAGTTGATCGAATGCAGTGAGAAAACAAACAATCGATTCTTGTAAGTGGTGCCAGAAATAAATGTATCTTTCATGTGGTGGCGAGGTGTTTAAAGTGTGGTTTTGCGGGTGTTGGTGGGGGAGTTAACTTCCGGGGGCCGCCTCTTTTTTTTTTTTAAAATATTTTTTTTTTTTTTTTTTTTTTTTTTTGTGGGGGGGATTAAATTTTTTTTTTGGCTTCTTTGGGGAAAAAAAAATGGGTTTCAAAAAAAAGGTGATTTTTTTTTTCTTTTTTTTTGGGGTAATGTTGAAATTTTTTTTTTTTTCTGTGGGTGTGTTTTTTATAATTGCTACCTCTTTTTTTATTATAAATAATAAATATTTTTAATTATTAAAAATAAAGAGTGTATCGAAACGTAGTTAGCAACATTGATTTTCGAATAAAAGTGTGAAAAAAACATATTTTGACTTCAGTTTTCGATTTATTGGAGAAAAATAACCTTTTGTTACATTTAACTGTTTATATTAATAAAAATCTTAGTTTCTGTAAAACGCTCGCACTTTGGACTTGAAATTCTTCATTAAATTCTGCACAGTTGGTTTTGTGACTTTCCTGGTGGCTGCTGTCCAGTTTTTCTGGAACTCCTGCATGTTTTGGGACACTGTACCCTCCTTCCGAAAGTGCCGCTTGACAATCGCCCAATACCGTTCAATTGGCCGAAGATCGGGACAGTTCGGCGGATTGATGTCCTTTTTCACGAATTGTACATTATCGGTTGCTAACCACTGTTGAACCGACTTGGCGTAGTGGGCGGAAGCCAAATCCGGCCAGAAGAGAGGAGGAGCCTTATGCTTTCTGTACAGTGGCAGCAATCTCTTCTTCAAACATTCTTCCTCGTACACCTTGGCGTTAATTGTACCCTTCGTGAAAAAAACGACAACCACAAACCACAGGTACAAATCCCATGACAGTCCACCGATTTCGTATAATACTGCGATCCGGGCAGCGTTCGCGAATCTTCCTTGGCGTAAGTTTCGTCGTCGTTCAGGATGCATCCGTCTTTGTTCTCCAGAATCCGGTTGCGCTCGCTGCTGCAGGGACTTTTTCGGTCCCTTCTATTTCTTGTACGTTTTTAGGGGGTTCCAAGCGTTGATCCGTTGAATATTCCGATGCTGGTGTTGAATTGCTTGACCAATTCCCGCGTCGACGCCGATGGGGTTTTCCTTATGTACTCAACCACTTTCAAGTCTCGGCCGGGTTGGCTGGGACCCGGTTTCCTGCCGGATCGGGGCAAATCTTGCACGAAAAGGGCCACACCGAACTTTTCGATTACATTTTTGACACTGGTGTGGTTCACTCTCACCCGTTTTGCAGTTTGGTTGTACGTGACATCCTTTTCCGAGCATCAAATGTGCAAATTTTTTCTCCGGGGGGGGGGAACAACCCTCCTCCTTTTTGAAAAAAACAATAGCGACAAAAACAAAATTGCACAACTGTTAACAAAGGATTATATCAAATTGATAACAAATTCTAATACCAAGTTATCATTGTTTGATCACTGATTATGTTATCACTGAGCTGAGACTGAGCCAAAATAACAGAATGAATAACAAAAAAAATACTCGTTGTATATCATAATAATTGCTTACTTTATTATCACTGCGAACATCTTGATAACACATCCTGTATTGGAAGCAAGTTTATTGAAATAATTTAAAATTTTGTTATAACAGAGATGTAATCAGAGATAACAGAGGAAATCAAAACGATATCTGGGACTTGTTACTTATATGATACCAGCTTGTTGTTTTCCTTTGCTAGGGTAGTTTGTTTTACATGTAAACTCGGCAAATAAACTTAAGAACTTCAGAAGGTTCAACTTATAAACGATGCTTTCGAATTTCATAAACCTGGGGTGGCATTATGTAGCTCGAAACGAACGACTTTGTGTACGAACGCTAGTGAGAAAAAGTTCTTCGTTTCAAGATCCACAATACGGCTCCTGACTTATGAATGAATTTTGTTTTACACGACGTTATTCTTATAAGCCTTTAATCTGTCCTGGTTTCAAGTGTTTATATATACTAGTGGTTAAGTCACTAGATCCATAACCCAAACGTTCAAGGTTCGAATCCAGGTTGCTCCATATTTTTATTTTTTCAGCATCTTTATATTTCCATAACGCAAATTAATTGGAAATGTTCAAATCAAATGCAAAAATCATAGTGTAATATCAAATCTGTCATTTAATTAGTAAACATATTTGTTTAGCTTAGCTTAGCTTGACTGACTGCACGTATCAATGGTTGCTATTCCGTGATTGATCAGAATCAGTGAAATTGCACAATGAATCAACTGAATGGGGCTGGGAGTAACCGACCATTTTCACTATACACGTTTCAGTGACTCAATTTCTTTAATAATCAATAACGGCGCCGGCCACGTCCTTGCAATCAGGTGGGAATAGGGAAGGAACGTTAGTGTGACCTTTGCTGTTTAGAGACCGTGTTTACCTCTGCATCCCCACAAAGGTCACAGGAAGGAGGCTTTTCTATGTTAGTAGGGTAGGGCTCGATGGATCAATTATGAATTATATATATGATGTGATCATATATATAATTCATAATAAGATTAAATTATATTTGATGTAGGTTCAAAACAAAGTGATAGAGGGACAAAATTAATAACAATTACCTGTTTCGTTCCGCGTTTTGAGAGCACTTACCACCTCTCAATTGTCTGAAAATGCTTTGCGTGGTCTGACTGGTTAGCTTTCTGCTTCCACCTAGGTATTCGGGTTGTTTGAAGGATTCCCATTCAGATGCTTGCCCCATATGGCATTGCTCGCGGTCATTGTATAGAAAAGAGTGCAAAAAAACATGAAAGAGAAAAGAGAGAAGGCATTAGTGATTAGCAACATGCGACGCGCGTGTAAGATATTCATGGTGATATTCTCACTGCGGCCTTTCAAAATAGTTCGCATATGAGAGATCATCACGCGTTAACCCAATCCCATCACATTTAATTATAGATTAAATTTTTCACTGATTCATTACGTTAACACTCGCGGACACATTCACGCACAGTTTACCACCGGTTTTGATCAGTTCTGATTTAAATACCGAACAGTAACGAAAACAATTTGATCAACAGATTCAGACGTCCTCCATTTTCAAACAAAAACTCAACCTTTCTTAACTTTCAATTTGCTCAACTACATTGTACAAACTATTTAACTACTGGAACCAATAACTGCATCAAACAAGTTGAACTCTCTAAAGAGAGCAATCTATGCTAATACATTGAAAGTAACGATTGAAGGATTTGGTGAAATGAGAGTCCTTCGAAGCCGTTCGTGCCTTTTGGCAACTTGATGCTTCTATTGATTTCCAAGCTTATCGTTTTAGCGATTGTACGTCGATTCCCGGAAGTTCATTTCCCTGAATGTATCAGTTCCCGGAAAATCATTTCCCGGAAAGCACCATTTCCCGGAAAAGTTAATTTTCTTTTTTTTAACTGATAAAACAATAAAATGTGGCTTTTAAGTACCTATATCTATATTCTTATGTATTGAACTTTAAAAAGTGGATCGTCACTATTGCCATTCTCGCGATAAATTTTAGTCATTTCATTTAAGATATTCTTAAACATTATAACCGAGATGCCAATAGACCACGTGCCTGATTCGGTGTAACTAAACAAACGCTATAATCCTGACCATAATATAAGGTCATCAGTAATAGAAAAGAGACAAAAATGTACTGCAGGAACGAAGTGTGTGAAAGAAAAGCAAATAGTACATTTGTATAATGAGCAAGTGTTTGCCTGAGGTGGATAAGCCAGTGTGTTTGAAAGAACAGTTCATGTTTAAAAGAATGGTGAATCTCCTATAAATGGTTCTCTCAAATATTTTTTTGTACTTTAGATATGAAAAAAGAGAAAATACCTTTCATAGGAGATTTACCCTTCTTTTAAACATGAGCTGTTCTTTCAAATATGTTGATGTAAAAGAAATGCTGAATATAACGGGCTGTCGCTTACTTTTGCAGAATATATAGGAAATAAATAGATCAAACAAATATCATGATTATTATGTTTATAATATAGCATATAGTTATTACCATGAGGTTATATTTATAAAACGAAATTAGGTTTTGTATAAATTTATAGAAAAAACTTTTTTTTAGCTAAATATTAAGTTAACCGGGATTTGGACTTTCCAGGAAACGATTTTCCGGGAAATGAATTTCCAGGAAATTAAATTCCGGGAAATGAGTACAATCATGTTTTGTTCTATAGTGGGCGGAATATTATAATTTGAGATAACTCAATGCAGACGTCTTCCAAATTTGGCAGATCGACAGGCAATCGATGGATAACCACCTGGTACCTCATAGCAATATGCTTAGAGGCGGACCGGAAGTTTCGATAAGCTACATCCCCCGATTTAATTAGTAAACATATTTGGTAGCTTATCTCGTTGATTCTCTTTGTTAAAAAATTAACAAGAAGTACACTGCCGTGAATCGCATATCAGTCCCATATGACTTTTCGGTGGTTTTGAGTTATGATTATTAATAGTTCGAATTATCGTTGTTCTTTAGGTTTGAATGAAAAACCTGGGTAGTTTGTTCTGACGAAACATGAAAACAACATAGGGCCAGTTTGTCCCAGCTTAAAAATAATCGCATATCAGTCCCACCATACGAAACAAGCCCTAATAACGCTCTTTCCTTAATATTCTAATCGTGGTATCATCCAAACCATACATGGTATAGTTTATGCATTTGGGTTATCGAAGATTCATCACTAGCTTCAGTCCAGAAATGGAAAATGTATGAATGACGCTTTCGAAGGTGCTCTCCTGTAAAACTATACCGACTTCGTTATTCAACAGTTACTAGGTTAACTCTCTCTAGTATGAAGCATATCCGGCCACGTCCAGGTCCCAAAAGGATTTATTCATTTCGATTCTCTCATCTTTGGAAACCAGTGTGTCACACCCCTTCTTACGACCACAATCTTCCCTAATTACATTGTGTGCATAACGCCGTTTTCTTGCATCCAACCTCCGGTTTTATTTTTTGGTCCTCTTCCTCTTGGCCATCCGAATCAGGATCTATCGCTAGTGGTGCTGTGATATCCTCCGGAAGTTCAATGATGTTTTCCGTCAATTTGCTTCAAAACGGACGAGATGTTGAAAAAATACCGCAAGTTTTTTAATGTTTCCTATTAACGACCTGAAAACCGTTCAATGTTTGACGTTGCCAGATCGAATCCGGAAATATACTCATCAACATATCATTAAGTTGCGATTACATTTAACTACATGTAAACTGTCGTGAAACGCAATCAGTCCCATCTTTGCTTGATTTTCTATTCATATGGGACTGATTTGCGTTTCACGGCAGTAAAGCTCCGGTCATGATAGCGGAACCGGAACGGCAGAGACACGTCCATAGTGGGACTTTTAGCCGGCCCTTTACTTAGTGTTCTAGATGTACTTCCCAGTTGCTAATTGAGAGCATGTGAAGCATATGGAAGCACCAATTATGGGCAAGAATACCAAATCGCCTGTAATTAAACCATCACTGAGCAACAGCAAGCAACAACTCTTATGCTTCCATATAAAATGCTACATTTGCCATAAAGTTATATCAATCTAATTCCACCTAAAAAACGACTGGGACTGATATGCGATTGTAATCTTGATTCGATAGTCTTCACAAATAAATGGACTTGTTAAATCAAAAGTACTACCTATATAAAAAAATTATCACCATGATGGTTCAATATAGGTTTGTAAGTTAATTGAAATGTAATATGGTCATTGTAGTTATGAATTAACAATACAGGGATTTCGGAATACCTACGCAGAAAAGGAATGAAATATTTTTTTTTAATATTCTACACATTTTTTTAATGACATCGTTCGCGCTACTATAGCGTGTAACATTCTTTATCTGCAGTTATCTATCTTTTCGATAAGGAATGAAATAAAATAATAAGTAAATGATAATTTCAGTTTTTAGTTTGAAAAGTCTTCTCACAATTACTACTAAACTAAACGTGCACTTACTCGCCCATTGTCTGTCTAAGGTTTCAAATTGTAATTTGATCATATCTTAGCATTCTTAAAATCAGTTACAATTTACTTTTTTCTGATCATCCTTCTCCTTGTTATGGAGGGATAGTTTCGTGTTCCGTAAATTGTAGTGATTTCACCTGACCACATCGCTTCTCGCTCTCTCATGCCACAGAGGATGTGCTTAAATTTAATACAAAACACATATTAACACAAATAAGTTAGAACAGCATAGTACCCATCCCTCCCATTTCGCTCTGCTCTTTGACGAAGATCTCGAAGTACTGGTAGATAATAGTCACGGCCAACAAGATACCGGTCCCGGAACCGATCGCACCCATGAAATCTGCTATCACCGACAGGGCACCGATGCACAGGCCACCGAAGGCGGCTGCTGTGGGAATATATCGGTTCAACTCATGGATCATGGAGTTTTCACGATGCCCACGCATGATCATCTGCTGTTCTCGGAGCTGTTTGGCAACATCTTTAGCGGAGCTACCTGACACATCAATCCATGTCTTGGAGAAAAAGGCGCATGAGCCCAACATGAATACTATATACAGGACAGCATGGATCGGGTCTGCAACGATGTGTCCGAGTGATTCTGGAGGGGACAGATAGTAACAGAGACCGCCAATTGGGTAAGAACGGGCCGGACCGCCACCGCCAACATCAGCCCACACACCAAGCATGTTGATCAGGAAATTGCCGTGGAACTTGACGGCCAACATTTGCGAGATAACGTATAGATTAGATACGAGAGCGGATTGCAGAATGATCGGGATGTTGGAAGTATAGAAAAGTTTGATTGGATAGCTGCTGTACTGGCCACGGTAACGGGCAGATTTGATTGGGAGATCAACTCGGAATCCTTGGAAGTATATTACTACTGCAAACACGAGAACCGTAGCCAACAGGTTCATCAGATTTGGCAGATTTTGGCGATAGAAAGCTTCACGTAGACCACGGACTTTATCCTGACGAGTGGCCAGCAGGTGGAATAGAGCGATGACAGCCCCTTCAAATTCGGTTCCACGGCCGGTATTAACAGTGGCTGGAGAGAAGGCCTTCCACACGATCGTTTCGCAAATGTTAGTTGCAATAAAAAGTGAAATTCCAGATCCTAGGCCGTATCCCTTCTGCAACAGTTCATCCAGCAGAAGAACAATCAAACCTGCTACAAACAACTGAATGATGATCAACAGACAGACACCGGCTCCGATTTCAGACGGATCACCGTACATTCCAGTCATGACATAGACGATCGCTTGTCCAATCGTAATTACCATTCCAAACAGTTTCTGTGCTCCATTGAACAAAGCTCGGTCTTTTGGGGTGTCACCTACTTCAATAATCTTTGCACCGGCCAGCAGTTGCATGATCAGTCCGGACGTGACAATTGGTGAGATACCCAGTTCCATCAGCGTTCCTCGATTCGAAGCCAGAATAACACGAATCCAGTAGAAGGGATCGGCCGAATCTGAGCTCATGATTCCAAATAGTGGGATCTGACAGCACACCAGGAAAATGAATAACGTGATCGCCGTCCATAATACCTTCTCACGGAATTGGATCTTTCGTTCGGGTTTCGCAATCTCTGGCAGAATACTGCAGAAAGGTTTGATAACCTCTAAGAATTTGACTGAAAAAAAAAGACGGAGAGAATAAGGTGCATTAGATATGTTGAACTATTAAATATATTATTGCTTAATCTCTACTTGATGCGTAAGACATTCTGCAAGACAAATGGTTTTCGCCTCTCAACTTTCAACGTAAATACCTAATTCAAAGTTAAAAACCAGCTTTACCAATCCCATAAGAGATTAAAAAGTATTTACTAACTTCGCTTCAGCAACCAATTTTTTTTTGTTATTCTGTTCTCGAAGCCCTTATTGACGAAGAATTAAATTTAAGTTCACAAAACAACAAGCACACATAATTTTGAGCATTTATGATAATGTGCATAAGAAAACCTAATTATTCTAGATTCATAAAATAATGGTTGTTCCATAAAATAATTTCATCGTTTCCACAAGTGTGTAGCACTCAGTTATACTCTGTGGTTATACGCAAGACGAAACCATGAAAAGGGAAAGTTCCAACGCGGAGCTTTTTCGCTGTCTACGTGGATATAGGTGTAAGAAACCGCCTAATAAACCGAGATTTTTTTTCTTGATTTATCTCGTCCGATTCTCATTTTGATACTTACTTCCCATTTTGATCGCTTATCCACTAGCTTGTCACTATTTTAGTCTGTAAGTCCGTTCGTTATCGTATCAATTTAATCGAGTTTTCCTTCGATGAAAATGGGATAATTTTTTTACGGCTCCATTCACACGGGAGCGCCGATTAAAAACAGTCCTCACTCGTTGAATACACTTACACGACACCACCAACAGATATGAGGAGAGATGGGGTTTTATTTTTAGGGGTGTTTGTAAATCAGGGACCTGGCAACCCTATCCTATTTACTAGCGATTGACAATATGGAACATATCGCGGGCCTTATTTGAATAAGGCCCATCTGACGTTTGCTACTACGGGTACGAACGCCAGCATTGTTTACAAACAATGAATCTTTTGATGTTTGATTGTAAGAGATGTTAGCTACAGGACAAGGACGGCCCGCCAGGTCCCTGGGTTTCTCAAAAGGTGATCTCACGGAGAATCAAAGCAACTCAAAGTCGAGATAGTATTACACCCCGTTCGCACTACAACCTATATTACGTAATATAGGTTGTAGTGCGAACGGGGTGTTAGATAATTTAAAAATGCATATTGTCATTACAATAGGTCTATTATTCATACTAGATGCTGCAATTTTCAACAATTGTGAAACAATACAATCAACAGTAATTGACTCAAATTTGTTCGGAAAAACAGATTTTTTCTATAGGTAAGATATATACACCCAGGCAAATTTTCGTATACTCTTTAAGTGTGAAACTACATATTTTTTTGCAATTCAGCTCGACAAATAAAAAATATGTGTGAACAACATATAACTTATGCAATTTCAAATAAAAGCTATGTTGGGAACGAAATAAACTTCATTTGCTCTGACAAATAACATTTATGTGTGGGGTTATAACTGTTATAACTTTCATTTCAATGTGTTATAACATTTATGTGTATGATTCAAATGAAATTCATAGTTTAAACAATAACGTTTATGTGCCAGGTGTATTGATTTTATTGTTATATTTTTCCTTCATTGTAATATATATATTCCTCCCGGACTTCCCCTTCCCGTACGGCCTGTTCCTGTACGTCCTTTCCCGTACGTCCTCTCCCGGTACGTCTTCTTCCCGTGGTGATTTTTTTCACTGAAAACCATGGAGAATAATTGTTTCATAATTGATGTATACCTCTAAAAATTCCCAGGAGTTCTGCTGGAAGATCGAACAAATTGTCTTCTGTCGCCATCTTGAATCCGTGCAGTCAAACATATCACATAATTTTAAACTATAAGGCCACTCCCACTGATGTGGTGGAGGTGCGGCATCTGCTAGCATGTCAAAACACCTTGTAGACATTCACCTCACGCCACAAGACTTTGACTCGATATTTTGACATGGTATGTGATACCACACCTCCGCCACATCAGGGGGCGGCGCGGCGAAGAAGAGAATAAATATTGTTATGAGAGATAAAAAATAAATATTTTTTTTGGGGCGTTTATATGTTTTTGTTTATCTTATAAAAAAAAAATAAAAAATTATAATTTTTTGTTATTAAAAAAAAAAAAAATATTTCAATTCCTTAAAAAACTACAAGGTACAGCCCAATGGGGTTATGCGCAAAGGTGACGTAGGACTACGCAACAATCTAATTCCCATACACGTCAGGGCCATCCGCTAATTGATTTAAGTCAGTCCTGAAAAGGGCCAAGACAATTCTATTGTACACTCTCTAGAAAGCATTTGGTGGCTCTTAATTATGATACGGCCCCAGTTGTATTTTCTACGATGGTTGAGAGGGCCACTATCTCTAACGCGTAGAAGATAGTTATGGATCTGTTGGTTCATTGGTTGTTCAACTGTCTTTGTCATTTACTACGGGACGCGGCGTTTAAAGCAATGCCACGTTCAGCCGGGGCGCGGTAATGGAAATTTTAAACAGCACAAGAGAAAAAATTCATCCAAACGAACTCTTCAGTTGGCAAACTAATTTGGTCGTCCTGAAAAGGACGGATTTAGTTGACGGGGGAGAAACAGTTCGCGATTGAACTTGGACTTTCTTTCTTGGTTCATCTCATCTTCATTGCGGGTGGCCATCTGCAGGTGACGTGGGATGATTGTTTCTTGTCTCGTTGTCACGGGCGGCTTTTTCCCGCCAACTAGTAGGCTTCAGCAGCCATGTTTCTCGCAGCAAGGTTGACGGGAACATCGGCAACAACAGCCAACTGCACCAACGCCTCTCTGGGCAGCGACTGCTCGCCGCCGCCTACTGCGATCCTACAGCCACTGCACAGCTTAACGACTGTCGTAAGACTGAATCAAAATGTTCTGCTAAAAGCTGTTAGGTAAAAGCATCGGATGCTAGTGCACGAAAGAAGACGGTACCAACGAAGGCAATGTGTTACAAATAGCATTAAAGGGGACGAACTTCAATTATTGCGCCACAATAATTAGTTTTAATTATTACACGCAAGACGGATGATTTTCTTAACCGAACCTTTCCTAATTTGCTTGCCACCGCCAGCAACTAATCCGCTATGCATAGCTAGGAACTACAACGAACTCAACCACATGGTCGGTCTGAAGTGACGCAGTTCGGTTCGAATTCCGTTCGTTGGTTGTTCAACCTTTTTTGTCATTTACTACGGGACGGGGCGTTTAATGAATGCTATGTTCAGCCGGGGCGCGGTAATTGAAATTAATTTCAAAAATCACAAGAGAAAATTTCAACCAAATAAACTCTAGTTGGCAAACTAATTTGGTCGTCCTGAAAAGGACGGATTTAGTTGACTGTGGAGAAACAGTTCGCGATTGAACTTGGACTTTCTTTCTTGGTTCATCTCATCTTCATTGCGGGTGGCCATCTGCAGGTGACGTGGGATGATTGATTCTTGTCTCGTTGTCACTGGCGGCTTTTTCCCGCCAACTAGGGGGTTTCGGCCCCCTTTTTTCCGCGGGGGGGGTGGGGGGGGCATCGGCAAAAACAACCAACCCCCCCCCCCCCCTCTTGGGGGCGGCTGCCCGTCCCACCGGATATTTTTCTCCTCGCCCGCCCCCCCGCCGGCGGAAAAATAAAACAAATACTACTAAAATGTGTCTTTATTTGTCATTTCAATTTAATTTTTACATTTAATTTTTAACAGTGTAATTGTTTAGCCAGAGGGGCTTTTCATCTTTGTTTTTTGTTCCATTCGTTTTGTGGTGTGTTTTGTTAATTTGATATTCTAGTTTACATTTCATCCCTGATGGGGATTTGTTGGTTTAAATTTATAAAATTTGATAACCTACCTAACTACAATAACTACAATTTGAAAAACCTAGGGAAGGGGTACCAAGTCCCGGATGACTTGGTGGTCTGATAGGTGGCAACGTGTCCTGTACCTATTGATAGTCTCACTAAAACGATCTTCGAGTGTTTTTATCTCAGCCAGACGGTGGATCTCAGTGTTTCTCGTCCGTGGAGGTGTGTTCAGGATTATCCTGAGAAGCTTGTTTTGGACCCGCTGTAGCTTCAGGTGGTGTGTTTTTGCGCAACTCTCCCAGATCGCCATGCCGTACTCAATAACCGGGAGTATGATCTGTTTGTAGATAGCAAGCTTGTTCTTCAGGGACAATGTAGACTTTCTGTTTAGCAAGGGGTACATAAGCTTCAACAGAACGTTACATTTTGTGACAGTCTTGTCAACCTGTTCCCTGAAGTTCATCTTGCTATCTAGTGTCACGCCAAGATAGATGGCTGAGTTGGTCCATTCCACCGTTGTGCCGTTTAGACAAATTTCAACATCCTCAGCCGGAACAAGTCTGGGAGATTTTGAGTGAGGGAAAAGAATGACCTGGGTCTTCGCTGCATTGATACAGATCTTTCAGTCTGTGAGATACTTCAACAGAACATTCAGGCTTCGCTGCAGTTTCGATGCGATCGCTCTTACTACCCTACCGTTGTGGACGACTGCGGTATCATCGGCGAACAGCGACAGAGATCCGTTTTCAGGGAGTGGGGGTATGTCCGAGGTGAACAGATTAAATAAAAGTGGACCTAATATGCTTCCCTGCGGAACACCGGCAGAAACCTCTTGCGCATCGGAAACTGCACCATGCAGCGAAACACAAAATGTTCTGTTTGATAAGTAGTTTTTCACGATCTTTACCAGAAAGACTGGAAGATTGTACCGATGCAGTTTGTACACCAGGCCATCATGCCTGACGTTGTCGAACGCTTTTTCCACATCAAGAAGGGCCATGGCAGATGTTTTCGAAACAGACTTGTTTCGCTTGAGGATGTTAGTGACTCGGTTCAGTTGATGTACTGTTGATCGACCGCGTCGAAAACCAAACTGTACATCAAGCAGAATGTTGAGTTCGTCGGTAGATGCATGGAGCTGACGGTAAATTGCTTTCTCAAAAAGTTTAGACACTCCCGAGAGAAGGCTGATGGGTCGATAGCTCTTGGAACATGAAGGATCTTTCCCAGGTTTCCGGATGGGTATGACTTTAACTGACTTCCAACGCGAGGGGAAATAGTTAAGTCGAAGGCATTTGTTAAAAATGAATGCTAGATGTTCGTAGAATTGGGAACTCAAGTGCTTGAGTTCCAAATTCAGAATTTTGTCGAAACCTGGGGCCTTCATGTTCTTCGACGCTTTGATATAGGTCGACAGTTCGTCAGCTGTGATTTCTAGTTCCTCTGAAAAGTCATTGGGACATAGATGGATGTTATTTTCATGCTCGTTAACGGCAGCTTCGTGAGGACTGGTGATGTTCTGACCAAGATTGTGGGAGCTGACAAAATGTCGACCTATCTCAGCAGCCTTCTCAGCGGGAGTAATCAAACGATCCTTAGAGTCATTGTTGTCTAGTGGAATCAACGGTGGAATGGGCCTAGGCTTGGTTTTTAAATTTTTTGTTAATTTCCAGAACGGCTTTGCACAATCTGGGAGGGCGCGGATTTTGTTGGCAAAGTTAGTGTTTCTGAGATCCACCATTCTGGCCTTGATAATTTTGTTCAGACGATTGCACTCTGATTTTAGGGCAGGCAGATTAGTGCGTTGATACTGTCTGCGAGTGGTGTTGCGTCGACGGATCAAATTTTTAGTGAGATTATCAATCGGTAAAGGGTTGCTCACCTGTGTTACTTCTGGAATGTGGTGCTCCCGGGCCTGGGAGATCGCCTGCTCGATCGACTGTAGTTGCCGATCGATGTCGTCGGTTGATTCGGGGCGCCGATCGTAATCGACGGTGTTGTCGACCTGATGACTGAACTGGACCCAGTTGGCACGATGATAGTTGCGCCTGGTTACCGAATGCCGGTTGACGCAGGACCCAACTTCAGCCACCACTGGATAGTGGTCTGAGCTGAGTTCCTGGTAACGCGACCGGCTGGGCGATGTTGTTCCCCATGTTGCTGAGGAAGATGTCGATTGTTGAGTGGACCCCGGATCTGCTCAACCGGGTGGGAGTATCCGGGCCCAGGATGGTGTAGTGGCCCTCTTCCAGGTCATCGTGTAGGATGGAGCCGTTCTTGTTCCGTCGTGCGTTTCCTCAGGTTTCATGTTTTGCATTCAGGTCGCCGGCGATAATGAACTGCCCATGCCTCCGAGTGAGCTTGATGATGTCGTTTCGTAAGGTCGTATCTGTCCCGTTGTTCACGCTTGCTTTTTTAGGGCAATAGGCCGCGATGATAGTGATAGGGCCGACGGTGGATTCGACTTTGACTCCGATGGCTTCAACGAATTTTAGCTGCAAGCTCGGAAGCATCTGGCAGTTGATGTTGGTGCGCAGGGCGATGGCGACTCCCCCTCCGGCGGAACTGGTCCGATCGAGTCTGATCAGTCGGAAATCTGGCAGGAACACGTTGATATCAGGCTTGAGATGCGTCTCGGTGATGATTGCGATGTCAATGGATCGTTCTTTGAGGAAATTACTAAACTCGATGTTCTTGCTCTTCAGCGAGCAAGCGTTCCAATTGGCGATTTTGACGATTTCACGGTCCATTGAGAAACGCAATCATCGCTTGAATTTGATCCGAACGTGTTCTGCAGGATCGCTTGATGATGGTGGCCTGAGTCAGGATTGCAACGACTTCCTCCGTTGATAGCATCGAATCATCGATCGCGCCAGATGTTGCACCAGAGTACGACGGTCCTGGAAGATCGCTTTGGGATGGCTGGGTTGCTGCAGCTGCGAACCGATGTTGAACGGAAGGCCGACTGGGGACCGGACGGTTTGGAGGCACTTGGCGTGTTGGGAGAGCAGGAAAGTTCTCGGTCGTGAGGGCCGGTGGCGCGCCAGATCGTCGTCGATGGCCGGGTTGGTTGTTGGCTGACGATTTTCTTCGAATCGCAATGAATTCGGCCCGCTTCGGGCATTCAATGCTGGTTCCTTTGTGAGCCGCATTCGTTTTGTGGTGTGTTTTGTTAATTTGATATTCTAGTTTACATTTCATCCCTGATGGGGATTTGTTGGTTTAAATTTATAAAATTTGATAACCTACCTAACTACAATAACTACAATTTGAAAAACCTAGGGAAGGGGTACCAAGTCCCGGATGACTTGGTGGTCTGATAGGTGGCAACGTGTCCTGTACCTATTGATAGTCTCACTAAAACGATCTTCGAGTGTTTTTATCTCAGCCAGACGGTGGATCTCAGTGTTTCTCGTCCGTGGAGGTGTGTTCAGGATTATCCTGAGAAGCTTGTTTTGGACCCGCTGTAGCTTCAGGTGGTGTGTTTTTGCGCAACTCTCCCAGATCGCCATGCCGTACTCAATAACCGGGAGTATGATCTGTTTGTAGATAGCAAGCTTGTTCTTCAGGGACAATGTAGACTTTCTGTTTAGCAAGGGGTACATAAGCTTCAACAGAACGTTACATTTTGTGACAGTCTTGTCAACCTGTTCCCTGAAGTTCATCTTGCTATCTAGTGTCACGCCAAGATAGATGGCTGAGTTGGTCCATTCCACCGTTGTGCCGTTTAGACAAATTTCAACATCCTCAGCCGGAACAAGTCTGGGAGATTTTGAGTGAGGGAAAAGAATGACCTGGGTCTTCGCTGCATTGATACAGATCTTTCAGTCTGTGAGATACTTCAACAGAACATTCAGGCTTCGCTGCAGTTTCGATGCGATCGCTCTTACTACCCTACCGTTGTGGACGACTGCGGTATCATCGGCGAACAGCGACAGAGATCCGTTTTCAGGGAGTGGGGGTATGTCCGAGGTGAACAGATTAAATAAAAGTGGACCTAATATGCTTCCCTGCGGAACACCGGCAGAAACCTCTTGCGCATCGGAAACTGCACCATGCAGCGAAACACAAAATGTTCTGTTTGATAAGTAGTTTTTCACGATCTTTACCAGAAAGACTGGAAGATTGTACCGATGCAGTTTGTACACCAGGCCATCATGCCTGACGTTGTCGAACGCTTTTTCCACATCAAGAAGGGCCATGGCAGATGTTTTCGAAACAGACTTGTTTCGCTTGAGGATGTTAGTGACTCGGTTCAGTTGATGTACTGTTGATCGACCGCGTCGAAAACCAAACTGTACATCAAGCAGAATGTTGAGTTCGTCGGTAGATGCATGGAGCCGACGGTAAATTGCTTTCTCAAAAAGTTTAGACACTCCCGAGAGAAGGCTGATGGGTCGATAGCTCTTGGAACATGAAGGATCTTTCCCAGGTTTCCGGATGGGTATGACTTTAACTGACTTCCAACGCGAGGGGAAATAGCTAAGTCGAAGGCATTTGTTAAAAATGAATGCTAGATGTTCGTAGAATTGGGAACTCAAGTGCTTGAGTTCCAAATTCAGAATTTTGTCGAAACCTGGGGCCTTCATGTTCTTCGACGCTTTGATATAGGTCGACAGTTCGTCAGCTGTGATTTCTAGTTCCTCTGAAAAGTCATTGGGACATAGATGGATGTTATTTTCATGCTCGTTAACGGCAGCTTCGTGAGGACTGGTGATGTTCTGACCAAGATTGTGGGAGCTGACAAAATGTCGACCTATCTCAGCAGCCTTCTCAGCGGGAGTAATCAAACGATCCTTAGAGTCATTGTTGTCTAGTGGGATCAACGGTGGAATGGGCCTAGGCTTGGTTTTTAAAATTTTTGTTAATTTCCAGAACGGCTTTGCACAATCTGGGAGGGCGCGGATTTTGTTGGCAAAGTTAGTGTTTCTGAGATCCACCATTCTGGCCTTGATAATTTTGTTCAGACGATTGCACTCTGATTTTAGGGCAGGCAGATTAGTGCGTTGATACTGTCTGCGAGTGGTGTTGCGTCGACGGATCAAATTTTTAGTGAGAATATCAATCGGTAAAGGGTTGCTCACCTGTGTTACTTCTGGAATGTGGTGCTCCCGGGCCTGGGAGATCGCCTGCTCGATCGACTGTAGTTGCCGATCGATGTCGTCGGTTGATTCGGGGCGCCGATCGTAATCGACGGTGTTGTCGACCTGATGACTGAACTGGACCCAGTTGGCACGATGATAGTTGCGCCTGGTTACCGAATGCCGGTTGACGCAGGACCCAACTTCAGCCACCACTGGATAGTGGTCTGAGCTGAGTTCCTGGTACGCGACCGGCTGGGCGATGTTGTTCCCCATGTTGCTGAGGAAGATGTCGATTGTTGAGTGGACCCCGGATCTGCTCAACCGGGTGGGAGTATCCGGGCCCAGGATGGTGTAGTGGCCCTCTTCCAGGTCATCGTGTAGGATGGAGCCGTTCTTGTTCCGTCGTGCGTTTCCCCAGGTTTCATGTTTTGCATTCAGGTCGCCGGCGATAATGAACTGCCCATGCCTCCGAGTGAGCTTGATGATGTCGTTTCGTAAGGTCGTATCTGTCCCGTTGTTCACGCTTGCTTGTTTAGGGACAATAGGCCGCGATGATAGTGATAGGGCCGACGGTGGATTCGACTTTGACTCCGATGGCTTCAATGAATTTTAGCTGCAAGCTCGGAAGCATCTGGCAGTTGATGTTGGTGCGCAGGGCGATGGCGACTCCCCCTCCGGCGGAACTGGTTCGATCGAGTCTGATCAGTCGGAAATCTGGCAGGAACACGTTGATATCAGGCTTGAGATGCGTCTCGGTGATGATTGCGATGTCAATGGATCGTTCGTTGAGGAAATTACTAAACTCGATGTTCTTGCTCTTCAGCGAGCAAGCGTTCCAATTGGCGATTTTGACGATTTCACGGTCCATTGAGAAACGCAATCATCGCTTGAATTTGATCCGAACGTGTTCTGCAGGATCGCTTGATGATGGTGGCCTGAGTCAGGATTGCAACGACTTCCTCCGTTGATAGCATCGAATCATCGATCGCGCCAGATGTTGCACCAGAGTACGACGGTCCTGGAAGATCGCTTTGGGATGGCTGGGTTGCTGCAGCTGCGAACCGATGCTGGACAGAAGGCCGATTGGGGACCGGACGGTTTGGGGGCACTTGGCGTGTTGGGAGAGCAGGAAAGTTCTCGGTCGTGAGGGCCGGAGGCGGACCAGATCGTCGTCGATGGCCGGGTTGGTTGTTGGCTGACGATTTTCTTCGAATTTCAATGAATTCGGCCCGCTTCGGGCATTCCCTGCTGGTTGCTTTGTGTGCCGCACCGCAGTTGGCACACACTGGGTCAGCATCCTCCATCCGCTCACAGGCATCGGGTCCGTGGTGTTTGCCGCAATCGACGCATCGCTTCGCCATGTGGCAATTTTTGGTGCCATGCCCAAACATTAGGCAGTTCTGGCACTGGGTGACATCACGGTGGATCGGTTGGTAGCGGTCCCACTTGACGACGATGTGGAACAAGGCTCGGATATTTTGCAGATCCTTCATGCACGTCGAATTTTTCTCGAAGTGAATCTGGTAAAGCTGGTCCCGATAGCTTCGAGAGATGTCGTGCCGACGCATTTTGTTAATCTGCACCGGTTTTAATCCATTGGCCTTTAATTCGTCGGCCAGTTCCTCCGTTTTCTTCTCCGGAAGGCCACGCAAAACCACCTTAAACGGTTTATTCGCTTCGATGTCATGTGTAAAATACTGCACATTCATCTGCTTCAGAATTTCTTTGACAGCGTTGTAGTGGGACAGCGCCGAGACCATCAATTTATAACCCTGCGAGCAGAGTTGAATTGTGCACCGCAGGCCCTTGTTGATGTAGAAATACACCTTATCCAGTAGGCCTTCCGGAAATCCCTTCACGAACAGCGGCGGCATTTTCTCCTTCTTCTCTATTTTCGGTGTATCGCCGTTCTCCAGAACGGCGTACCGGTTGTTAGCTAAAAGCTTCTTTGATGACAGCACATCATCGGGTGAATTCAAGCGGGAACGTTTCCCAGTCGAGCTTGTGCCGACATCACTAATCGGCGGCTTCCCCATACCGGGGTCGGACGGTGTATCAAACAACGCGAGAGGATACAGTGCACCACGCACCACAACGAAAGAGCGATCGAAAAAACACCACAAAAACTTTTCAGAGCGCGAGCGAAAAACACGACCGAACGTGTCGCTTGTTCAAACTGGAATTACATACTATAGATTCTATGGTATGGTTACAATATATTTAATACTAAATCTATGATAATTTTTTTTCTGGAAGTACTTCTAATACTGTTTTGACGTAGACTACGTCTTACGGCAAGGGTAGGGTGTCAATTGAAAATATAAAAATAGCGACCGTTACGAAATATCGTTACAAATTAAACGCTTATAACTTAATAAATGCTCAATAGATTTTCAAGATTTTTACATTTCTCGGTATGAATTTTTCCGCGTATCAATTAAAGAATAAAATATTACCCGTTTACAATTTGAAACTATTGAAAATAACGAACATAAAAGGAGATGTCTTATGATTTAGTTTTGCAGTCTAAATTTTTTAAATACTCAGTATTTGAGCAAGGCAGGTCTAATATGCACACGCTCAGAACACGAAAGAAAGTACCCAAAATTAAGTTAAAAAAAACTCAACGTTGAGTTCTGTCAAGTGAGGTTACCAGTTGAAAAAATTGAAGTTGGCGGAATTCACCCATCTAGTCAGTAATGATAGATATACTCAAATTTAAGTTTCTTTTATGTTCGATATTTTATTCCAATTTTAAAAATTTTGATTGGCAGGTGTGTTTACATCGCGAATTACAACATCGTCGTTATATGCTTATAGATCTATATTATCAACAATGTTTGAAAATTGAACGAGGACCATTACCTATTGTAAACTGGTAATACAAACCTAATTTGTTTGTATTTTAATTTGAAGACCAAAACAACTCAGTTTTAAGTTGAAGCTACTCAACCATCCCGTTCTCTGCGCACATTGAACGGTTGAGTATTTTCAAATTAATTTTGGTTGAAAATCATAGCACCCGTTGGCGGTGTTGACGATTGTCATTTATTTGTTAGTCTGGTCGACTGCGGACGCATTATTTGCTCGTCGCTGTTCTCTTCGTTTATCCGATTATCCCAATCCACGAAATGGCAGCATTGTTAGCAACGCTATTACTTATGGATTGCAACGTATTTATCAGCTGTTTTATTGTTTTATTGCACCAATATTGACAAATAAAAATGATCGATTTAAATATTTGCCCGTGGGTTTTAATATTTTGTTCGAAAAAAATTATCATTAGGTATCTATATTTATATTTTCCATTCCGTATGTTTAAGAAAATTTCTCACATGTATTTCGATGATTTATTAGATAACTTTTACCCATTGGCACTTGAAATGTAAGAACTCAAAATGAGGTAAATTTTACCCAATACCTAATTGTGTTTTGCATTAAGCACAAACCATGCGAGATGGGTGAAAAAAACTTAATTTTGGGTACTTTTTTCATAGCGTGCAGCAGTGAACGATATATCCTTCGCAAGTTTTCCTATTCGTTTGGCAGTACTGAAGCTGTGCGGAGCGGTAACGAGCCAGTATGGCAGTTATTGGCAGCTGGCGATGGTATGTAAAGGGTGTCCACAGTTAAATTGCATCACTTCCAATAAGCTGTGACATTTCGCCCTCTGGGTTGATTTCAACGAAATTTAGGATGAAATGACCTCAGTGTGTATTGTTTACACTGCGTGAGTTTCATTGTGAAATGTGTCGGAATTTCGAAAATGGAGTCGACGGAACAGCAAGTGCGCGAGAACATTTTGCACACGCACCTCGACAACCCACTTCTTTCGCACCGAGCCATCGAAAAGATGTTGAAAATTCACCAGTCTACAGTGTCTCGTGTCATAAAACGTTTCGGGGAACGTTTAACTGTCGATCGGAAGAAGGTGAGTGGTAGAAAAAGTGTTCCGTACTGTGTGAAGGATCACAAGCGAGTGGTTGCTGCCTTTAAACGCAAACCCAACTGTTCCGTTCGGGATGTCGCGAAAAAGCTGCACTTGACCAAAAGTTTCGTGCAGAAAGCCAAGAAACGAGCCGGGCTCCGTTCATTCAAAGTTCAGAAAGCTCCGCAATGATAAACAGAATAGGACAGCTAAAACACGTGCGCGTAAGCTGTACACGTAAATTTTGACGAAACCACACTACTGCATCATGGACGATGAAACACACGTAAGAGCGGACTTTAAACAAATCCCCGGCAACCAGTATGTGAGTGCGAAAGACAAATTCGATGTTCCAGAGTCTCTCAGGAAACAGCAAGTGTCAAAGTTCCCCAAAAAAATTCATGATTTGGCAGGGGATTTGTTCGTGTGGTAAACGGAGCAAGCCTTTCGTGACAACTTTAACTGTAAATCGTCAAGTATACATGAATGAATGCCTGAAAAAACGATTGCTTCCGTTTCTCAAACCACACAACGTTCCTACAATTTTTTGGCCGGACCTAGCCTCTTGTCACTACTCCAAGGATGCTCTGGAGTGGTACAAGACGAATGGTGTCAATTTCATGCCGAAGGATCTTAATCCCCCAAACTCTCCAGAGTTGTGGCCAATTGAAAAATATTTGGCTATAATGAAACACGAACTTTGTAAGCATCCTAAAGTTGTCACTATAGAACAGGAAATGTTGAAGTCATGGTTGAAAGCGGAAAAAAATGTCGGCTCAAGCGTTATACAAAATCTTATGCGTGGTATTAACTAGAAAGTTTAGGCTTTTGGATTTGGTAAAGAAATGCAGTGAAATAAAAATACCTTACCCAAGATTCTACATTGTATTTTATTCCCTGAATATTTCATGACAATCGGTTGAGAGACTTGTTTTTGAGGGCGAGTTTAAAGTGATGCAATTTAACTGTGGACACCCTTTGCTTTGGAGGGTGCAATGGCTTCATTCGGCGGTGTGGAGCGGCAAGGCGCCAATTTTGGATTTGTCAGCTGGATGGTGGCAAGTACCCTGGAGGGTGTACTGGCGACCAACCGTTGGTCATGTAGCTGATGGCTCAGCAGGCTGTTGCTAGCAAGCCGTTGGCTATAGGCAACCTTTACTAGACAGTCATTAGTTATGCAGTCGGTTGCCCAAGCGAGTGCCAGCGGTGGATAAAATAATTTTAGTTTTCTCTTCGTTGCATACCTTAAGCATTGTACAATTCACAATTGGCTACCGTCAGGAAAAATTGAAACAGTGGACGTTAATAACTCGATCTTTTCTTGATTGATTTATTTTTCAGATTTTTGATCTTATCAACTAGTGGTTTTACGACTGCCATTTTATTTACTCAAGTATTTAAAATTTGACAAATTAAAGATGAATATATTTTGTGTACATATTCATCCATCGGTGTTGGGAAATTTTGAAGAATGTTGCGTCCTGGCAAGTATCGAGAAATTCCCTATCACGAACGAACGTTTTGATTCTCGAACATGATATTTCGAAGTAACATTCCTGCACATTCCAATTAGTGCTGCTATGAATAGTTATTCTGTTCTGTTAACGATTCGCGTTGGATAGAGTTTTAGTTATAGGAAGGAATAAGTTTTGAGAAACTGTGAAAGTGAGCCTGATCGTTTTGATGTCAACCGTATGCGCAAATTTCGGAAGCGCGTTGAGATCGAACATACGTAAAATCTTCCGAAACGACCATGTACCGATGCCCATCGAAGCTCGTGGTTATCGGGCGAAACTGGAATCAGCCAGAGGTAATGCGTTGCCAATGACTGGTTGGGACACTGGAGAAGGCGGATCATCATTGAAAGCTTACTGAAGAGTGTACAATAGAATTTTCTACATAGAGCAGTTCCAGGCGAAACTGGCCATAAAATGTTGAAATTTTACACGAGTCGCTTGGATTTGGACGAAATTTCGAAAACATATTCAGTATAACAGCATACGTATTTTGACATAAGGATATATTGTTTGGACTCAAGAGTAACTTTTGAGAAGTGCTTATGTGTCTTTGATAGAACAGTTTTAGAAAAACAGTCACTCGGAAATCGTTCTGAAAGTCTGAGAAGAAATAGTAGGGAATCAAAATATCCATGAAAAAAAATGTATACTGAAAATTTTTTTTTTAAAAAATAAAATAATTTTTTTTTTTATTTAATTGAATTTTTTTATATTAATGATCTCCCTATAGGTAACCGTTTTAAAGATATTTTGAATTTAATTTCATGGGTTGCTAAAAACTAAAAAAAACACGCCCTTTTCATAAGTTATTCGAGATGGTTCATCATCAAATTTATGTTTGATTCAACAAACAAGGATTTTCCAACAACTTTTTCTTTGATTTTCACACGATTGGACTAATAATTTGAAAGTTATAGCATATTATACCAACCTAATTGAATTTATTGGCAGATTCCACGTCAATTTCATAAGAAATTTTGTAATTCTGGGGGTTTTCATCAACAGTAGATGAACATGTTCGCACTTTGACTACTAATACTTTACTATCTCTATTGGGTACTTTTACTGGTCATTTCGTAATGTTTTCTATGTGGTTTTACCTATAACAGCTACCCGCGATGACGTCAAACTAAATGTTCGTGGTATAGAACATTGTGGTACATATTTTGACTTCATAGTTAAATGTTTCGCAGATAGACATTCAAGCATTTACAACACAATTCAAATTTGTTGTTTAAAATTTTAAATCTAATTACGTTGGAATCATCTTTAACGGTAGCGCCACCTAGTCAACTTATTTAATAAATAAATAAATAAATAAATAAATAAATAAATAAATAAATAAATAAATAAATAAATAAATAAATAAATAAATAAATAAATAAATAAATAAATAAATAAAAAAAAAAAAAAAAAAAAAATAAAACAGTGGTCGGAGATGGTCAAATCACGAACTTAATTGTATAGCGCCTTAAATATTAACTTTATCCAAAAAGTGTCTGCAGACGAATTGTTCACATATGTGTTGCGCATAGTTTGGTAACTTAAAAAAAAATGTCATGCCTACTATGAAAAAATAAAAAAAAAACTAACTTGTTTTCCTTAATATATAGAAAGATATTTTTTCGGGAAAGTTGTAGATCTACTCAAAATATGAAACTTCGTTGAAGACAAAAAATTTCTATGTCAAGTAGTTTTGGAGATATAAGTCGTTTTTGGTGACAACCCCTTTAAAATTAGTTTTTATTACTTAACTTTTCATATATACAGTTTTTATGCAAACTACGATTTGAACAAATGTAAACAACATAAAAGCAGATGTTTTGGTGAAGACAACGTGTAGATTAATGCATTCCTTACCAAGTTAGAGCACTTTTTAACTTCATTTTACCGCAACTTTGACTGTATATGGGGAGAAGGTGGCAACCCGGGAACCAAGAACAGCTATTTATATTAAATCTTAGACTTAGTACTTTAATGCAATGAAGATTTTGTTAGCGCCAATTCATAAATTAATGAGTAAGATGACGTTAAATGATCGCATGTTTTTGACTTTTTCTATACAGAAACGAGCATGTCACCGAAATTTTACAAGGCAGCATGAACATTTGAGAACCAGATATCATCAAATATAGTCATAATCAGCAAAGAAATGTTTCTGGGGTATTCAGAGGTGTTTGTATGGGAAATTGTGTGAAAGTGTATTGCATTTCATTTGGAGTTTTTTTTTCTTTTAGTGTTATTTACACAATTGTAATGAGACGACTAATATAACTCTTTTTGAAAAATCTAATATGGATGAAAATAAGAAGAATGATTAGTAATTTCCATTTAATTCCAACTACCTTTATTGCTTATCTTGACAGATACGCGTATTTTGTCTACAATGTACAGACTTCTTCAGTGTCGTGTACTAATACTCGACTGGAGCTCGTCGAGTATTAGTACACGACACTGAAGAAGTCTGCACATTGTAGACGAAATACGCGTATCTGTCAAGATAAGCAATAAAGGTAGTTGGAATTAAATGGAAATTACTAATCATTCTTCTTATTTTCTAGTTACAGGTATTCCACTAAACAGCTCACACTCTCCATAATTTAATATGGATGGTCAGATTAAAAACCTTCGACCAATGGAGCTCGAAATAAACGGTCGTCTAGCCCGGGTCTATTATAGACTGCATATGACCATGATCGATGGCAAGGTTGTAAATGCTGTGATAAGTACGAAATCAGCACAGTGATGTAATATCTGTAAGGCTACACCGACCTAAATGAACAACATCACTAACGTTCTTTTGCGACCAATAGTTGAAGAAGTATTTCAGTTTGGATTATTCGTTCTTCATGCGAAGATAAGGTACCTTAAGGTACGTAATAAACTTTTAACGTTTTGTTATGCATTCCATCCTATATTTAAATAACTTCTACAGATGTTTTGAATATTTTTGTCCACGTGGGCTATAAGTTGGAAGTATGTGTTAACAATTCGTCTGCAGACACTTTTTGGATAAAGTTAATATTTAAGGCGCTATACAATTAAGTTCGTGATTTGGCCATCTCCGACCACTGTGATCTGTGTGGTTATTGCTACACGCAAAATATACGTGGTTATACCAACCAAAATAGGCATCATTGCAAATAAAATTTTGGTTTAAATATGGACCAATAAAACTGATGAACTGATTCAACAAAACCATTTAGTTGAAATAAAACTTCGTGCTTTATAGAATTAAACATCGTGTTTTATCGTTCAAAATAAAATGTTTTATTGAACCAACTAAACGCATTTCTTCAAATAATAAACAATGATGAAGTAATTCAAGAAAACCGTTGAATTGAAGCAAAACTTCATGTTTTATAGAATTAAAAGTCGTGTTTTATAGTTCTAAATAAAATGTTTTCTTTAACTAACTAAACGCAATTGATAAAATAGTAAACATTTATGAACTGTTACAACAAAACCATTGAATTGAAATATAACTTCATGATTTATAGAACTGAAAGACGTGTTTTATTCATTTGATTATTTATATTTATTTATATTTATTTATCTATATTTATATCAACACATATTTATATTTATATTTATACACACATTGACAAATTATAGTAGATTATGTTTAAACTTGCATTAGAAAAACTATCGGAGCCAGAGGCAGAGGCAGCAACTTGCAATGTCGGCAGCACTGAGAAACAATAATAATATGGCTGCTCTGCAGGCTGAGAGTATGAGATGTGCGCTCATAAAAATATTTTGTTAAAAAAATAAATTATCCATTTTAGTTTAAAATAAATTTGATTGTTATAAATCGAATATTATTTAATTAAATGTCACAAAGCGGTGATTACTTTAAATAATTTTATTGGTTTGATTTGAATAAATTTTTGAATTGATTTGGATTTTTTTTTATGAATTGAAACAAATAGAAACTTTGCATTCAATAGCAAAAAAATTTTTGTTAATTCAAAGCAGAGTGATTTCTTTGAGTGTACTTGATATCTTGAATGAAGCCATGCTTTTACATAGGTAAATGAGATGAAGTCAAACGTGTGTCTGCGTGTGAATTATGAAACACGTCATCTTGTTCGTCATCAATTCCTTCTCCTTCCAAACACTCCATCTCTTGATCTGATAGATCTTTTTCCAATTCAATCAAAACAGTCGTCATCTCATTCTCTGGTAAACACAATGTGTCACAAGAGATGGGATGGGATGTGTATTGTGTTCGGGAGTAACATCACCCTATCCTCGCTACGCCACTGCCGAACGAGAGAATGTTCTCTCCAACGATCGTTTCACCGAATCGAGACGGATTCTCCCTCACAGGCGATCTTAATCGGTGACGTCACAGCAGGAATCAGCTGGTTGTTAGATAGTGGACGATCTGATGTGCGAAGTCGGTCGTGTCGGCTCTGACTCTCGAGAAAGATGGATGGGGGCAGAGCCATAACGGAAAAGAATGTTCTGTGTTGAGTGTTTGTACAGTCAAATAGTCGTAACGTCCTGTAACTATTGAAAATAAACTGTATGGTAGAATGTTAAGTGTAATGGACGAAATATATGTGCTGCGTGATAGATGTACGAATTTGTGATGTGGTGTGTGGAAATGGTTGAAAGGAACCTCAAAAGAAACCCTCACAAATCCACCCAAATACAGTCCACTTATGGAGATGCCCAGTATTTTTCACCTCACAGCTGGCAGTAATTGATTTCCCCCCAATCGGTGTTGGTTGGGGTCCGGTAACCCAAGATATTGTGTGAGGCAGAACTCAGAGAAATCTTTTGAGTTTGTAATGGATCTCAACTATTGCCGAGGCATTAAAACTGAGCTGTATCAGGAGGCTGGCTTGTTTCACCACATGTCACCGACGCATGAACATTCTAGCATTTGGAAATGCATCGTGTTGCAGTGTCGGATTAAACTGTAAGTATGTCAGTTTCCTCTTCATTTTCAGGTGATTCTAATGTTTTAAGGACTAACTCAACGCATATTTAAGTGATTCAATGTATAAACGCCTGGTATAAACCCTGGTCACGCCGGCATTCTCGGCAACGAGGAAGCATATTGTCTCGCAGGTGAAAAGCGGAATAGTCCGCCACTTGACGTAGCTATCCCACGGAAAGATGCAACGAAAGCAATGAATCAAGCTATCCGCCAGCAGTGGAAAGAACGTTGGGCGCAAATAAGAGACGTGAAACTGAAGGAGGTGAAGGCTGAGACATGAAAATGGTTCGATCAACAAAATTTTTCTGACCAGCGAGTTCTCACTCGCCTACGTATTGGCCATACATGGCTTACGTACGAATTTCTATTGATGAAATCAATTCCACCGGTATGTGATTGTTCCGGAAGGTGGGTGGATGTCCGCCACGCAAATATGTACTGCAGTAAGTTAGAAGCAGCTAGAACAAAATACGAAATAGATCAGACCAACCTGAATGCAGTGTTATGTAACGAAGATGACAACGAAAAGCGATTGCTGAAATCAATTTTTATCGAAAATTGTGAGAAGAAAGAGCAGAAAAGAGGGGAGGGGGGAGAGGAAAAAGAAAAAAAAAAAACGGGGGGGGGAGAAAAAGATGTTGAGAAAGAAAAAAAAAAAAAGGAGAAAAGAAAAAAAAAAAAAAAAAAATACACACTTAGAAAATATCATGTAAATTTAAGTCTGCTTGGATGCACATAAAAGGAGCGACCCGTTAGACATAAATTTACATCTGTTTTCAAAATTACATGATAGTAAAAACTCTAAATGGTAATTTGCATGTCATGTAACAATACGTCATGCAACATGGAATCAAATATTGTAGTGCTCTAATCTTTATCAAAATTTTCAATACGTTTCATGCTATATGATTCTTTGCTATTGATTTTGAATGATCTAAAATGATATGCCTAAAACAATCTAAATCTAAATGTTTGAAAATAAGGATAAGATAAGGCACTCAAAAACTTAGTACAACATTCATGTTTTTGGAAGTATTACGGTACTTTTTGAAAAGCAAAGCGTTTCGAAAAATTTATAAACTTTTATTATCCGTCTTTCATTAACATAAAAAATTATCACAACGAAAGATCTGCAACTGAAGTGCACTTAATTTCTTTAAATATCCGAGGTTTTGTGAATTTAGCTTCTGAAAGATTCACTAACAGTCGGCTTAATTGTGCCACGGAATTATTTTAGTCCCTGAAAAGAGTTCTTCGTCTTTTTGAAACTATGAGCGTTAAGCCGGACAAGGATTCACACTCCTTCACATCTCAAGAGATTTCACTGCCATTTTCTCCGACTACTCATGTTAAAAGGACATTTAGTAAACCCTTTTGCTGCTTGAATTTGAAAATGCAAGAAAATGATTATCTCTATGCTGCGATTTGCACTACGATGTATGTCAAATAAATGGAGGACAAACTTATTACGACGTGTGAAATCGCCTACGATAGAAGTTTGACTAAGTGGTGTGCATGACGCTTACACCGGTCAACGGCCGAGTCAGTCTTGAGAATCGCAACATTCAGTCTTCCTTCTATTTTTCGCAGCATTATTAACTTAACTTTAATGTTAACACATATATTTCTGGATACATCCTTAGGAACTCAAAATTCAGTCATTTTTACATTCAAGTCTTAAAATATTTACCGGTCATAAGGATTACGTCACGCGTAAAATCCATTATTTTTAAGAGTGTAAGATATGAAAGCAAAGAATACGAAGGAGATGAAGGGAATAAAGAAACGGAAGCGGATCATCAAAACAGTGATTTCAGAAATTTACAAAGAAAGCGGGAAGAAAAAATACATTGAAGAAAACAGTGAATGAAGGAGATGCAACAGAATTGAGAAAATACAGCGTAGAAGAGGAGAAATGAATCAAACTAGACATAGTGAAAGCAAATCAAATCAAATTATTATGAGGATGCAGATGAAGAGAGGCACAAAGTAACAAACAAAGGGGATAAAGAAACGGTAGCTGATGAAACAAACGATGACGTGGCAAAAGAGAAGATAATTCAGAGGATTCAGTAACACCTAAGGAAAAATATCACACAAAACAGTATAAAGGTGAAAAAGTGAATGAAAACATGACTGGATACAGAAAAAAATTCGGGTCCTCCCTTAGCTCAGTCGGTAAAGGCGCGGCTACAAAGCAACACCATGCTGGAGGTGGCTAGGTTCGAATCCCGGTCTGGTCTAGGAATTTTTCGTTAAGGCAAATTTCTCGACTCCCTGGGCATAGGGTATGATTGTACTTGCCACACAATCATACTAATGCAAAAATGGTAACTGGCATCGAAAGCTCTCAATTAATAACTGTGGAAGTGCATTTAGAACACTAAGTTGATAGCAAGCAATAAGCTAATTGCGAAAGCAATAAGCTTGAAACGCTAATAAAGAAGAAGATGCAGAAACAAAAGCGAAGCAAGATGACGAAGAAGTAAAATAAAAAAAAATGGAAAGTTAAGAAGAACAAACAGAAAATAGAACACAATACACAACAACAGAACAGAAAATACAGTGAAAATGAATGAATGGTTATGAAGAATAAAAGAAACGGAAGAAGAGAAGCGGAAGAAACGAGGTGGAAGAAAATAAGCGGAAGAAGAAAAGGAGAAGGGGAAGAAGAAAAGCGGAAGAAGAAAAGCGGAAGAAGAGAAGCGGAAGAAGTTAAGTGGAAGAAGAAAAGTGGAAGAAGAGAAGAATAAATGCGGAAGATAAGAAGCAGAAGCAGAGTGGAATAATATAAACAAAAGATGTAAAACAAAAGATGAAGAACGAAAGATGAAAAACAAAAGATGAAAAACGAAAGATGAAAAACAAAAGATGAAAAACAAAAGAAAAAAACCAAAATAAAAGAAACAGAAGAAGAGAAGTGGTAGAAGCAGATTAGCCTAAGTCGGAAGAACAGAATTGCTAGAAGATAATCGGAAGAAGACAAGTGGAAGAAGAAAAGCCGAAGAAGAGAAGCAGAAGAAAAGAAGCGGAAGATTAAATGTGGAAGATAAGTAGTGGAAGAAGAGAAGCGATTGAGGAGAAGTCGAAGACGAGAAACGGAAAAAAGAAGTAGAAGAAAGAAACGAATAAGAAGCAGCAAAAGATAAGAAGTTGAAGTAGAAGCGGATGAATAGAGCGGAAGAATAGAAGCTGAAGAATAGAACCAGAAGAATACAAGCGGAAGAATAGGAGCGGAAGAATAGAGCGGAAGAATGGAAGCTAAAGAATAGATGCGGCAGAATAGAAGTGGGAGAAAAGATGCGGAAAAAGTGAAGTTGAAGAAAGAAGGGGAAGAGTAGAAGCATAAGAATATGAAAAAAAATGCAAATGAACAAAATGAGGAATGTGTAGATATCGCGAATTAGTGAAGCAAAACGTGATGGACACGAATGCACCCAGGTGTGATGTGTCGTGAATAGGAGTAAAAAAAACTTGAAATCCTCTGCATAAACTTCTAAACTTTGAAGTCTTGATTCACCCAATATATAATTAATTTAAACTTTTGCAGAATGATTAGACACCTCTCGCTAACTGCAAGAGGCGTACCAATCCAAAACAAGAAGGAGTTATATAGGAGCATAGATTTTGTTCTCTCAAATGTGCGTTTGTTTACAACCACCAGATACACATTCTTTTTATCTCTCTTTTGAATAACCCCGGATTCAATGTAATTGCTTAATATAAATACAAAGGCTTATACAACATTCTATGTCCTCAATATCACTATACGAACTCGCTCAAAAATACTCCCTTTTCCACATCCACTAGCCACGTAGTGACCAAATTCTGAACCATACTCTCCATTTCCCGAAAAAATTGACCTTCTGAACAACTTTGCTCAAGGTTTGAATTTTCTAGGTGATAGGGATCATTATATAAACTCGATTAAAAGTTCTCTCTTTCCATGCCAACTAGCGCCGCGTAGTGAAAAAAATCCGAACCATACTCTTCACCTTCCGAAAGTTTTAAACTTTATCAACAACTTTTCTAAAGGTACGATCTTTCTAGATGGACGGGATCACAATATAAAGTCATTGAAAATACTTTGTTTTTCATGCGCAGAGAACAGACGTTCATCTTCGGTCTGCTACTTGTGTAAAACTTTAAATCGACATTTCAGATGTATGTCGTTATGCTCCTGGTAGGCGGCGCTGTAGTTGTGCGATAACTGTCATGTCAATGTTTATCAATAAAAAGTCTTGCACATAACCTGAAAGAGTTTTATTTGTTTTTCCCTGCACTTGCTTCTTATACCGGCTGCCCCCCTATACTTTTACACACGTTTTTCAAGAAAAGGTATATGGACATCAATTTCTGTTCTCTGTGCTTGCACCACGTAGTAGTCGAATTACGAACTATACTCTCCACCATTTGAAAGTCCTTGACCTTCTGAAACACTTTGCTGAATTTCGAACCATACGCTTCACCTTCAGAAAGTCCCTGACCTTCTGAACAACTTTTCTTAAGGTTTGAACTTTCTAGTTGATAGGGATCATTATATAAACTCGATCAAAAAGGCCATGCCAACTAGCACCGCTTAGTGACCAAATTCTTAACCATATTTTCCACCTTCCAAAAGTTCTTGACCTTATGAACAACTTTTCTGAAGGAAAGATCTTTCTAGGTGGTCGGGATCACGATATGAAAATACTCTTTTTTGTTAATCTCTTTATTTATTCCAAATTTTACATTATTTTACATTCATATAATAATCTAGGTGCTCCTGCTAAGTAATTAATATTTCAACCTTATATGCTATCATTTATATCTAATTGTGTTAATATTATTTTTACCTTGTCTATTCAGTATTTTCAACAGGCTTTTTTTTCGCCTGCTTGTAAGAATAATTATTGATTTCTTAAAACTAGTTCTTATCTATAGAGAGAATTGATCATTGCAATTGAAGATTGCAATGATTTTTGTCTAAAATTATGAATTATTTTGTTGGACATTTCTTCTAGAGTCTCAACGTTTGAAATTCTATGTAATTCAGTAGTACTGAACCAGGGTGGCAGCTTCAATATCATTTTCAGACGTCTGTTCTGAATCCTTTGAAGTGCTTTTTTCCTAGTAGCACAACAACTAGACCATATTGGCACAGCATAAAGCATGGCCGGTCTAAAAATGTGTTTGAATATTAGAAGTTTGTTCTTCAAACAAAGTTTGGATTTTCTGTTTATAAGAGGATATAAACATTTTATATATTTATTACATTTGGCTTGAATGCCCTCAATGTGATCTTTAAAAGTTAATTTTTGATCAAGTATCAGTCCAAGATATTTTACTTGATTTGACCAAGAAATTGGAACTCCGTTCATAGTGACCATATGACTATTACTTGGTTTCAAAAATGCAGCTCTAGGCTTGTGTGGGAATATTATAAGTTGAGTTTTGGAAGCATTAGGAGAAATCTTCCATTTTTGAAAATAATCTGTAAAAATGTCCAAGCTTTTTTGTAGCCTCCTGGATATAACACGAAGACTTTTTCCTTTAGCGGAAATGCCTGTGTCATCGGCAAAGCAAGATTTTTGACAGCCCTGAGGTAAATCATGGAGATCTGAATTGAAAATGTTATAAAGTATTGGCCCAAGAATGCTACCTTGAGGAACACCGGCTCTAACAGGCAATTGATCAGATTTAGAATTCTGATAATTTACTTGCATAGTTCTACAAATCAGTCAAGTAGTTTTGAACTAATTTCATGATATACAGCGGAAAATTGAACTTTTTCAATTTCGCAATCAAGCCTTCATGCCAAACACTGTCGAATGCTTTCTCTATGTCTAGAAGAGCAACTCCAGTGGAGCAGCCTTCAACTTTGTTTGAACGAATTAAATTTGTAACTCTCAAAAGTTGATGCGTAGTTGAATGCCCATGGTGGAATCCAAACTGTTCATCAGCAAAAATTGAGTTTGTATTGATGTGAAGCATCATTCTATTCAAAATTATTTTTTCAAAAAGCTTACTTATTGAAGAAAGCAAACTGATTGGTCGGTAGCTAGAAGCTTCAGCTGGATTTTTGTCTGGCTTCAAAATAGGTACAACTTTTGCATTTTTCCATTTATCTGGAAAGTATGCCAGATGAAAACATCTGTTAAATAGTTTTACCAAGAAAGACAAAGTACTCTCAGGAAGTTTTTTGATTAGGATATAGAAAATTCCATCTACACCTGGTGCTTTCATATTTTGAAATTTTTTAGTTATAGTTTTTACTTCATCCAAATCAGTTCTCCAAGAATCATCAAAAATATTTTCTTGTGAGAAAATATTCAGATACTCCCTGGAAACTTGATCCTCAATAGGACTTGTAAGACCCAAACAGAAATTATGGGAGCTCTCAAACTGCTTAACAAGTTTTTGAGCTTTTTCCGCATTTGTGAGCAAAATTTTATCACCTTCCTTAAGCGCTGGTATAGGCTTTTGAGGTTTTTTCAATATTTTAGAGAGTTTCCAGAAAGGTTTGGAACTCGGATCTAATGTTGACACATTATTTTAAAAATGTTTGTTCCTCAGGACAGAGAAGCGTTTTTTAATTTGTTTTTGTAAATCTAGCCATATGACTTTCATAGCGGGATCACGTGTTCTTTGATATTGACGCCTACGTACATTTTTCAGACGAATCAAGAGCTGAAGATCGTCATCAATTATAACTGAATCGAATTTAAACTCGCATTTTGGCACTGAAACAGCTCTTGCTCTATTTATTGAGAAAGCCAGAGATTCAAGAGCATTATTAATTTCATTTCTTGTTTGCAATGGAACATTAGTATCAAAGTTGTATTCCATAAATGTTCGATATTGATCTCAATTAGCTCTATGGTAGTTGAAAGTAGAACTGATGGAATTAGAAATGATTTCTTGAGATATTTCAAATGTAACTGGAAGGTGATCAGAACCAAAGTCAGCATGGGTAATCAATTGATTACAAAGTTGACATGAATCAGTTAGGACCAAATCAATAGTTGAGGGATTTCTGGCTGAAGAAAAGCAAGTTGGGCTGTTTGGGTATTGAATAGTGTAGTAGCCTGCAGAACAATGATCAAAAAGTATATTACCATTGGCATTGCTTTGCGAATTATTCCATGAGCGGTGTTTTGCATTGAAATCACCAGTAACGAAGAATTTAGACCTATGACGGGTAAGTTTCTGGAGGTCACCCTAGAGCCAGTTCTTTTGCTGGCCTGTGCATTGGAAAGGCAAATAGGCAGCTATAAATGTAAATTGGCCCAATTTTGCTTCAACTGAAACCCCCAAAGTTTCAAAAACTTTGGTTTCAAATGAAGAAAGAATGTGATGTATGGTACGCCTATGGACAATGATGGCAACGCCACCACCAGCTCCATTAAGGCGATCATTTCGGTAGACAAAATAATTTGGATCTCTTTTGACCTTATGGTCAGGTTTGAGATAAGTCTCAGTTATTACAGCAATATGTACGTTATGAACTCTTAAAAAATTAAATAGCTCATCCTCGTTATCTGTGATGGATCGAGCATTCCAATTCAAAATATTTAATGACTTAAAATCCATTACTGAATTTCAATGTCATGACAATAATATTGGCAAATTTAATACCAGTTTGGATAGCTTCAAACATGGAATTAGTTTTTAGCATATCGGTTATCATATCGATTAATGATTGCTGTAAAAATTCTAATTTAGGAGCGGATATGTTACCTAAATCAAATTCATCAGAAGTCCCGTGGAAATTTTGGTTTTGGTTTCTACCCGCTGCAACGGCAGCGTAGATAGGTCCATTTACATGTTAAACATTGTTAACAACACGGTTAGGTAAGAATGTAGGGTTTGCAGATTGAACCCTGTTGGTACCTGCAGGTATCGAAATAGTATTTACTCCTCGTTGAGCGTTTGTAGTAACATTTGTGGATGGAAAAACCTGTCCGCTGTTTCTACCGACGGTTTGGTAGGAATTAGTTCTTTGCTGATCGTTGTTAACAGCTGCAGAATGGGTAGTAGCTGGTCGGGAACGTATATTGTTTCCTACCTGGCGTTTAGTGCGCGACTGCAAAACTGCTTTGCGAGTCTTGCACTCCCAAAAATTTGATTTATGGTTTTCACCACAATTTGAACATTTGAATTTTTTAGGATCTTCCTTCACAAGACAGTCGTCCTTAGTGTGCGAGGAATCACCACAATTCATGCATTTACCAATCATATGGCAATGCTTTGTTCCGTGACCCCATCCCTGGCACTTACGGCACTGGGTGAGGCTTTGAAAATTGGCTCCAGTCTTCCTGAAATGTTCCCACTTCACTCGGACATGGAGCAAAAGGCTTGCTTTTTCTAAAGCCTTAAGGTTGTTAAGTTCACTTGCCTTGAAGTGAACTAAGTAGAGATCGTTTGAAATCCTTGTGCGAGAATCGCCAGGCCGGGATTTCATTTTCATCTTAATTACTTGGACTGGGCTAATTCCAAGTAATTTTATCAACTCGTTTTATATTTCTTCCAGAGATTCACCACTGGACAGTCCTTGTAAGACAACCTTGAAAAGACGCTCAGCTTTGGTGTCGTAAGTGAAGAAATTGTGGTTCTTCTGAGTAAGATACTCAAGAAGACGCTTCCAAGGTTTCTGCATGCAAACGGCATTCACCTCGTCTGGAAATTTGAAGGGAATATTTCACACCTTCAACAAATGTTAAGATTTCCTTGCGAAAATATGAAAATACTCTATTTTTCATGCGCACTAGCACCACGTAGTAAACGAATTCCGAACCATACCCTCGATTTTCTGAAAGTCCTTGACCTTCTGAAAAAGTTGGGGGTTAAGCAATATTCAAGTTTGTGTTGCAATACTTTTCGGAGTGAGTTGATATTTTTGACTCGTAGTGTAACATTTTGCAGCATCTTTGTTGACTCAAAAGCTACCTAAGGCCTGTACTCGAAAAAAATGCACCAGACAAAAGTGTTAGCCAAACATTTATTTTATGTCGGATTTTGTTGAAACTTTCAGGGAATGAACTTATACATATGGATTATGTTTCGGCATAATTACTTTATTCAATTTCCTTTCCATCACTGAAAGCCCGCACCTTTCCCTTAAGACCCCTCATTACATTTTGTGCAATGGTGGAACCGACCTTTTTGGTCACTTTCATCCATTCTTTCTTCAACTCCAGCTCGTTCTTAAACACCTTGGACGATTTTTGAACTTTGGCCTTCATTACAACGTTATTGTCTCTGTACCAATCCTACGTCGATCGCGCGTAATGGCATGATGCCAGGTTCGGCCAAAATAATGTCTCGCTTCCGTGGGACCGCAGGAAGGGCAACAGACGCTTCTGGAGGCACTCGGTGCGGTAAATTTCGCTGTTGGTGGTGATGTACGGTTTACTCAGTTTACCGCATTGGCATATGGTCTGCAAGAGCAAGTATTTTTTGGCGAATTTGTCCCCTTTCTTCTTCCTTATGTCTTCCGGAACATCAAACCGTGATTGGGCAACGTAGAACTCCAGCCCCGGTATCTGCTTTGCGTCTGCCTTGATGTAGGTTTCGTCATCCATAACCACACACATCGGTTTCGTTAACCACTCTCGATACAGCTTCCATGCGCGGGATTTGGCTGCCGTGTTTTGTTGATCACGCCGGTTCGGTGCCTTGCGAACCTTGAATACACAAAGCCCAGCTCGTTTCATGGTTTGCTGAACGAACCAGGCGGAACACTTTGCCTTCAGAGCCGCGTCGCGAATTGAAAGGTTCGGATTATACTTGAAATAATCCAACACCTTCCGGGCCTTCACAGGGTCAGCTGTATTCGACTTTCTTCCACTTCCAGCCCGCAGCTCGGTTGTCTGGGACTCTTTAAACGATTTTACCACCCGAGACACAGTTGTATGGGTGATTCCCAGTTGTCTTCCGATCCATTTCATGGTCGCAGTCGGATTTTCCATGACGGCGCGCAAAATTCTCCGGCGATTTGCTTCTTGTTTCGATGACATCTCAATAACCACTGAACCGATTATTATGAAATTTTGCACATGTAAACAATTCACTCCAAACTAGTTATACCCAGATTTTCATCAATTTTTACCCACGGACGTTACACACGGATAAATTTTTTTTTTTAGTACAGGCCTTACCTACCGTCACCGCATATTTACAGCTGATTAAAATCGGTTAAAACCAACTATTAGGAGTAGTTAAAAAAAACTATTTGTTTTTCCAAAGAAATAAACCACCATGACACTTTGTTAATGGTCACAATAGCATCTTAAAAACATGTTTGTTTCGATGATTTTGTTTAAGAAGGAAATAATTTCTCATCACCAGGGCTCCAGGAGTGGACAGCAATTTTTTGCTAGAACAAAGATGTGAAGAGAAGGTATTGATAGTTCCGTTAGAGTATGGCAGGCTGTGGAAATAGAATAGAAGTAGTTTGAAATTGAGCGGAGGGCATTGTGAAACAGTATTTCGAAGCAAGCACACAATCTTTTACCATGTTACCCAATGCAGGATAAGCAAGGCAGGAACGAATACACCACCTTGACTGACAAAGAATGTGCACCAACTGGTGGTTTTAAAAACTTTTTTTTTAAATTCTGCTTAGTAACTCATGGTATTCCTACATGAATAACGAATGAATTGGCATATATTTCCATTTTGCCATGGTTGACACTCCTTTGTGGACCAGCGAACAACGTCAAATGAAGATATAAAAAAAAAACAAAACAGAAAAGAGAATTCTCCAGGTGTGATATCTATAGCAATATAGTTTTTAAATTTACAATACTCAAGATCCAACCTGTATTGTATATTCTGGCTGCCGCTTCTATGTAGATCGTAGAATACTTGAATTTATTCCTTTTAACAAATTCCATAAAATTACCGATTAATGTTTTTTTTTGTATCTCAGCAAACAACGTCAAAACACCACCATAACCTGACATGAGAGGAAACCGTGTTGGAAAATCCCATAATCGGTAAACTCAATTAGAAACAGCACTCCCGCCATCATCTATAGCAGACTTTCAGGAAAAACAAAACACGGCAATATAGTCCGCTGAAGCCCATGAGGAACGAACAAAAAAGCCCACGGAAAGCTAGTATTGCTCATTTCCCTTGGCTGTTTTTTTGTGTGTGAGACAAAACCAAAAATAAGAAACCATTAGACTGCCACTGAATATGGGCTTGGTTTGTTACTAAGAAAAAAAAATTGCAGCAACGGAGAAATCTCCACAGAATGTTGGCATAGAAGACGTGAAAAATGCTAATTCTATTTAAGTCCTTCGCTCTAGTTGCTGCCAGTTTTTCGTTCTTTGCTTCTTGGCTTTTCAGCAGTGGGTGCTCTGAAAAAAATGGAAAGAATCTTCCTGGTGGAAGAAGAGTTCAACTTTTTTTTTCTCCTTCCGACCACTAATAGCTTTCGAACGTATACAACGTGGTAATGGTTCGTTTGGTGCCTTTTTTTTTTTTTTTTTTTTAATAAACGCTGCTGCACCTTACAGAGGTGCAGACGTTGATTCTATTAAAATTTCGTTAGGGAAGTAAATTTTTCATAGTTGAATGTAATTAGAAGCTTTCTTTCAAATTTGTAGTTTGTCCGGTGCTAATTGATGGCCGATGAAAATTATATTATAATAGCTGAAACGGTAAACGTTGCACATCCTGAAAATTAGTCTTTTTTAATGTTACCATACATTTTAACGGTTTCCCGTTTTTTAAACCATATAACATAATACAGGTTTGTTTGCTTATATACTAATTAAGATATTCAGAAAATTTACTGCCTCATACTAATAAACCCGATTGCATATTTACCAATGTCAATATTAAACTATCTAATGAATATGGGTGTTTCGTAGGATACGGCTACGTCTCGTAGCAAATCCACGCGAATGTAGATTTTGAGGTCGCCAGCAAAGCTTAACCGATGAGATGTCAGCAACAGGTTGACATCGTTGAAATACAAGAGAAAAATTAGCGGCCCAAGATGACTACCTTGAGGCATCCCGGACAAGGCGGGGAACGAAGCGGACAGCTCATTATTTTAACCTTGAGGGTTCTGACACAGAGATACGATTTGAACCAGTGAAGCAAGGAGGCGCCGAGGCCAAGCCATTCCAGTTTTGCCACTGCGATGGTTGATTCTGCCGAAAGCAGCAGATAGGTCCATGTAGATACCGTCCGTTTGAGAACCAGCTGAAATCCCATCCATGATAAAGAAAGTGAACTGAAATATTCCTCTGAACATATAATTGCACTTGAAGAAATCGTTAATGCTCATAAAATTGCTGTACGAAAACTGACACGAAAAAAACTGAAGCCACCGAACTCCTCGATGGCTCAACCTTAGTGTTGCAGCGATTTAATTCCGATCAAATGACGATGAAGTGACATAATGGGCACCTGAAGCGGATGTCCATTATTGACCTATTAAATAACAGTTATTTTACAATACAAGTAAAAAACGTCTGTGTTACAGCCGAGAAAAGCAGACAGTAAAGTAGCGCATTCACTTTCTTAGCTCCATCACTCCCAACGACTTATTCATCTTAAAACTTATCTTATATCAAAGCAAATATATATATGCTTTCTCGCCAAGGAGCTTTCTTCCTTCACAAACCCATCCGATTTCTAACTCCAGATGTCTATGATGGTAGCATGAGTTCTCGGCATCTTCTGAAGTAGACATCTAATCGACACTTGCCTCCCATCCCTGCTGATCATAAGGACTTGGCCAGGAGTTGAGCAAAAAAAACGATGGAGGAAGAGCCTGTTACACCCAAGGCAGCTCTTCTGGCGCTTCCATCGACTCTACAACAGCCAATCCTGGATACTATCATATATTGTCTAATTTTTTGGTTCATAATAGATGTGCAAGTTTGTCTCCAATGTCTCCAAACAAAACAGCAGTCGGCACCCATGTAATTTTCTGTTCATATTATAATATCCCTTCACTGTATATATTATCTTATATGACATTGTTTATTCATTACCATTTCCATTCATCTTTATCATCATTATTACCATTTTTATCATTACTTGTGTTTTCGTGATTTATATATTAACATAAAAATAATTTTATAATTTTTACCTAATAGGTTATATGCTTTTCAATAATTATTATTACTTATATGTCTAATTATCATTTTGATCCTGTCTTCTCGCCTTATGATTTAGAAATATCTAGTGCCTTGAATACAAGAAGCTGCAACGGAATCTGTGGTAAGCTTTTGCACTTATTACTGAATGTATTTTTCATATCCGGTTTGCAAATGGACATTGAACTAAATCTGAGCTGATCTGATTCATGCAGCGCTGTGTGCCATTTGGCTAGTGTCTGATTTTGAAGTTCAATCTTTGTCATTACTTTATCGCAATCCACAATATTATTATATTTGATAATATTGTTTTATTGATTTTACTTTTATTTTCATAGATGATTTAAACATTACTTATTTTTTATGTCCATTTGTCTTTAACTCCCTTTCAATTAAATCTTCCCTGTTTTCCTAACTAAGGAATTGCTCCTCCAAGTAGGCCAGCAACAATAAAAGCGGATTGCTGTTATAAAATTAGCATCGAGCAGCTAATAGTGACCATGGTAAGAGTAAGTTAAAATGTATAAATGTTAGTTTTGTAAAATTTTAAAAGATTTAACTAACTATTTCAGGGTACCTCATTTTAAGATTTTGGCGTATTGCTGCTATTGCTGAAAACGAACGAAAACGTTCTTAATCGCAGAACTCTACACGTTAACACTTTACAACATTTCTTGCATTTCAGGATCAACCGAATGAAGATCATATATAATAAAATTCTCGGCATAGTGATAGATCATATATAATAAAATTCCCGGCACGCAGCTGAAATTATATTTTATCATACAAGTGCAACGAAGAAAAGTTTGGCAGAAAAAAAAAACGTAAAACGATTGTGACCAGATACTGTACGGAAACAGGTTTTTCGATGAGGAAATTGGCGAAGCAGAAAGGAGTAAGCGTTCATGTGGTTCAAAATACGCTGAAACAATTTGGGACACATAATACGTTGCTGGAGCTACCTGGTCATGGTCGTAACGCTGGTCCATCTAGACCAGATTTGAACAAAAAAATTGATGAGAAAAAATGTTTGGGGTAAATATGAGCAGAAGCATCGATGGAACAGTTGTCTAATGAGGAACATCAAGTCAACGAATAACTAACTAAATATTACTGTTATTTGATCATTTTACAACTAAGAAACATTGTTTTTGTAATTTACACTCCGAAAAAGAAATACAAGCTCAAAATAACCAGTTTTTCTCTGTACCCATAATTAACGATACAGTCTTTATTTTGTTTTCAACGCATTAATCACAAGCTCAATCCTGACAGCTTTAGCCTTAAGTCTGATGAACGTTTCCATCGTCTCAAAGTTGCACCCAGGGTATTGATAAATAGTATGTTTGGTAATTTATTTAGTGTTTGACATATAAAATTAAAAACTATATGGTTTTGTATTTCATCGCTATATATATTTTTTTAATGTTTCTGATTTGGGAATAGATCCAGTCGATTTGGAAAGAGCTGCTACTAAATCCGTAGTTCAGGCTATGGTGGCCAGTAAATAGTTTCGACACGAAGCGTGTAACGCTCTTCATTCTATTTCGAGGTAAACAAATGATTTTAGCCGCCACAGTTGCAACACTAACATATTCGGGTGCGATAGTAGAGGAGCAGCGATTGACTGATCTCCACAACATTTATTTCGTATATTGTAGCAATAAGGTGTAATGCAAGCATTTTGCTGATGACAACCAAAACGCATGTTGCTTACAATGTATGAGACATGTGTTCAATGTACGAAAACTGTGTTTACAAAACGAGGGAAAGCAAATTAACGAGTAAATATTTTCAGTGCAGCATTGTTCAGTAATTTTGTTATAACTTTAAATTTCCAAATGAGGAATATTTTAGTTTTTAAATCCCCTCACCGGCCAGGCCGGAAAACGGCCGGACCTGTGTGTGTGTGTGTGTGTGTGTGTGTGTGTGTGTGTGTGTGTGTGTGTGTGTGTGTGTGTGTGTGTTTACAATCTAATTCCCACTGTCTGGCAGCGGTATTATGGATAGAATCTTCCTGCAACTGTTTCATATTTGCTGTTTACAGTTGCAAAAAGCTTAAATCCGGGGATTAGAAGGTGACAGCTCTACCGCGACTCCAATAGCCCATTTCAAGAACGCAAGCATTCCGAAGCTATCTTCGTACACAATAAGCCCCGCTCCAGTAGTGACATACTGAAACTTTCAATCCAAGCGTATGTGCAATGCTTGATTGACGCGTATTTAGTGATTCACAATATATATATATATATATATATATATATATATATATATATATATATATATATATATATATATATATATATATATATATATATATATATATATATATATATTTTTTTTTTTTGGCTTGAATTTCACTTACCACAAAACTTCAATTTTTTTTTTTAGCTCAACCGTTTTGCACCTGTCTACCAAAATCAACTTCCGGCATCGCTCTAGGACTCGGGAAAATCTCTCGGACAAACTGCTCGTCGAAAACCAGGCTGGTCCGTGGCCATTGCCATATGGCATTACTGTAGACATCTTTCAACTGAACCACGTTAGACTCTGATGAAATCGCCATTCCATCCGGCCATCCTATTTCATATTTTGGCATGACATTTTTAGCTTGTCCTTCTATTTCATTTCTGCCAGACTTTACGGTTTCGGTCTGTGGCCATTGAACTAGTTATGCCGTTCGGTTGTTTCCGCTGCTTCGGCCGCCTGTTAAGAGCGGGTCTTGATTTTCGACTTTTGAGCACCTCGACGAGTTGCGACGATAGAACTCTGATCGATACGAAATCACAATCACTTGCAATCACAATTACAATGTTAAACAATATGTATAATTCGAAAAATCAGGAAAATAAAAAAAAAATGACGGAAGAAAAAATATTTGCTTCCACCGTCGAGCAAAGCACACTTCGACTTCCCCAGAAAACTGACGGAACCTGTACTCTAATATCAATGTTTGAGAAATTTTAAACTGCAACGTTAATATCATCGTTGTCAAGACTCTCGATCTAATCTGAGCTCAACATATCAACGATGCTAAAGCTATAAGTTAGGCAGATTTGCTTTAATCGAGGTTGAGTAAAAGTTCTCGTACACATTTATAGCAATTGTATACAGCTTAATGTTGTATAAATGAAATGAGACAAATGTTACGTCACTAAAAATGTTTCATGGGTAGTTAGCTTAGTGCATATAATTGTAATGCACGTTGTCGTAAACAATACAGAAGCCGGCTGAACAATTCATTTGAAACTCTGGATAAATCATAACGAACATGTAATCAGCAATACCCTACAATCATTCAAAAAAGTATGTATTGAAAGATTTAGTGATATATCAACATGGGCCATTGAAAATGGAATTTTGTTTACTAGTGAGAGATATGACGATAAGTATTGATTGAACAGCTGATTGAATATTGTATATATAGAAGTTGTTAAATTGAGCGAAAGGCCTTTTCAATAGTAATACAATCAAGTGAAGCCAAGGGCAATAGGCAACGGGGATACATCGCAGCATGTATTAATGATTTTTTTGTAAAAACAGTATTGCTGGTTTCTTTCTTTCCAACGGATATCAAAAATAATAATCAGTGTTAGATATACTATCGGCAGCATAATTAATCATCAATTTAAAGAAAGGTTTGAGCAATAAAAAAAAAATGAAAAAAGTGCCACTAAATTATTAAGGCCTGTGCCAACACATAATGTGTGATCAGCATTAAAAATTTAGGAATGAGCAATAAAATATGAGAAAAGATCTTCGGATAATCTATTTGTGACCGGTAAATCTGTCAAATAAAGCAACAGCTAGTAGTATATGTGCAAATAAATATTGCCTGATTTCCGCCAAATGATGTTATTTGAGCACTAAACTACTCGCATATGTCTTGGATTTTTATTTGATTTTCCCATAAAAATAGTAAAATGAGCAATAAACAACTGAATAACCACAATAAAAAAAAACTCAAATGCCCTAGGTAGTAGATACAATTACCCATCTTTAAATTCAAAAATAATTTGATATCGTGAAAACTTTCCCATGAAATAATCAAAAACACCATTTGTAAACTGCATGGGTTCCAGAGTGCAGAAAATAAATGCATGTATAAAATTGTGAATGAGCCATAAAAAGTTGTGATTTGTTTAAAAAAAATCATATGGAAGAGGTAAAATGAGCAATGAATAGTCAATGATGCGCAATAGACTATGATATGTTTGCAAATGGACTAATGAACGTATACATTCCAAATAAGAGTTGTTGAGCTTCTACAATTGATAATTTTATCAAATGATATGTTGAGTTTACCAATAACCATAAGACTGTCGCTTGTATGGAAAAAATAGTGGTGGTGGATAAAGAAGATCATTTAATATGGTCACTACTTATAAATACGGTTGAAAAATGTATCCATGCCAAGGGAAAGTACAAAAACAACCTGTGAAATGAAAGGAAAACCAATAAGAGGGACAAAAAAACAAATGAAATAAAAAATATGAGCCATTGTATAATATAAAGCAGCACTTAGAAAAAGACTACTCATTTGAATGGCTTGCATTTTTCAAAGCAGATTGGTAACAACCAGTAAACCATTTTTTCCATGCATTTATTTTCTGCTCTCTGGAACTCATTCAGTTTTCAAATGGTGTTTTTGATTATTTCATGGGAAAGTTTTCACGATATCAAATTATTTTTGAATTTAAAGATGGGTAATTGTATCTACTACCTAGGGCATTTGAGTTTTTTTTTATTGTGGTTATTCAGTTATTTATTGCTCATTTTACTATTTTTATGGGAAAATCAAATAAAAATTCAAGACATATGCAAGTAGTTCAGTGCTCAAATAACATCATTTGGCGGAAATCAAACAATATTTATTTGCACATATACTACTAGCTGTTGCTTTATTTGACAGATTTACCGGTCACAATTAAATTATCCGAAGATCTTTTCTCATCTTTTATTGCTCATTCCTAAATTTTTAATGCTGATCACACATTATTTGTTGGCAAAGGCCTAAATGATTAACCGGCATTTCTAGCCTTTTTTGGTGCTTTTTCTAAATTACTAAGTGCCGGTAAATATTTTAGTCATATACTATCTATTGACCCATCAATTCTCAAGGTACCCACACAACCAGATGTTGTATAATATTGCACGGAGAGTATCGTAAGTTTTTACGATATCCTTTAATTTTCGACTGCAACACGATGTGTCTTTCGGTGCTGCATTAAGCATTAGATGAACATTCCAAAGCTGGCCATGGGGCTGAATTTTGCTTATTCATGCGTCCAATAATTACTGCCCAATGTATTTGCCTGAAGAAATGATTGAAATTATTTTTATGTTTGAATTTATTTTATGCACCACCAAATCACCATCATTCAGTTTTAAATCGACTGGTACGTTCCATTATTGACCCAGACTAATCGCTTGAAATGAACCTCTGCTTTGCCGTACGTATAACTTTCGTTATTTGCCCGCATTCTAGATGAGCACTATCATTTTATTATAACTAGTAGTGCCCTCGTTGGCCACTGGATTGCCACCGGAACATGATATTGTGTCCTTGCGCTTTGGAATGAACTCTGGAGCACACGTTTTAAGTGTGCAATAAAATGTGTTTTATTTGATACATTAAAATAATGCACGTATGCTCGCCACCTTCTGTGTACACATATTGGACATACACAACACAAAACTCGTTGTTAGCAGTGAGTTTGAACTCATTTTTGTCTCATTCCATTCCAGTTAAACCAACAGTAAACTGTGCAAGTTGGCTTGGTTAAAAATAGGATATGCATTTTGGGCGCGGTTAGATTCAAGGAGCGATACCCGATGCGCAAAGGGTGGCATTGTTTATGTTAAATTTAGTACAAATACTTCGATTGACAAACATCAGACATTGACAAGCAAGGGTGTATATTAAGATTGACATTTACATTCGGGATATTCAAAAAGCGTTAGCTTTCGTGCGAACATTCGTAAATGTCTATTTTTTCATTTTACTGCACTGTATTTTATATGACAAAGCGGTCTTTGTCAGTTATATTTTTTTTTTTTCAATGTGTGTATTGAATTAGGTTTACAAGTCTAAAGGGTGTTTTTATCAAAATTTGGTCAACTTAAACTTGACGCATTTCCTTTCATCGTGCATTAACAAATTTTGCACACCCCTCATTTTGAAGATTAGTGCGTGTAGCATCATGCCCCTATTTTGATTTTGAGATTAGCACTTCAGTTATCAAAATGTCGTCGAAGGAAGAGAAGCAACGCATCAAAATTTTGCACGTGCATGGCGAAAATCCAATCTACTCTCACGCCAAGTTGGCGAAATTGTTGAATTTGGCAAAATCAACTGTTACCAACGTATTAAAATTGTTCGGTGAACGTTTGTCGACAGCCAGGAAAGCTGGATCGGGGGGAAATCGAAAGCCAAAGGCCACAGCGACGACAAAAAGAGCTGCCCGCTGTTTCGAGCGGAACCCCAACCTCTCCGTCCGAGATTGCGCAAAGAAGTTGGGAGTGGCGCCTTCAACCTTGAGTAGAGCTAAAAAACGAGCTGGACTGTCGACTTACAAGAAAGTGGTGACTCCAAATCGCGACGAGAAACAAAACACGTCGGCCAAGGCACGATCGCGAAAGTTTTACACGACGATGCTGACGAAGTTTGATTGCGTGGTACAGGACGATGAAACTTACGTCAAGGCAGACTTTAAACAGCTTCCTGGACAGGAATTTTATACGGCAACGTTCGCGAAGAATTATTTGGTGTGGCAGGCCATCTGTATCTGTGGCTTGAAGAGCAACGTTTACATTGCGACCGGAACCGTCAACAGGAAATTTATCTGAGCGAGTGCCTACAAAAACGTCTACTGCCTTTCCTGAAGCGACACAATTGTTCCGTTCTATTTTGGCCAGATTTGGCATCTTGCCATTACGGAAATAAGGCCATGGAGTGGTATGCTGCCAACAACGTTCAAGTGGTGCCCAAGAACAAGAACCCTCCCAACACGCCAGAGCTCCGCCCAATCAAACAATATTGGGCCATCGTTAAGCGGAGCCTTAAGAATACTCAAAAAACTGTTGTGAGCGAGAAACAGTTCAAGGCAAACTGGCGTTCTGCGGCGAATAAAGTGGACAAGGAGACTGTAAAAATCTTATGGCAGGTGCTAAACGAAAGACCCGGCAATTCGCATTCGGTAAAAAAGAAGCTTAGCTGAATATTTCTCCTTAATTCTGTATTAACTGAACTTGAAAAAGAAAAAGAATTTGACTTATTAATAAAACTGGGGTGCCAAGTAGCAGTCACGCTTACCACTACACCACCGACACCGGCATCTCTTTAATGTTGCGCTGCTGAAAAGTTTTAAGCATTTTAGTAGCCGCCGATTATGCGATATTCACCGACTTTGCAACATCGCCGTGCGACACATCCAGATTTTGTGCAAAATAAGTTCGTGCACGCGTTTATTCTACGCCATTTTACAGAATAAAAGTGACTGTGGCGAAACGAGTTCTCTATCATTGCACAAATACATTATTTCTCATATAGTGGTGTTTGTATTAGCTAATACGTACACGGAAAAACTGTATCAAGACATTTTCGGCGACTACTTTTTGCTATGCACATTCTTTAAATACCGTGCTCAACAACTTGGGCGAAACTCTTGATTCGGTTTTCTGTACGCTGGAGGTCGACTTTTATCAATCGACCAGCATAATCTACCACAGAAGATTGCCTGACCGTAATGCCAATAACGTGTTGTCAAATAGATATGTCACCGAGAATTTCCTATTAGACTACAAAATGATCGGTTTTGAGGCAGTGATGCTTCTTTTCGTCGACACTGATTGTGATGGCCTACTTCACCACATCACAGATCGAAAGGTTCGGTCGTAGCTTGAACAGATTCAACACCTTCCTTGCTTTGACTGGATCAGCTGTCTTTTGTTTTTTGCCGATGCCTGACCGCCAGTGGGGCGTCTGGGTCTCTTCGAATGACTGTCGAATGATGGAATCCCAGATGTTTTACAATCCTTCTGTGATACGCAGTCGGATTTTCCACGACGGCGCATATATTATTTTGGCGTATGTGCTCTTGTTCCGATATCATCTCGATAACCCCATGACCGATTTGCCAACGTAAATTCTGCACTCTTAGCTAGTGTCAGGAAAAATTTGCTCAGCTTTTGCTTACACGCAAAAAAGTAATGATGCTAATGATAGTGTTACATTTTGCAAATATAATTTTTATTTGACTGTAAGAACGCTCAGTTTGAAACTTGATTCCTCTATATCCTCAAGCTACAGGAAGTCATCCGGTGTGCCTTAAGGAAGCGACCTGGCCCACTGTTTTTTTTTTCTGTTCTGCAATGACGTAATGCTTCTTCTTGATTCTGGTTGTGGTTTTGCATATGCTAATGATTTGACAGTGTAAATCGTTATGCCACGTTGAAAGACAATTCAAAGAAAAAAAATACAATCATTACTGGAGAATTTACCGACTGGTGTCATCGGAACCAACTAACTGTGATTATTCAGAAAATTAACGTTTGATTACATTGAATTCCAAGATGGCCACCATCGGTGTTGAATAAGTATGTTAAATATGCAACAACATGTTTTTTTTTCATGCAATGGGGTTGTTGTGAAGCTGCCATAAATTGATTTAATTTTGGATTTCAAAATGGCGGCCATTGGTTCGAAAAAGTCGGTCAACTATGATACAATACGGTTTTTTTCAGCATATGGCGATACGAAGAAACAGAAAATTGATGCTTGAAACTGAATTCCAAGATGGCCGCCATCGGTTCTAGATAAATACGTTAACTATGCCACAATATGGATATTTTCGGAATGGGACTGGTGTGAAGATGTCTATAATCGATATCTGACGTCATTTCAAAATGGCGCCATGGGTTCTAAACTGTCAGTCAAATAACTTTATTTTTTCATTTATTACACAACTTGGCTATTATCAGCACATGACCGATGCGTTTATGCTGAAAACTGATGTTTGACGCCATTTTAAAATTCAAGATCCGGTTTCTTCATATCACTGCCCCAGGGGAAAGTGCCATTTTCGGATTTGGAACAAAACCCAGCATGTGACACCACATATCCCTTACGATTGGCGGTTTATCAAGGGCCCAAGAACACATTGTGCCCATCCGGACATGTAGCTCAGGGGAAGTGGCCAGTTTCGGACTTGGACCAATATCTATAAATCGACACCATAGATCCCAAGAGAATCCATTAACCAATTTTTCGGTGGCCAAACTGCTCATATATGGACAATTCATCAGAACACTCCGTGTCTTCAGTGTCCATCAGTGAGTCAGATCTCACCAAAGGTGGATTAATTCAAGTTTCTTTTAAGAAAAATCAAGATAATTTTTTTTTTTGAAGGAAATTTTATTTTGGTTTCCTGAATCATTTCTCTATAATGTTCTAATCAGTAGCATATGAAAAAAACTTATGGTTAATCATAAGCCGAGGAATGCACAATTGCCCTAACGCTGCTCAGCAGTCTCTGCACAGACTCCTTCGCAATTGTTTTAGGCACTTTTTTCCAGTTCTTCGCAAATTTTTCGATTGTATCTGCTGCTTTAACATGTTCCCTGACTTGTTCAGAGCCCAAAATGTATCGATTGGTCGAGCTTGAGAACAATTCGGGGTTTTGGCACGTATTGAACATTATTGACGCCGTACTATGATAAGGTGTCTTTCGCATAATGCACAGATGCCAAATCCGCCGAAAACAATACTGGACCATCATGCTTACCGATAGTTAGCAGCAAACGCCGATTGAAGCATTGCCGGATGTATGTATCAGTCTTCAAAGTTTCTGATATCACAAACGGCTCTGACCACATTCCAAATTCGCAAATAGCTTTCTAAACCATTGCCTTTTTACGAATTTCTCGGTAAAAATTGACATATCGGCATTTTCGACGTCCTAGCCTTCACGCACGGTGTGATATTGATCGCGTCGTAAGCGTCTTATAGTCAATTTATACGTATGTTTCATCATCCATGATAATGCACGCCGATTTTCCTCACAGTGGACGGTCGTACAGCTTCCGAGCCCGTGGTTTAACGGCTGCAGCCTGATTTTCACTCCGTTTTGGCATCTTCTGTTTCTTGAAGGTTTTTAGATGGATTCTTACCTGTAGCGTTTCTTTTAGAAGTACCCAGATTATTGGCAACATCTCGAACAGAACTGCTTTTTATTCGAAAAAGCCATCATGACCTTCCGGTTAATCTTTCGGTCCATTGCTCTATTGGGAATAGAGCATCATTTGTGTACAATCTGTTTACGCTTGTGAGGAGAAATGCCTCGCATTTTGATGACTTCGTCGCAAAAATCCGATTTCGACATACAAACTTGTTTTTCAGAATGTAAACAAAGACACACATTGAAAATCAGCTGTCTGACGTCATCCGGTTGCGTGCAGTTTCGTGTTGAAATCGTGCTGACAACCACCGATGCTAGGAAGATGACTTCACCACCTAGACCCTACATATCGCACTCATCAACACATGAGCCGGGACCAACGGCTTTACGTCCCTTCCTAAGGAAGACGTGACCAGAGATTTTTGTGACCAGAAAAATCCCACCGACCTCGACTTGAATTAAATCCACACCCACTGGGATGCTAAGTAACGGGTGGCCACCAAATAGTGAGAATAGAAAGAATGGCTCGAAAAAAAAAAAAAAAAAAAAAAAATATTGGTTTTGGGGTTTTTTTGGGGGGGGGGGGGGGGATTTTGGGTTCCTTGTATACAGAGGAACTCAATAGACCAAAAAAATCCTCGATCGGACGACACTGCGGCAGATTAGTTGGATTATGGTCTTATGGCACAAATAGTTTTATTTTAGGGACGTCAGCGTCTTCTTCGCGTAGTGTGATGATGCCTGGTTCGGCCAAAACACGTAGTCTCCATCCGAGAGATGTTTCTGAAGGAACAGGATGAGAAATTTCTGCAAACACTCTATTTGGTAGGTTGATGGCCAAGCCCTTTGGTTTGAACCACAGCTCCGAAATCACCTTATCGGAAATTGCGATGTATTACATGAATTTGTACATAACCTTCGGAGGAGTTGTAGATTTGTCCTTGGTATAGAAACAGTCATTTCCGAGCATTTGTGACTTGGACAGAGGAAGCAGCTTTCGCCGTTCTGAACGAAAGACTTACCACCGTATTGTCGGATCATCCAACGGCATTGGGACGTCACAGTTTTGGTTTGTTCGTCAGTTTACTCTGGGGTTCTGGTTTTCATTCGACATTCTATTCACTCCTTATTCAGAGTTTTACCGATGTACGACTTCGAACAATTGGACATGCTGGCCGCTCCCGCTGGCTCACCGAATCCTTTTTGTTAAACATAGTGCGCAGCGATCGGAGCATCTTCTTATCCATACTCTTCGTTGGAGGGCTATTACCTTTCGTCCGAATAACTGCCATGGTTGTCAGAGTATGGTATATGACGGTTCTCGAAACATTTTCACGCTTAAATTGGTCCACCGTGTTCTATTTTTTCCCACGTTCTTTGTTCGCTTGAAAGAATTGTACAATGCGCGCCCGCAAAACTTCCTGTTTCGATGGCATGCTGTAAAAAACTGAACATGTTGGAGTGAAAGTGTGTGGAAATTTTCTGAATATTGTAAGGATTTATTCGTATAAGGTGATATTTTTCTGAAAGCATTATTGTTCTGATAGAAAAGTATTGAAGTCATTCCCGTTATTTGGTAGCCACCCATTAGAAGTCACGCTTATCACTAAACCACCGGCGCTGGTGTGGTTATACTTTCTGGGACACCCTATATTCAGCATTCAATGGGTGTTGGGAAGCAGTCACCATTTTTGTTCATATCATTGAGCTTAGCTTCTAACATTCAATGTGGTTCGTATTATTTTCCAACCATGAAAATACGGAGAAAAGCTGCAAATCTGATGACATGTTGGTCTACTGTTATTCTGAAAATTGCTCTCTAGTGAATATTTGTTCAATCATCTAATACGGTACTGTATTGATGGAAATATTTCATTGTTTGCTTCAAAAGCGTTCCACAGAATTCAGCTCATTTTCCCTCTAACAATTACTTATTATACTTGTCGCAACTGAAATGAAATCAACAATAATTCCACATAGCTCTTCATCAATTTTAGCACAAATAGCCAATACCTATTACTTACTTGCTTTCATGAAACTTTGTTGCTTCGAAGAATGGAAAATTGGAACGGACAGTATAGCATGCGATTTCGAATCATCATAAAATGTGCACTGAATAAGTGCAAATGGCACCTCCACGCTTTTCATGGCAATCTATGAACGCCACCAATGCAAACAATCCAGTTGGGTGCATTCCGGTTCCTTCGATATTGTTCACACACGGCTATGGGGCTCCTAGACATGACGAGAGGCGATATGTGTATCCCCAGTTCAATCTAGCTGATGGATTGTACCGGGGATATGGGAGTCCGTTTGGTGTTGTTGGATCGGCTACAGTAGCAGCACGTCGTCGGTTGCCGTTGTCGTTTCGCAATTATGTGATACATTGTCGGCGTGCAAGCGAGAGTAGTAAAAGCATGATTATGCAATGGAGGCGATGCTGTGGTTGGTTAGCATTAGTAACAACAACATCAACAACAATAGTTTCATTGGCGCATGCACATTCACGACTCTTCGACATTGATGAGAGTGATGGTGCGGTTGGAAAAGTTCTTGGAAATGTTTTGGTTTTAATCGCGCGTGCCTATATATTTGAAATGAACGGTCTGCACAAAGCGCTTGTTTGTGGAAATAATTATTTTCGGTAAGTTGATGAAACATGGACGTTAAGGTGAAATGATAGTCTTAGAGAGGTTACTCGGCAACGGTACGCTATTAACAAGCCGGAGACAGTGGGTTCGAGGATATAATATTGCTTTCCATACAATAAAAGATTCTATTAATTGTGTGTTTGAAGACAACTCATGTTTAAAACTGCAGAAGTGCATCAGAATAATTAGTTTGATTGAATGCTACAGATGCGTTTTAAGCCTAAAGAAAGGGATCGAGGTATATCACCTCATGTTTGAAAACCAAAAATCAAATGCGATTTGAAGAGCTGCCTAGAAGTACTATTTGTGATCATAAATCGTATAAGCTAATAAGAACTACATCACATAAAATTTATCATAATGAGTATCGATGTTTGGGCTTAGATTTTTTTTTAGTATAATTAAAATTCAAGCACGATTATAGTTTTCAAATTTCTAACATCGGATCTTTCTTACTCTCTCATTTTTACTGTCACTGATCGTTATTGACTTTAATTGAAAAATAATTTACTAATGCCAATGGCAAAGGCCAAGTGAAGTAGGATACGTTTGAGCCGAGTTTACAATTAATATTATTTTGTTGTCTTACTATATGGGTATGTTTGACTTGTTTTATATTCGCAGTGAAGTGGAGTTGACAGGAGCTACCTGATCTCTCTTTAATGCTAGGAAATCGTGTAACCTCACATTTAACCTTTGCACAATTTTTCAAGCTCAGATTTAATGCATGATTTACGCTCTAAGGGGTTGAAAAAGGTATTTGATGTACTAGATATATGTTTAATTCAAGTAGTATTTTATAACCATTTGTGTTCAAGGCCAGTGGAATGCTCGATGCAGACTAGAGAGAGTCGGCTTCGAGTATCGGCTGTGAACGGTTGTGTCGATGCTTTATTGCGCACTGTTTTGCTATCAGGCATAGCGCGTTATCTTTTAGTTCGGTTACCTATTGCTCAGTGGCGGGAGTGATCGATCGTTAATACTAGCCTGACCATATCTTGGAACAAGTAAACCACTATCCCAGTTTGTGAGTGGCAGCATCCTTACAGTGTGTATAAATAGATCCAAGTTGGCACTCAAGTGTGAATATAAACCAGAAATATCAGGAAAATAACTGAAGAACAACCACCATCTCTCTTTGTGAGAGTCCCAATAGCATCCTTACTGTTGGTTTGAATCGCTTCAAATCGGTTCTAATATTAAATATTTTACTAGAAGTCGCGTGAATTTACTTCCAAAAAAGCGAACATCTCGTTAACTCATTCCTACCCTTGCCTTATTTTAACTGCATTCGGGTGGTGCCAGTATAACATTCGTTTGGGATCACCAGTTTTTACACATTGAGGATGTATGTTAGTCCCAACATTTGCATATGTTGCTGCTTCGTTTACATATACGAGTGTATTAGTACTTGAGCTCCACAGCTTGCTGCTGATGTTTCATGCTTTTAACTCACACAATCATACTAACTGAATTAGACTTTTGAACCGAAGGCTTTGTTATTATTTTTCGTCATTCCGCTTTCTGCCATAAACGTACTTGACAAGCCATGCTACTTTTTGGTTGTGCTTTTGATCATCGATAGTGCGGCTCAAGTTTCGATTGTAAGTAATGACTGCCAAAAATGAATGAAAATTGCCATGGTTTACAGAACAGAAGATCAGCTTCAGCAAACGCTGAAGCAAAAAGTGGTCTTCCTGATGTACGGATAATCATGAATTTTTGTTTTACTGTGATCAATTCAAGTTTATCGTGAGTCTTTGGCAGTTGTTTAAAATGGTCTTGTGCGGTGCACAACGTAACATTCACGGAATGGAACGGGAATCCTCTTGGGTATCAATCAACTTCGACGGAGATCTGCGATAGGTTGCAATCGAACCGGTGTCTACAGTAGATTTGCACGGGAGGGTCTAATTAGGGATCGTAACGATGGGACCAACGTTTATCGCCTCGCAACGAATGGGGGGACTGCTCGGTTGCAGATTCAGCAATAGTAGCAATCGGGTATCCCAGCTCGGTAGTTGAAAACGGATCAAATGCTTCTTGATGGAAGTAATGGAATCCGGATAATTCTTCTCAACGTTTATTCTTCTCTTACATAATTCCTACGCAGTAACAAACAATCTGATGCGCTACTACTACTACTACTAAAATGTATCTTGTTGTACGGAATCAAATTGCACCACTTTTCAATGGCTTTAACTTTTTACCCGTTGGGTATTTTCTATTGAAATTTTGGGTGGAATTAGTTTAATGTGTATTTGTTTACGCTGTGTAAGTTTCACTAGCAGATGGGCAATCGTTGCGAAGATGGAGTCGGAAGAATAGCAGCGCCGCAAAGAAATTTTGCGCACATACCTCGAAAATCGGGACCTTTCTCATCGTGCCATCAGCAGGAAGCTGGGAATGGTACATTCTACGGTGTCTCGTGTTTCAAATCGGTACCACGAACGTTTGACCATCGATCGGAAAGAAAGAAGTGACAAAAATGGATCTCCGTATAGTGTTAAGGATCACAAGCGGGTAGTTCAAGCTTTCAAGAGGAATCCCAACAGTTCAGTTCGAGATGTGGCGAAGAAACTGAATCTAACCAAAACTTTCGTGCAAGATGCGAAAAAACGTGAAGGAATACACACGTAAAAAGTCCAACGGCAGAATACGGTAGGTAAAACATGTGCACGGAAGCTCTACACCCAGATGTTTACGAAACCACATTGCCTCGTTATGGATGATGAGACGTATGTAAAAGCAGACTTCCGGCAGCTTCCGGGGCTCCAGTTTTTAACTGCTCATCATAAATTCGATGTCCCTGAGGACGTTAGAAAGCAGAAGATGTCAAAGTTTGCCAAAAAAATATATGATTTGGCAAGCAATTTGCTCGTGTGGAAAGCGGAGCACCCCATTCGTGACAACTGGAACGGTCAATGAGCAGGTGTACCTAAAGGAATGCCTCCAAAAGCGTCTACTTCCTCTTCTGAGGTCACACGATGGTCTTACGATTTTCTGGCCGGATTTAGCCTCGTGCCATTACTCGAAAGAGGTTTTGGAGTGGTACAAGGCTAAGGAGGTTAAGTGGTACAAGGCTAAGGAGGTCGGGCGGAAGCATCTCAACCCCCCGAACGCATCGTAACTGCAGCCAATTGAGTACTGGGCCATCATGAAGCAGGCACTTCGGAAGCATCCTAAGGAAGTGAAATCGGAGGAAGATATGAAGAAAAAATGGATTGCCACGCAAAAAAAAATTGGTCCAAATGTTTTACAGGACCTTATGAGTAGTGTAAAGAAGAAGGTTCGTGCATTTGGATATGGAATTGAAATTGAATAAAACAAACATGGGAAAATATTTATAACATGTTTTATTTTACTCCCTGAAAGTTGAACGGGCGAATTTTGCCGAATATATGTGTGTGTCGCAATTTGATTCCGTACACTTTTTATATATCTGTGTTAGTCAAGAAAACGCATTTTTTTTACCTTTTTTATTTATTTATTTCTCAATATAGTCTCCTTTCAACGCGATACATTTAGTCCAGCGATATTCCAACTTTTTCAAGCCATCCAAAAAATATGGTTTGTCGAATTCCGTAAAATTGCCCGCTGTTGCTGCAATGACTTCCTCGTTTGACGTGAATCGCTTTCCGCCAAGCCATTTTTCATGTTTGTAAACAAAAAGAAATCGTATGGGGCCAAATCTGGAGAATACGGTGGATGCGGCAGCAATTCGTAGCGTAATTCAGTGTTGCTGTGGCGATTGCTGATGAGTGTATTGGTGCGTTGTCATGGTGGAAAAGCACTTTTTTGTTCGTCAAGTGGAGTCGTTTTTTTCTTCAATTTAGCATCGAATCGGTCCAATAAATCAGCATAGTTTCGCCCCGTGATTGTCTTTCCCTTCTCCAAATAGTCGGTAAAGATGATGCCCCGTGAATCCCAAAAAACGGTGCCCATGACTTTTCCGGCCGAAGGAACCGTTTTCGCCTTCCTTGGAGCAGCTTCGCCGGGTGAAGTCCACTGTTTTGACTGTTCTTTCATCTTAGGCGTGCAGTGATGTATCAATTTTTCGTCAACAGTCACGAAACGCTGTAGAAACTCTTTCAGATTGCGCTTAAAAATTTCCAAACAGTGCTCTGAAGTTGTCATGCGATTCCGTTTTTGCTCCTCTGTGAGCAAACGTGGCACTTATCTCGCCGATATCCTCCGTAGTCACCTCAATCGAACGGCCTGGACGCTCTTAATCAAAACCGGATGTTCGGCCACGCTTGAATTCATTAAACCAATATCTGATGGTAGTCATCGAAGGTGCATGGTGCTTGTAAACGGCTTTCAGCTTCACTTTGATTTCTTCACACGTCTTCCAATCAAAAACAAGAAAAAAAGAAAGCGAATACCTAATGTCGTAAGTAGCGCGCTGTATAGCGCATCAGATGCGTCATACAGCGCACTACTTCCGGCATTAGGTATAACCTACAGAACGAGAGTAAAATCGGTTGTCGCTAGTCGATAAATTAGGTTTTCAACTGAAACCATAATATGGTACATAAGTAGTTAAATGGAGCATACTTTAAAGAACTGTAATGCACTTTATGTTTTGTGTTGTAATTAAGATTATCAAACGTGACGTTCAATTCAAATAACAAGACTTTTATGTAAAAAAATCAAGTAGCTTATAATATCGATGTATTTTGTATTACGATGTATTACTTTAAAACTGAAAATTTTCGTTTGTGATCTTTATAGATTCTAAAATAGCAGTTTTTAGTGCTGTTAAAATACCAATAATAATCATTAGAAATAGAGATGATCTTAGTAGGAGAATTGGGTGTTAGTTGCTGAGATTTGATAGCTCTCAGGTACAACAGTTCATCCCTAATTTTCAAATTCTTATCTCTAAGGGTGCACGGAATCAATTTACATCACAAGAAATGATTCGGCAAAACTCATCCATTCAACCGATTGTATTCAAACTTTCAGAGAATTAAACAAAACATACTTTCCTCATGTCTGTTTTGTTTAATTTCCAACCATTCCCAAATGTACGACCCTTCCTTTTAACACTACTCATAAGATCGTGTACAACGTTTGGACCAATTGCTTTTTTGTGTGTGTCGAAAACCATTTTTTCCTCATATCTTCCTCCGATTTCACTTCCTTAGGATGCTTCCAAAGTGCCTGCTCCATGATGACCCAGTACTTCTCAATTAGTCACAGTTCCGGTGTGTTCGGGGGATTCGGATGCTTCGGCTCGAAATTGACCTCCTTAGCCCCCACTCCAGAACATTTTTCGAGTAATGACATGAGGCTAGATCTAGTCAGAAAAGTGACCTCAGAAGTGGAAGTAGACGCTTTTGGAGGCATTTATTTAGGCGCTGAAGCGCGCCTTGGAAGAGCCTGATCCACAGCACCTAAGGAATCTGGTGAAGAGCATGCCGAAGCGCCTGCAGCTGGTCCTGAAGGCCAAAGGAGGACACATAAATTATCAAAATGCTTTTCTTTTACTTAAATTTATTCTTTTTTCCACAGTTTTTTCAAGTCAAATTTTTTTTTTTATTATTATTCCATAAGTGAAACTTGAAAAGAATATAAAAAATAAGATATCAAAAAAGAATGCAGTGTGTTTACTTTAATTTGAACCAAATAAACGAGAGAAACTCAAAAAATGATGAGGTGGGCACTTTATTTTGCCTATCAGTGTATAAAGAGTGTCAAAAGTCATTGGTTTTTCAATGTCAAAAACAAGTTACCATACACGGCAAATAGTTCACACATATTTCATGGCGAAAATCCATCTAAAATTCCTCATAATGTTCATGAGTTCACATATAAGCAGGAGACTCTGAACAACACATATGAGGTTTTTGTGTCAAATGAACAGTATGTGTGGCTACACATAGTGTTTAGGAAGTATGTCTGATTAAAAATAGATTTCATTTGTTGATCAAATGGCAAAAAATCATTTGTAGGAAACATAGAAATTATCATTGGATCATTTTATCGGTGGTGTAGTGCTTAACGGGTGGTGTGTCCTCTCACCTATGTCAGTGTGGTATCAATTCCAGTCGGCAGTTTTGGGATTTTCTGAGACGAAAAATCTCTAGGGTATATTTAGGTTCAAGGTCGTCTCATTGGCGTGACGAACCAGCCACAGGCTCGATGTCACGTCAAAATGAAACAAAAAACATTGTACAGGGGTGACAGGCAAAAGAGTGCGCGCTCGATCGTGCTCATATACCAAACCGGGTTTCTCTCTGAGTTTGTTAAAGTAAATGACGAACGGAGAAACAATACCGTGTACCGGTAAAAATTAATTTAATTAGTTTTTTTTTAATGAGTACCGGTAAAAATTAGAAGTAGTGTCTCTCAAAACCTCTAACTGCTTTTAGGAAGTGTAAACAGAAACTTCACATCGCTAAAACTGCTCAGTGCCATTGGCGGTATAAGGTGTGGCCCATTTAGTATTGGATCAAACATTTTTGATTCTTACAGCGACCCTAGTGGTCGGATTTGTAAACTATGAAATCTTATGTGTTCCCTATAACAATAACAACATCAGAAGTTTTTTTCGCGGTGCAGTTCGAACGTGTTTCAGAGAAATACAAAATGGAAGAATAAAGAAGATAATAATTGTGCGCAATCATTTGGAAAACCCTTCGTGGTCTGGGCCAAAACTTGCTAAAGTGCTGGGTTTTCCCCGAAATACAGTGTGGCGTGTTTTGAAAAAGTGATGTGATGTGATAAGAACCATCAGTGCAAGGATTACCTATGTCTGCAGGACTATCCTCAGCCGGTTGCCCCGAGAGAATAACCTACGTGATGGCTTGTTGTAGCAGGGCCAGTCGATCTCAATGAGGACCTTCGACGACTATGGCCAGAAGGCCGCGTGTCTTCTCATGACAATGGACTGGTGACTCCACGAACCCTTGTCCAGTCTACAAATCCTTCGACTGCCTTAGGCTACTGAATGTACTGAGATATTGCAAATTTCTACATTTCCTAGTTAAATAGTTGTTTAAAATTTAAATAACTTACCATAAAAGCATACCAGTTTCTATGTTGTATCATATATTCAAAGAATACAACTTTCAAACGCATCTTTCACTGCTTGTACGTATAGGACTCATGTGCTTTTATAAGCTGACCCAATATGAAAGGAATCAAAACTGAAATACATTTACTTCGCTCGTTCTACAAGGTCTTACTTTCCTCACATAAAAAAATAAAATATCATAGAAGACAAAAATGCTATTGATACAAATTTCCAACTTGAATGATGTACATGGAATTTTAAGACACAAATTAAATTACATGACCATGTAAAAAGCGGCTACAGAAAGTCAATACGAGAATGTAATATGCGTACGTACAAAACATATCTGACATCCACTGGATTGTTTCTGAAAAAAATATAATTAAATTTGTATTAATATCCTACTGGTGCTGGAAAAGCTGAAAACAGAAAAGTTCATTCCAAATATCAAAAATATATTTTCAATGAGAGATATTATTTTATAAAACATGTTGTAATATTTTTTCATTTATTATTCTAGTAACATTTCAAAGATAGTAATTAGAGTGATCGAAGAGCTCAGTTTGATGGTTTCTGAAATAAATGGCATATCTAATCATAATACCACTAAACACAAGATTAAAATATAATCCTATACTGCTTATAAGCGCAGTCTTTTATGAATATAGTAGTTAATATTCAGAAGTGCAAATTGAAAATAAATGTTATGCTAAAATGCTGAAAAACAAATTGAGCCTTTCATTCATGTCATATTGCTCCAGGCTCTTGAGATAAATAGTTTTGGAATGCAGAGATGATTCCAAAGCCTGCTGAAATTATTAATTGATATGAGAATGGAAAATTATATTGTATGATTTACAGGTCGCACCCCGTCACTTCGCTATTGTCAAAATGACAACATTGCCCAGGCTACGCCAACCAGCGTCTCCATGTTTCAGCTGGCAGTCTTTTGTGATCATATGACTCGTGGAGGCGTGAGGTAGGAACTTGTGAGGACCAGAGTTCTGTTGCACCCTCCTTCGAAGTTGTTAACTCACCATTTGAAGCCCTGTGTGGCGTTTTGAAAAAGTACAGAGAAACTTTGTCGATGGATCGCAAGCGGGTACTGTCAACTGTCAACTGTGGAACAAAGTCATCAAAAACATTAAGGCAAACCCTAACACCGCGATTTGGCCAAAAAGTTTCGCGCCGCACGCAGTACCGTGCAACGGATTCGTCTCCGGGAAGGCTTCAAGTCATACCGTGCCTGTAGACAACCAAATAGGGATCAAAAGCAGAACAATGTGGCCAGAATCCGGGCCAGAAAACTGTATGATCAGGTGTTGACAAAATACAATGGCTGTCTCCTCATGGATGATGAAACCTATGTAAAGTCCGATTTCAAACAGCTTCCGGGACAAAAAATTTACTTGGCTACGGCTCGGGGAGATGTTCCTGCCAAATTCAAGTTTGTGTTCGCAGATAAATTTGCACGTAAATACATGATTATGCAAGGCATCTGTAGCTGCGGTAGGAAGACCAAGGTTTTCATCACTGATAAGACATTTAATTCAGAGCTGTACAGAACGGAATGTCTCCTAAAGCGAATATTGCCATTCATCAGGTTCGCACAATGTCATGTTTTGGCCAGATCTTACAAGCTGTCATTACAGTAAAACAGTGCTACAGTGGTATGAAACCAACGGGATTCAGTTTATACCGAAAAAACTCAACCCACCAAACTATCCCCAACTCAGACCGATAGAGAGATTTTGGGCTATTATGAAGAGGAAGCTGAAGGTGAATGGCAGTGTCGTCAAAAGCATCAATGAATTGAGAACTAAGTGGAATAAGATTGCCAAAACGATGGATGAGAATAATGTGCGCCGGTTGATGAAACGTATTCCGGGACAAGTCCGCAAATTTCTTTGAAATCGAGACGATCAATTTTTTTTGTATTTTCCCATTAAACTTCACATAAAGTCGAACATTTTAGTTAAAACAGAATACTATTTTGTTTATGTATATCCGAAATATGCGCAGTAGTCTATGTTACAATTCTAATTGGGTCACACCTTATGAGCATAATCGAGCGCGCACTTTTTTGCCTGCCAAGGGGGGTACCCTCCCCCTTGCCTACTCCGCACTGGGGTAACTAGGCAAGAGACTGAGCACTCGCTCAATTTCAACTACTTCTATTTAACTTCACAACCTGCCGTGGCTCTTACGGGGCCTATCAATACTTTCTCTTCACATCTTTGGTTGTAGCAGAAATTGCTGTCCACTCCTAGGGTGGCATGTTGATTAGAAGGATATTTCCATTGCAAGATGCATTAAGTTTAAAATTGACTGATATTATGCCAATAATGCGCTTTGAAAAGGTTATCAACCAGGCTACTGTTTCTGTTAAAAGCGTTCATATACCTATCTACCACAACCCTATCAGCATTATCCCGTTCAGCGACTATCAGCGTTGATCCCACTGCATGTGTAGTGTAGGTTCTGATATTAGTAAAAGTTGGTGACGTATTTAGAAGATATGAAACTCATGCTATAAGCCCTTCAAATAAATGTTAGTATACGAGTTGTCTTTTCGACCATCCATGAAATTACCTGTTTCATTTACCATTCCTTTTAGGATAAAACAGGTCGTAAGTGGCTGGGTAGAAGTTGAGATTGGGCTGTATTGTTGATGTCTATAATACATGGTCGAATAAAGTGACCTAATTTTAGCTTTTATTCGGGAATTGAAAACGTGAGGTATGGGATGTTGGTATACGCATGTTATGTTCGCTGATTGCACTTGCAATGCAAGCATATTCTGGTACGTTTGAAACAAAGCATGTTAGCTATCACTATCAGGATCCGTTGGGAAAATCGACTTTTGCCCTCCTATTATTGTATTTTAGGGAACTGTTGCTCCGCAAATTTTCGGGAGGGTAAAACGCTTTCATTGCACCATAAGCTGATTCAAATTTTAAATTGGTTGGTCATTAAAATTATTACCGAACAGTTCGACTCAATCGATTTACGATTGAACTTGCTTTGGACGCTGGTAGCAGTGAAAAGTCGACATTATTAAGGGTCATATTGCGGGGAAGCGGTCGAACTAATTGCTATTTTAATGGCTAACCACATGGGCATTTTAATGACATGGGACCATGCATTAATTACGTAAGGGCTTATGAAGGGGGGGGGGGGGGGGGGGGAAGGGCATATGAAATTTTCTTACCATACAATATTTTAGAGGGGGCAGGGGCATATGAAATTTTCTTACCATACAATTATTTTAAACTTTGCATGTAAAAACTTTACATGGGGAAACGTTTACGTAATTAGTAGATAGCCCTTTCAAAAAAAATGGCCAACCTAATTTGTGTGTGTGGTGTGTTCAATCTAACACCCATTGACCGTCAATGGTATTATTGAATAAATATGTGAGCAGAAATGCTTAAAGTGACCATTGAAAACAGCTTTAATACTGAAGCTGGAAAGTAATAGCTCTATTAGCCTAAGTTACGTTAAACGCACGCACACTACAGCGCCAATTAGATCAAAGGAGTGCAAGTAAGAAGAGAAATCATTTGAAGGAAAACAAACCATCATTCTTCTGCATGTGCCAGAAATGGAAAGGTGATTTAACGTCACAAAGCCTAATTGCAGATCCAGCAACCAATTTCAGAATGTCAGGAGAGACACGCCCATTGCGAGGTTACTTTCACACACAATAAGCCCCATGTTCATATTACCGAATTCATTTGGATAAGGGTACAACAACACATATCTTCACAGATAAAAAGAAACAATTAATTTTCTTCGTTATCTACACTCAGCGAAATAAACTTCCGATATTCATAAGATTGCATAATGATTTATTTGCTATAAGAAAGCAGTATGAATTTCATAAATTTGCCTTATAAAATATAATTATGTTGTAAAAAAAAAAACGGGTAGTTCAAGCTTTCAAGAGGAATCCCAACAGTTCAGTTCGAGATGTGGCGAAGAAACTGAATCTAACCAAAACTTTCGTGCAAGATGCGAAAAAACGTGAAGGAATACACACGTACAAAGTCCAAAAGGCGCCTAATCGCGATGAACGGCAGAATACGGTAGGTAAAACATGAGCACGGAAGCTCTACACCCAGATGTTTACGAAACCACATTGCCTCGTTATGGATGATGAGACGTATGTAAAAGCAAACTTCCGGCAGCTTCCGGGGCTCCAGTTTTTAACTGCTCATCATAAATTCGATGTCCCTGAGGACGTTAGAAAGCAGAAGATGTCAAAGTTTGCCAAAAAAATATATGATTTGGCAAGCAATTTGCTCGTGTGGAAAGCGGAGCACCCCGTTCGTGACAACTGGAACGGTAAATGAGCAGGTGTACTTAAATGATTGCCTCCAAAAGCGTCTACTTCCTCTTCTGAGGTCACACGATGGTCTTACGATTTTCTGGCCGGATTTAGCCTCGTGCCACTACTCGAAAGAGGTTTTGGAGTGGTACAAGGCTAAGGAGGTTAATTTCGTGCCAAAGCATCTCAACCCCCCGAACGCATCGAAACTGCGGCCAATTGAAAAGTACTGGGCCATCATGAAGCAAGCCCTTTGGATGCATTCTAAGGAATTGAAATCGGAGGAAGATGTGAAGAAAAGATGGATTGCCCCGCAAAAAAAGTTGGTCCAAATGTTGTACAGGACCTTATGAGTAGTGTAAAGAAGAAGGTTCGTGCATTTGGATATTGAATTGAAATTGAATAAAACGAACATGGAAAAATATTTATAACATGTTGTACTCCCTGAAAGTTTGAAGATGATTGGTTGAACGGGCGAATTTTGCCGAATATTTTTGTGTGTCGCAATTTGATTCCGTACTTTATATCGACTAGAAATGTAGTTAAAAAAAGGAGGAGTTGTTCAGCGATTTTTATGTTTTTGAAATGGGGTTGATCCTATATTTTGGTGAAGACCTGTTATTGAATCCGTGGTTGATCTCACTACGCCATGGTGGCTCGTGAGAAGTTACTTGATCTATGAGTTTGAAGTTATAACTCTCGACAAAGCTTTAATTTTTATTTCGGGATAAATCAATGTTTCTAGCCCACCCCAGCAACAACACCAACATGTATGAGTACGATAGAAGAGAGGCAGCAATTGGGTAGTCTTCATGAAATTCATTTGTACTAATTCTCGACTGCCAGTCGAGTATTATTACACGACACTGAAGAAGTCTGCATATTGTAGACGAAATACGCGTATCTGTCAAGATAAGCAATAAAGGTAGTTGGAATTAAATGGAAATTACTAATCTTTCTTCTCATTTTCTAGTTACAGGTACTCCACTAAAAAGCTCACACTCACAAGGATTCATATAGAAAGTGTTATATTCACTGTTTTATTCAAATGATATTCAATGATGAATATCATTTGAATATTCAGATATTGCGCGCTCACGTTTTATGTTTTACATCAAATTTATTAAAATAATCAAGCACAAAAATTTCGTCATACGTGCTATTGTGAAAATCAGCTTCTGGAACGAGTTGTTGGCAAATTTAGCGCATTGGGTCTAAATAATCAGCTATTTACAGCACTGCTTGCCATAATAAATTGAAATTTTGCATATAAAGCTACATTTTTTACTGTTTATCGTTTTGATCAATGTATCCGATCACTGTATCATTTATCACTATATCCGAAGGCGAACTTCAGACTGGGGAGCTTAGAGTTTAATTATCACTTAGATTTTGATCTAATACAGCGGGGTCTTGGGGGGCGGCACAACCCCAACATCGGGGGGCTATGGGGTGGTGGCGTTTCTTTTATCTATTGCTAAGGTTTTTGTTATTTGGTCAGCTTGGTAAAGATTCTGCCGTGCAGTTTTACTTTCATATAATGTGGAAAATGTTTAGGTTGTTATGAATAATTTTAATTTTATTATAGAAATTTATCTTTTTACTGTATTTTTGATCTTTTTTATTCAAAGATTTTTTTGACGTAGACTACGTCTTACGGCAAGGGTTGGGTGTCAATTGAAAATCTAAAAATAAGCGACCGTTGCGAAATATTGTTACAAATTAAACGCTTATAACTTAACAAATGCTCGATAGATTTTCAAGATGTTAACATCAATCGGTTGAAAATTTTCCCGCGTATCAATTCAATTATCAAGCACTATCCGTTAACAATTTTAAACTATTGAAAATAACGGAAATAAAATGTGATGTCTCATAATTTTGTTTTGCAGGCTAAATTTACTAAATGCACAGTACATTCCTATCACAGATTTCAAATGTGAGCAAAGGAGGTCTCATATGCAGCAGTGAACGATATAAAGCGGGTACACCTTCGCAAATTTCCCATTCGTGTTGCAGTACTGGAGCTGTGCAGAGCATCGAGCCAGTATGGATTGGCAGCTGGCGCCTGGCGATGGCATGTACCCTGGAGGGTGCACTAGTTTCATTCGGCAGTACGGAGCGGCAAGGCGATTTGGAATTTGGATTTGACAGCTGTGTGGCAAGTACCCTAGCACTGGCGACCAACCAATTAGTCAGGTAGCTGATTGCGCTGCAGTCTGTTGCTACCAAGCCGTTGTCTAGGCAACCGTTGCTAGTCTGCCATAAATTATGCTGTGATGTGCTAGGCAGACGGTAGCTTGGGCCGATAATGTCTTTTTAGCCAGCCGGGGGTGCAACCACGAGGAGCGAAATAAGGTGCTTGTATGTGTGTGTGTGTGTGTGTGTGTGTTTTTTTACATAGTTTGGGAAATGCTTATGGACTGACCTAACATAGAGGCCTGCACTTGATCATCGTGCACTGTGTCAGAGTGTGGTCAGGGTCGACCTTTGAGAGAAAAGGCCGACTTGTGATCCCACTAAAACCCGTTTCCTTGTTACACAATCGGAACCACCCCACGGGACTGCCTTATTGTATTACTTCGTGAAGAGTTTTGGCCATTTGGCTGCTATAGAGCCATTTGGGTCCTACTCCTTGCCACAATCATTATGCCCTCGCCTTACTTTGTGGAGCCATTCCGCTCCTACCTTCAACGTCATCGAATTCAGTAGTCACCGATAGACGACGTTAACTGGGCTGGTATCTGCCCCACTGATGGCAAGCATCTCGCTTCGCAATGGTCCAAATCGTGGGCAGTCAAAGACCACGTGCTCCGGTGTCTCTTGGACATCTGCACACACCGGACAAAAAGGGGACGCTGCGCGTCCGAATCGATGCATATATTGCCTGAAGCAACCATGGCCAGACAGAAACTGCGTAATGTAGAAGTTTCCTCTCCGTTCTTCCTTTTCATCCAGATCGACAAATACGGTATGAGCGGTGCGTCCATTGACCGTTCACCCCAGTGTCCCATTCTCATTGCCATTTAGCCGCTCTCACCAGCGTTCGATCTCCTCTGATATTTCTCCGCTGGTAACATTCACTGTCCTCCGCGATAGTGATGCCAATCGGGAACATTCCGGCAATTATGCATACTGCCGATGAAATATTTCGGTACGCACTCACGACTCGCATGGCCATGAGCCTGAACGTACTGTTCAACTTCGCCCGGTTTCGCTTGGTTTCCAGCGCTGCGACCCAGGCTGGACCTCCGTATCTAAGTATCGATGATGATACACTAGCCAGTAGACGCCGCTTACTTCTTCTAGGTCCGTAGCTATTCGGCATGATTCTGGCTACCGCATTGATGGCCTTTGCCGCCTTCTCACAGGAATAATCTACGTGGCTGTTGAAATTTAGCCGATCGTCGATCATCACACCCAAATACTTCAGCACGCGTTTCAAGGCTATGGCGAGCCCTCCAATGACGATTTCTGCTCGCTGTACCGCTTTGCAGTTGATGACCATCAGCACCTCCGTTTTGTGGTGGGCTATCTGCAGCTTCGATCCCTGCATCCAGTTTTCAATTATGTCGATTGCTTCGGTCGCCAGCATTTCCACTTCTTCCAGTGTTTCGCCTTTCACTGATAATACGATGTCATCTGCAAAGCCAACGATCACTACGCCTTTGGGAAGCTTCAGCGTCAGCACATCGTTGTACATCCCGTTCCAAAGTGTTGGGCCAAGGATGGAACCTTGTGGATCTCCCGCCGTGATGTTCACCAATTTCCGCCCCACGGAGGTCTCGTAGATCAGCACCCGGTTCTGAAAGTAATTCTTTAGAATTCTGCACAGGTAATCAGGGACCCTCATTCTGTGCAGCGACTCGGCAATAGCCACCCAGCTGGCACTATTGAAGGCGTTCTTAACGTCGAAATTAGTCGGCAGTAAATTACGTCAGCCTGTTAAGGATGATTCTCTCCAGGAGTTTCCCAAGCGTATACAATAGGCATATTGGCTTATACGATGCTGGATCCTCCGGAGGCTTTCCTGGCTTCGGCAACAACACTAATTTCTGTATTTTCCCCCTGTCCGGGAAATGGCCTTCCTCTAGACATTTCTGTAACACATCCCTGAACATTTCCGGGAATGCCTGAATCGCCACTTTCAGAGCCACGTTAGGGATTCCATCCGGTCCGGGTAACTTCCTCACCTTAAGCCCTTTCGCCACTGCCACGAGCTCCTCGTTCGAGACTTGCATGCCCTCAACATTACTTCTCTCTTCCTCGCCGTACGGTGTACGTGGCCACGTCGTTGTATCGTGCGTCGGGAAAAGTCCATCTACGATAACCTTCAGTTTTGCTGGGCATAGCTCTGCAGCCAGTGATGGGCCTTTGATCTTCGCCATGACAATACGATACGCGTCGCCCCAGGGGTCAACATCAGTGGCTCGGCACAGCTCATTGTAGCAGTTCGTTTTGCTCAGTCTTATCTCTCGTTTCGCTCAGTCTTTGATTCGCTCCTGTCCGCTCGGAACACCACCCTATGTACCTCTCTGTCTGCTGTGGTTTTAGCTCTCTGGACACGTCTTCTGGCTCTGAGACAACTAGCGCGAAGGATGCTGAGTTGCTCATTCCATCAGTAAGCTGGGCGCCTCGGCTCCAGTTTCCTGGGCATGGTTGCGTCGCATGCCTTTACTAACGTATTCGTCGGCTCGTCCGCGTTGCGGTTCGAGAGGTCGTTGTCGAACCGAAGTGCCTCAACAAAGAGTTCCTTGTCGAAGACCTTCGTCACCGAAGGCAACTTTTTGTCCTTCGTATTGCGACAGGATTTCGCTGGCCGATGCTATACCGGATCGCCAGATGGTCGCTATGGGTACACTCCTCACACACTCTCCAGTTCATATTTGTCATCAGCGACGGACTACAGAAGGTTACATCGATGACGGATTTAAGACCGTCCCTGCGAAAAGTGCTGGTGGAACCTACGTTTGATAAAGTAATTTCCAGCTTTGCCAGAGCTTCTAGAAGGCTGCACACTCTAGCGTTGGTGCATCTTCTGCCCCACTTCACATTCCATGTTGTAACTTATGAGTTAACGCATCCAAATAAACGGATTTTTGATTTGTGGATTGTAAATGCACTGATATTATTGATTTGTTTTCTTCAGAATGGAAATACACGATTACGACCAAATAGTTTTCTACCCTTCACACACCCAAACGTGGTTGAAAAACACTGGACCATACCCGAATAAAAAATACAATACGATTTCAATAACAAATCATAAAATTATAATAGATTTTATTGTTGGACATTAAACCATACATAGTCCATACATAGTTCCGTTAAAATGAACCTATTGTCACTATAATTCATAGACAATAAAGTCTATTGCATTCTGCACGCTTGGTGTACTGAAACGGGATTTAACGTCCAACCAGATTACCAAAAAGGTCAAAGTGCATCCAGCAAGTGTAAAACAAGTGATTGAAAAGTATGGTGAGCAGTACACCCTGCAGGATCTGCCAATAACTGGACGAATACCCGGTTCCAGAAATCTTTAATTGGACCAAACAGTTGTCGACTATGTTCAGGAGAACAAAACAGCCTCTAATCGTGATTTAGCCAAGAAATACAGGACCAGTATTGAGAGGATCCAGCGGAATAAGAAAAGAAATAATTTGAAAACATACAGGTAGCCAAAATGAGGGCCCGAAAACTGTACAACCGTGGACAATCCCTTTCAGTGTGTTTTGATGGACAACGATACGCACGTGAAAAATGATTACAGAACACTGCCGGAACGTCAATTCTACACTGAGAAGAGTGTTCTAATTGCAGATACGACTGTTGTGACGGAAAAATGCGGGGAGAAGGTGCTCGTTTGGCAAGCAATTTGCACATATTGCTTGCGATCTTCCATTTTCTACACAAAAGGAACAATAAATGCTGAAATTCACCAAAACGAGGGCTTGCAGAAGAGGTTGTTTTCTCTGTATCGAAAGCATGAGATTTCTCCTCTTTTTTTGACTGATCTGACCACTGCCCATTATGCCAGATCAACTCTACAGTTTTTTTTTAAATAAAAACCTTGATTTCGTTGAAAAATACGTCAACCCACCAAACTGTCCCCAACTGCGACCAATCGAAAGCTACTGGGCAATCATCAAGCGGAACCTAAAAAAAAAGAGGTTCAGTGGTCCACAACATGTCAGATATTTAGCGTCCAGGAAGTGCACAAAAACCACTTTGGAGAACTTGATGGAGGATATAAAGGCTAAGAAATGATCATAAAGGGTGTATTCGATAAAAATGGCACACAGAAAATCTTCTGTAACTTTTGAATCGTATGAGTAAAAAACCTAGAAATTTGAGTAGATCTTATCCATAGTGTATTATTTACATTTGCCAAGTTTCATAGTTATACATTCAGTAGTTCCAGTCATGTCGTTGAAACAAGAAATTGTCCGTGAGAAAATTTTGTGCACTCACAATCAAAATCCAGGGGCGTCCCACCGGTGGATTGCTAAAAGGCTTGGAATTGCAAATACAACTGTGTCTCGTGTAATAAGAATTTTCAAAGAGCGTCTGAGTGTCCAAAGGAAGGAAGGGAGTGGTCGTAAAAGTGGTCCAATGGACAGTAAAATGGCCAGGAAAGTCGTACAACAATTCAAGAACCGTCCAAACATGTCAATTCGAGATGTCGCTAAAAAGTCTAAGGTGTCAGTCGGTTTTGTGCAGAAAACCATGAAGCGTGCTGGGTTACATGTTTACAAAGTGCAAAAAGCCCCAAACCGGAATGAAAAACAAAACATCACTGCGAAAACCCGCGCCCGGAAACTTTACACGAAGCTGCTCACCAAATCCGGTTGCATCGTGATGGATGACGAAACATACGTCAAGGCCGACTTCCGTCAACTTCCTGGGCAAGAATATTTCGTTGCCAAGTCGAAGTTCGATGTTCCAGAGGATGTTCGAAAGAAGAAACTATCGAAATTTGCAAAGAAGTTTCTAATCTCGCAGGCGATTTGCGGATGTGGTGAAATAAGTGCTCCCTTCATCACTTCCGGAACAATAAACGGTGCGATTTACACGGAAGAGTGCCTTAAGAAGCGTCTCTTGCCATTCATTAAGAAGCACAAAGGATCAACTCTGTTTTGGCCTGATCTAGCATCCTGCCACTACGCTCGAAACGTATTTTAGTGGTACCGAGCCAACGGAGTCAATTTTGTGCCAAAGGATATGAACCCACCAAATTCACCGGAACTTCGTCCAATTGAAAAATTCTGGGCAATTATGAAAACGGAACTTCGCAAACATCCCAAAACTATAAAAACAGAGCTAGAATTGAAGAAAATTTGGGTAAAAACAACAAAAACACTGGGAAAATCGGTTGTACAAAATTTGATGGGTGGAGTGAAAAGGAAGGTGCGGGCATTCGGGATGGGAGACGAAATTGAATAAAACAAATGTTGTAAATCAAAACTCATTAGTAGTTCTGCATTCCTTGAAAATTTCAAGAAAATCCGATAATCAGTTTAATTTTGATGAGTATATATGTGTGTGCCATTTTTATAGAATACACCCTTTATTACCAAACCAGCTTTGATTACTTTGTTAGTTTATTTGATATTTTAACATGTTAAGCTGTAATAAAATACAATGCTAGGAAAATTTGAGAATTGTCTTTCGTTTAATTTCAATTTTTGAATGTTTATAACTACTTCTCGATACACTCCTTACTTAAAAAAAATATATAGACAACATTTGCTCATAGACCAGAATAAAGTTTTGATACTTGTGAATTCGTCAGATACGTTATATTTAACGGTGGTTTCTATATATGTACCTATACTTCTAAGAATTGTGCAATGTAACGTTTGATCAATACAAAAATAGATGTGTCGTATTTATAGTAGGCTGTGATTTCGGAGCCCATGCCTTACTTTGAAGACGCTGGTAATATGAACCTTTTTCATATCGATATCTTCAAAACACTATTGAAATATTTGACGGGAATTTGGCGCAATGGGTGGTGAACTATGGTAAGCCACCGCAACAAATCTTCTTTACTTATACGTAAATATTACTTAAGAATTCTAAATTTGTATGGATGCATTCACGGAATACTCTTACTTTGTGTGCAAGCAGGGAACTCGATTTGATACCCAAGAAAGCCAGTGTTTGAGTGAGTATTTAATAAAGTAATTCAAATAAAGTCAAAAGATTAGGTGAAACGCACATATATTGTGTTTTAAATTAACGCCAGCCACGGTTCTTCGAAAACCCTCATAGATCATATCAACTTACGGTGGTTGAAAGATAATCTTGAGAGTAGGAGACAAAGTTTTAAACTTGTTCTCAATCGTGCGATGCCAAAAAAAAAAGTATTTGCACATGTGTACAAGTGAAACTTACTAATGCAATTATTGTGAGCATGTTTTCCTTCATTTTCCTGATTACTCAATGATTAACTAAACACGTAGTGAAAGCAGCGTCTCGCTACAGTGGTCCATGGTTTTGACTTCCTTGCAATACGTAGGGTATCGTGGGGAGCGCATCAAGAGCTCCAAAAAGTGTACGGAGATGCTGTTTTAAGCGAAACAACATTCCGTTATTGGTTCCGTCGCTTCAAAGACGGTGATTTTGATGTTGACGGCCGTCCACGTGAAGAAATGCTCCAAAACCTTCGAAGACGCTGAGTAGGAGGCATTGATCGATGAGAATTCCCAAACGTCAAACGTAAGAAGAGCTTGCTTCAGCATTAGTTTGGAATTACCAGTTAAAAGTTTTACAGGTGATTGCATGCGTAGGGAATGACTCAGAAGAAAGGAACATGGGTTCCTTATGATTTGAAGCCAAGAGACGTTGAGCGTCGTTTTTGAACAACTGCTCCAGCGTCTAAAAAGGAAGAGTTTTCTTCATCGCATCGTGACGTGTGATGGAAAATGGATACATTGAAGCAATCCAAAGAGGAAAATATCTTGGGGACTACCCGGTCATGTTTCTACGTCGGCTCGGTCGAATATTCACGTTGCGAAGGTTATGCTGTGTATTTGGTGGGAGAAGGTCGGTGTTATTTATTATGAGCTGTTGAAATCGAGCGAAACCATCACCTGGGAATGGTTTCGCACTCAATTGATGCGATTGAGGACACAATACGAAAAAGTCATTTTGCTGCATGACAACGCTCGGCCTCACGTTGCCAAGCCTGTCAAAACCTACTTGGGAACGCTCAAATGGGAAATCCTACTCCTCCTGCCATATTCCCCAGATATTGCGCCCCTGATTAATACTTGTTCCGTTCGATGGCACATAGCCTAGCTGATCAGGAGTCCCACTCATATGAAGACATCAGAAAATGGCACTTCTACCGTCAAGATATTCGAGTTCTGCCAGAAAGATGGGGAAAAGTTTGGTCTAGTGATGAGCAATACTTTGAATGACCAATTGGCAACAGTTTTCTTTTATAATAAAGTTACATTTTTATCTACAAAACAGCGAGAGCTTAGTTGCGCACCTAATATTATTTGATCTTAAATTTGAGCAAGCTGTCAAACAGGAACATTTCAATAACTGTAGTCGTTGAAGAGATTGGTAATCTTTATCTATAGACGAGGTAACAGCATTATCATGAAAGTAAGTATGATATCGATTGGAGTAACTCAGCATGGAATTTGTTTGGAAATTAGTATGAGGAATTTTTTTTTTTTGCTTCTAGAGACTACAGTTGAAACATTAAAAAATAAATAAATAAAAATGAATTTTGATATTAAATTCGCACTTTCGTTTTTTGTAACTGTAACTTTTATAAGGGACATTCTAGCAACCTTCGTTTTCGGCAAAGTTGTCAGGCAATATACACATCATGGACTATGCTTCTCTATAATAAGATACAAAACTGTGTTCTCAAGGAATGAAAATGCAAAAAAATACGGTTATCTTTACTAATTTCTATACAAATATCAGAACCTGTGCAGATAGCTGGGTTGTGGACTTCAAATGGATTAAAAAAAACAGCTGTGTTCGCTTGATGTGGTCATGGAATCATGGAAAATCCGACTGCGACCATGAAATGGATCGGGAGACAACTGGGAATCACCCATACAATTGTGTCTCGGGAAGGAAGAAGAAAGTGGACAAATTCACCAAAAAATACTTGCTCTGGCAGGCCATATGCCATTGCGGTAAACTGAGTAAACCGTACATCACAACGGGTACCATCAACAGAGAAATTTACCGCACCGAGTGCCTCCAGAACCCCCCAAATTCCAAAATTCACCAGAGATTCGTCCAGTGGAAAGATTTTGGCTATAATGAAGGCCAAAGTTCGAAAATCGTCCAAGGTGTTTAAGAACGAGCTGGAGTTGAAGAAAGAAAGAATGGATGAAAGTGACCAAAAAGGTCGGCTCCACCATTGCACAAAATGGAATGAGGGGTCTTAAGGGAAAGGTGCGGGCTTTCAGCGATGCAAAGGAAATTGAATATAGTAATTATTCCGAAACATAATTCATATAATTCATTTTCCCATGTTTGTTTTATTCAAGTTCAATTTTATATCCAAATGCACGAACCTTCTCCTTTACACTGCTCATAAGGTCCTGTACAACATTTGGACCAACTTTTTTTTTGCGTGGCAATCCATTTTTTCATCATATCTTCCTCCGATTTCACTTCCTTAGGATGTTTCCGAAGTGCCTGCTTCATGATGGCCCAGTACTCAATTGGCTGCAGTTCCGGTGCGTTCAGGGGGTTGAGATGCTTTTGCACGAAATTAACCTCCTTAGCCTTGAGATGCTTCTGCACGAAATTAACTCCACTAATAGTCGCAATAATCTCCAAATATCAAATGCCTATCGAGAAATTACGAAAGTTATGTTTTTCATATTTTTAATTGGCAGCCTACCCTTGGCAGTTAACGTCAAAGTAGCCGTCATATTCCCCGATTTGATTTGCCACTTAAAATTGTTTGAAGTCACAAATCTTAGAATCAACAATGATTTCACATACCAAACTTTAATAGAATTCATGATACACAGAATCATTAAATCATCAAAGTTTTTCGGCTGAAATCTTCATAGTTTTTTAGATTTGTTGCTTATATACAGGGTGACTGGTAATTGGTGTTACACCCGAAAGGAGGTGATAGTAGACCTCATTTGCAGCAAAAAAATGTATGGCAAGGTGGGTCGTAAAATCATTCCTTGCCGAGTTATTGAACATTTAAGTTTGCATTGCCGAGCAACAATAGCACTTTTTGCTCGGGTACTCATAAATATCCTATGGTGCCGTCATGGCAAATGACAACAATCAATGTAATCGTAGTAGTCGATATCATGTTTGGTTGATCGTCATACTGTGCGAACCTGGTTTTCGAAGCAAGAGATGCAGTTTTCGAACAGCGAGTACGCCGATATGATTTTTTGTTATGGTTTTGCAGACGGCAATGCTGCAGGTGCCAGAAGGAAGTACGAACAACGATTCCCGCATCGCACGCTTCCCAGCGCACCCGTATTCACCAAAGCATTCCGCCTCTCAGAAACGGGCAGTGTTCAGAGCAATCACCGCGATGCGGGATCACCGGAGGCGCAAACGAACCTCGAAACACAGATCCTGCGTCGTTTCGAACAGGATCCTACTACTAGTACGAGACAAGAAGCATCAAGGTTTGTATTATCTCTGTCCATATGATGCACACATTTATTACATAAGGTTGCTTTTACAGATTCCCAATGGAAGGTGTGGAAAACGCTGCACAAAAATCGACTGCACCCATACCATTACACTCCTGTCCAAGAATTGGAACCAAGAGATCCTCCAAACAGATTGCTCTACTGCAATTTTATTTTAGCAGCTCTTGCTGCTGATAGAGAATACCTCTCTAGAGTGCTGTGGACAGATGAGTGTCATTTTGACAGAGCAGGAGTTTCGAATTTGAAAAACCTTCACGTTTGGAGTGAGGAAAATCCCCACGCCAAACGAGTAAAAAAAAGTTCAGCGACAGTTCTCAGTGAACTTATGGGGAGGGATGGTAGGGGGTCACCTCATTGGGCCATATGTTTTACCTGATCGGCTCAATGGAGCAGCGTATTTGGATTTCTTACAAAATCAACTTCCCGAACTTCTACGTGATGTTCCACAAGAGATCAGAAGAAGAATGGTTTTTCAACATGATGGTTGTCCTTCGCATTATCATCGAGATGTACGAGAATTTTTGAACAACGAATATGAAGGACGCTGGATCGGACGCGGGGGATCTACAGAATGGCCAGCTCGTTCGCCAGATCTAACTCCTCTTGACTTTCACTTGTGGGGTAGAATGAAGGAGTTAGTTTATTTCAAACCAGTTCCCACGCAGGAAATTTTAATGGAAAGAATTTACCAAGCCAGTGCACAGGTAAGAGAAGAACTAACTGTTGTAGTAACTACAGTATAGAAAAGCGTTAGGTTGTGCATTGAAATGGATGGCAATCATGTCGAAAATTATCTAAAGTAACTCCGAATATCAATAACAATCAATAGCAATCATTTGAAAATAAATATTTTATTACATTTAGTGAGTGAGTGAGTGAGTGAGTGAGTGAGTGAGTGAGTGAGTGAGTGAGTGAGTGAGTGAGTGAGTGAGTGAGTGAGTGAGTGAGTGAGTGAGTGAGTGAGTGAGTGAGTGAGTGAGTGAGTGAGTGAGTGAGTGAGTGAGTGAGTGAGTGAGTGAGTGAGTGAGTGAGTGAGTGAGTGAGTGAGTGAGTGAGTGAGTGAGTGAGTGAGTGAGTGAGTGAGTGAGTGAGTGAGTGAGTGAGTGAGTGAGTAAGTGAGTGAGTGGGTGGGTGAGTGGGTGGGTGGGTGGGTGGGTGAGTGAGTGGGTGGGTGAGTGAGTGAGTGGGTGAGTGAGTGAGTGAGTGGGTGAGTGGGTGAGTGAGTGAGTGAGTGAGTGAGTGAGTGAGTGGGTGGGTGGTGGGTGGGTGGGTGGTGGGTGGAGTGGGTGGGTGGGTGGAGTGGGTGGTGGTGAGTGAGTGGGTGGTGGGTGGGTGGTGGTGGGGTGGGTGGGTGGGTGGTGGTGGTGAGTGGAGTGAGTGGTGAGTGAGTGGAGTGGTAAGTGGTAAGTGGTGGGTGGGTGAGTGGTGGGTGGGTGGGTGAGTGGTGAGTGGGTGAGTGAGTGAGTGAGTGGTGAGTGAGTGGGTGGGTGGGTGGGTGGGTGGGTGAGTGAGTGAGTGAGTGAGTGGGTGGGTGGGTGGGTGGGTGGGTGAGTGAGTGAGTGAGTGAGTGAGTGGGTGGGTGGGTGAGTGAGTGAGTGAGTGAGTGAGTGGGTGAGTGAGTGAGTGAGTGAGTGAGTGAGTGAGTGAGTGAGTGAGTGAGTGAGTGAGTGAGTGAGTGAGTGAGTGAGTGAGTGAGTGAGTGAGTGAGTGAGTGAGTGAGTGAGTGAGTGAGTGAGTGAGTGAGTGAGTGAGTGAGTGAGTGAGTGAGTGAGTGAGTGAGTGAGTGAGTGAGTGAGTGAGTGAGTGAGTGAGTGAGTGAGTGAGTGAGTGAGTGAGTGAGTGAGTGAGTGAGTGAGTGAGTGAGTGAGTGAGTGAGTGAGTGAGTGAGTGAGTGAGTGAGTGAGTGAGTGAGTGAGTGAGTGAGTGAGTGAGTGAGTGAGTGAGTGAGTGAGTGGGTGTGTGAGTGAGTGAGTGAGTGAGTGAGTGGGTGAGTGAGTGAGTGAGTGAGTGAGTGAGTGAGTGAGTGAGTGAGTGAGTGAGTGAGTGAGTGAGTTGAGTGAGTGAGTGAGTGAGTGAGTGAGTGAGTGAGTGAGTGAGTGAGTGAGTGAGTGAGTGAGTGAGTGAGTGAGTGAGTGAGTGAGTGAGTTTGGACTAGGATTCTGATGCATGGTCAGTATCGGAGTCATTGTTTGTTTTGTTTGCAATGAATCCGGTTTTGACTGATAAAGGGGCGTGCCTTTGAAGAGTGCTGTCACTCACAAAGGGTTTAAATAGCGGAAACTTAAAAAAAAACTCGATTCATAGCCAACAAAACAAACAAAGACAACTGTAAAATACACCGAATACTTCATCATTTCTCAATAGTGATGAAATAACTCGACATGCACTAAACAAAGGATACGGGATATACTACAATAGATCAAATTACTGGTCGCAGTGGTTTATGTCCCGAACAGACGAAAAAATAAATAAATAAGTAAGTAAGTAAATAAGTAAGCAAGTAAGTAAGTAAACGAGTTTGTAATTAAGTTATTAAGTTAGTTAGTAGCAGGTTAGTAAGTAAGTAAGCACGCAGGTTAGTAAGTTAATAATAGCTAATAGTTATAAGGAGTGTATCGAAAATAAGCTATCCACAAACTTTCTTTCAAATTATGTTGAAAACCGATATTTTATTCATACAAAAAATTGATCCTTTATTGTACGACGTTAAACTTGAACATAATGAAGACCGGATGAAATTTAAGTTATTCCTTCACGAATTTTCGAACTTTGGATCGAATGCTCTTCATCAAGCTCCGGACAAGTGTTGCATCACATTTTTTTGACGCTTGAGCCCAAATTTTTTTGAACTCCTGCATGTTTCCAGCTGCCTTACCAGTCTTCTTGAAGACCCTCTTCACGATTGCCCAGTAACGTTCGATGGGTCGAAGCTGAGGGCAATTTGGTGGATTGATATTTTTCTCAACGAAATCTATACCCTTTTCCGCAAGCCAATTGGGAGTGGTTTTGGCATAGTGAGCCGACGCTAAATCCGGCCAAAACAGTGGAGGTGTACTATGCTTCTTATATAAAGGCAACAATCTCTTCTGGAGACACTCAGATCGATAGATTTCCGCATTTATAGTTCCGGTAGTGTAGAAAATGGTTGACTTCAAACCACAGGAACATATTGCTTGCCATACCAGTACCTTTCGACCGAATTTCTCCACTTGAATCGACCTGTCCGCATCGCTCACATCCTCCCCAACGACGGCAGTAAAGTATTGTGGACCTGGAAGGGTTTTTGAGTCCTCCTTTACATAGGTCTCATCGTCCATCAAAACGCATGCATCCGGACGCTGCAAAAGACGCGAATACAATTTCCGGGCCCTTGTTGCTGCTCGCTTCTTCTGTTCTGCACTTTGTTTTGAGATTTTCTGCTTCTTGTAGGTCTTCAGGTGGTTTCGCCTCTTGATACGCTGGATCATTCCGACACTCGTTCCTGCTTTTTTGGCCAAATCACGTATTGACATTGATTTGTTCTTCATGATTAGAGATACCATTTTCTGCTCCAGTTTCGGGTTGGAAGAACCTGGTTTTCTGCCTCTTTCTGGTAGCTCATCCAAAGAATAGTGTTCCCCAAACTTATTAATGATGGTTTTAACACTCGCATGATGAATTCCAAACCGCTTCGCCAATTTTCGCATAGTAATACCCTTCTCACTTAGCCATGTGTCCAGAACCTTAATTTTCACTTCCTTTTCAATACGCGACATTTTGAAAACGCAGAATTTGAACCGCACAAACAAGTAAACAAAAGAAAGCTGACAGTCAAACGCACAGCATGCAGTGTTCAGAGCATAAAAAACCATCACAAAAACATGCGTACAACGCAAATGTATGTGGATAGCTTATATTCGATACACTCCTTAATAGAATATGTAACCATAAAATAATTGGGTTCTAAGAATTCATTAGTCAATTAATGAGCAAGTGATTAAATAAGTATGTAAGTTAATGTGCAAGCTCGTAGGCGAATAGGACTGTGACTTTTTTTTCAAGTTCCAGCACTCCGTTGTGTTATGTTTAGGCTAAACATTTCCTATTTACACACGATAGAGCATTCATACCATAATTCAAAGTTGGTTTGGCCTGTTTTCCTTCCCCGGTCTCCCCTAAGCGCTCGTTACGCACCAACAATCTTGAGCCTAGCTGTGGGATATGTAGTCGAAACGAGTACGTCCCGTCCGGAGGAAAGAAAATGGGAAAGTAAAGTTCACCCAGTGACTACACATCTATACATAAAGAAACCGTGCGCGTTGTTTTGTTGAAAAGAAAGCTCGTATGAGAATGGGATGCAGAGGGAGTAAAGTTTTTCCCAAGATTTAAGTGAAATTAATGTGCATTCCGAGATTTCCTCTTTTCCTGACGCCTGTTTGGAATTAATTATGAAATGACTACCGCGTGGAACGAGTATGATGGCTGGTGGGGTTTTGATGTTGAAAAGAGTTGGTAATGTTAAGTTTCGTTTCACTTGTGTTATTTTTTGTGTACAGTTTGGAAACCAAATGCTTCTTAGCAATTAAGGAAAAAATGTTTGATTATCTTTGTACTTCTTAATGAAGTGGTTTGCCTTAACTTTTAGATTAAGGAATTTAAGCACAGTGAATTTGACATATTTAGAACACGCAGGATTGAAAAAAATGTTTGGTATAAATTCAGCAAAATTAATCAAATTGAGTAAAAATATACACGAAATGGACTCATTGGAGCTTTGTTTTTGTATTTTCATCTATCGAGATCCGATACCGAATAACTTTTTTTAGTCCAATTCAAGGCGTCCAAAAAGAACATGTGCAAAATTCCATTCTTGTAAACTAACGACTGAACAGGAGCATAATAAATAATTATAGCATCCTTTCAGTGCATGTGCCTATTGATACTTGCATGAAATTGGTATGATATTCAGACTTGTTGATTGATGCACTACTGGGCGCCTGGCCCAAAGCCTCTGCTTCTAAATTTTATATATCACAACTGGCTTCTCTTCCAGCACTAGGTTACGATATTTTCATCAACGATTGGGAGTTTTGCCAAGCAGCCAGCCACAATAGATGTCTCATAAGCTATGCACCTTTGGTTGTCATTTGAATCCGGTCCGGTAGATAGATAGATATATATCTTTGTTATTGAGCTTTTCAGCCTTGGCTGGTTCAGCTCATCGTATCGTCAGCTCTCATAGGAAAATTTTCATGGCCCTGTCCTACAAAGGTGTGTTCGTGTTTATTTTCCGTTTGCATAACGATGTACTACAAAGTAGATCTGTAACGATTCCTAACTAACCTCTGGCTCTGCATTGTGAAGTTTCAATAAGTCACTAGTGGTCCTAATTATTATTGAACGTTGCGCATGTTTTTTTTTTCTCAGATGAATAGAAGTTTAGCATGTCTAGGTTTCCGATTTGAGTAGAGTTCTCAATCTGTAATACAAATTTATCAAAACATTGATACCGAAAATTGGAATTTGAGTGTTATGTGATAATTTTAGTTTATATCCCACTTTTTTGTCAATTAAGAGTTCTGATTATTTCCCACAGTGCATTTCTCCGTTAGCAGCACACACACCGGACCGTCCGTAAAGTCTAGAAATGAATCCAAGTCCTTTATAGGGATATTGGATTCTATCCTCATGTTAGTGGAAAACAACAAGCTGGGTTGCAATCGGAAAGTTATAAAAACAATTATCTTTGATATATCGTGCATAGGGTTCCGTATGAAATTAAACTTTTCGGGTTTTTGATTGCGGACATGAATAGAATGTTTGAGCCACACATGTGGTGTGCCGATGTTGTAGGGATAAGCGTAAACCATTAATGATTTAAATTACTCAGTTCCAACAATTTCCTGTGTCGTTCCGTCCCACGATGTGATTTAACCGGAAAGAAGAAATTGCAGCAATTTGGTTTAGGACAGATGTCTTAAGGTGTGGCCCATTTAGTATTGGAGCAAACATTTTTGATTCTTACAGCGACCCTAGTGGTCGGATTTGTAAACTATGACATCTTATGTGTTCCCTATAACAATAACAACATCAGAAGTTTTTTTCGCGGTGCATTTCGAACGTGTTTCAGACAAATACAAAATGTATGTGTATGTATGTATGGTAGCCACCATCCCTTCTAAGACCTTGTCATGTATGTAGCTCCACTTAATAGCAAGATCAAATTGAGTTACCGGGTTGCATTCACAGTAACGCTGTATGAAGGGCCAAAAACGGTGGGGCGGACCCGTAAGCAGAGACACTTACGCGAAACCCGCGGGAACATGAGATTCTCCTTCCAACGATACGATCCAACAAATCGAATAACCCAATTCGCAATACTTATTAAGCTTTCTACGGGATGGCTTGTTAAGAAGGGCGCGTCACTCTCACTGAAACTGTTGGAGTAGAATTCACAGCATCACAATCGAATCGGTAGGATAAAGAAAATGATACTGTTTGTTCCCTCCTAGACGCCGGTTGTCATACCACTCCATTGTCCAATTCCAGCTTGAGTGATACCCTGATGCTCCCTCCCTTCCCAATATATATTTAATGTCATATAGTAATGTATAAAATATAGTGAATATTATAATTATAATAAATATAGCGAATGAATATTATAATAGCAACTAATATAGTGAATGAATATAAGAATGATAATAACAATTCCATTTGTGGACCTGAAAGTTTAGACAATGTAACTGCGAGAAAAAAAATTGATTTAAAATTATCTCATCAAATTTGGAATATCCATGTATAATCTGAAATTATATAGCAATAGAATAGTAAACCTAAAATTTCGATGTGCTGTTCCGTTTCCTTGCAATAATTTATGTAGTGAGTCTCATCTGAAATAGCGATTTTAATGAAATGAATTTAAATGCAATTATGTCACATCATTTAATATCACAACATAAAATAATAAACTGACGTTAAAATATAAAATAATAATACCAGCAAGCCAGTAAACTATAGTAGAATACATATATCCGTAACTAATCTGACCATCCACTCATCGAAAGACTGTTGCAGTTTCTATTGAAATAAGATCTACTAAGATTAGAATTTGTTTTCACAATAATAGTCAGAGAACATAATAAGCGTAGGTACAAGATATATATTACATCTACTGGTATGTTACTGAAAATAAAAATTAAATGTGTATTAATGTCATAATAATATTGGAAAAACTGAAGACAGCTAATAATAAGGCGAAATAAATTTCAGATGAGTATGAATCTAAAAACTGAATCTTAATAAAACTAAAATAAAAAATTAAGAAATTGAATTTTTCTATAGCTCTTGTACACCCATAAATGATTCCTCATGTCTGTGAAATAGGAAATGAATGATTGTAAACTGTTAGGTTTTGAATTAATATATATTTCTGATGAAGAAGGAAAGTGCTGTTTTAAGTAGAATTTTTCCAATATGATCCTTTCTAAAAAAAAACAATTAAAACCTTCCTATCTTTTCAAATACATAACGTAGGTTAGATGAGCTATAACTGACAAGGATGCATAAATGTGAAGCTGAAAATGACTTATAAAAAAGCATACAAAATGTAGTGAATGGATGTTATAATATAAAACGATAATAATTTCATTTGTATTTACGTGTCTGCAGATTGTGGTCCTGCTGCAATTGTATACGGACCCGCACATCCACCATGAACCTGAAAGCTTAGATAATGTATCATGGCCACCAGAAAAAAAAATGATTTGAAATTATTTTACAAAACTTGGGATATCCATGGATGATCTGAAATTGTGTAGCATATAAAGAATAATGAACCTAAAATTTCGATGTGCTGCTCTGCTAATAAATGTGATATAACCACAATGGAACTGACTCTTAGCTTCGGGTCTCGATCCCTACTGAGCCCTTGCGGCACGTCAAGCCGGCCAGTTCAGCGCAAGGGGTGTTTCAGACAAATACAAAATGGAAGAAGAAAGAAGAAAAATAATTGTGCGCAATCATTTGGAAATTTGTGGTCTGGGCCAAAACGTGCTAAAGTGTAGGGTTTTCCTCAAAACACCGTTTGGCGTGTTTTAAAAAAGAACTTTGTCGACGGATTGCCAGCCTCAAAGCAAGCGTCGGGCGGGTACTGTCAACCGTCAACTGCGGAACAAAGTCATCAAGAACATTAAGGCAAACCCTAACATCTCAGACCGCGATTTGGCCAAAAAGTTTCGCGCCGCACGCAGTATGATCAGGTGTTGACAAAATTCAATGGCTGTCTCCTCATAGATGATGAAACCTATGCAAAGGCCGATTTCAAACAGCTACCGGACAAAAAAAAAACTACCAAATTCATGGCTTGGAATTAAACGAGGGGGAAATTTTACGCGCCTGTTAAAATTCATTATTATTTTTTTCTGTGTGGTGGCAGATTCAATGGGTCATTCCAGGGAAAGAAGCCTAAGGCGAACCTAATGAACTTCCATTGTACAGCTTCAATTCGATCGATTACTGTTATATGCAGGAGTTCGGGAATGAAACGCAGAAAAACCAGAAAGAAATGCGATTCTTGCTTGAAACCATTGCACATGGCAGAAATAAACTATATATTTTTTTAATTTCTTTCATTTCTGGAATATAGTTTGAATTCACAATGAAAAATATGTCTGTGTATTACTTGTATATTCAAACTCCAAAATATGGACCCTGACAATGCGAATGAAAAGTTTTCATTAAACAAACCTTGACTCGCGTTTCTTAGTCTAGACTGGCCACTCCGTAGCCAAATCATCGGATGTACCGATAACAATAAGAAATTTCCTTCTGGAACAATTCCAAGAATTTTGAAACCCATATTGTTAGGGTTCAATTCAAATAATTTTCTGGCCATCCGTGACCCCATGGGAACCTGTTTTCGGGGTGTCTGTTCCAGGATCATTTCACCGGGTTATCATTTGAAAATCACGCACATTCATATGTATTCTTTGAATGATTTTTAATGTCATTACTGCTGATTTTCTATTGGAATCTTTAATAAGTATACCATTTTTGGAACATGGTTTTTTTGGAGACTTATGATGCCCATTGCCCCATACAGCCTTATGTTTAGTAACCAAACTATGAAAAAATATTGTCTTGAAAAGTTAAAAGTTGACGGTAAGTAAAATTGATGATACGTGTTAACGTGTTTAAACATTAAATTGTATACAGGGAAAAAATCTATCTATTGAGTTATTAGATCTAGAGGTCTTCTGAAATATAGACTCAAATTGAATGTTTTCGATGGTTAATGGGGACAAGTTATCTTCCTGAAAATGCCAAACATGTCTTATAATATTATTGTACTTGAATCAAAATATACAAATCTATGCCCCGGAGTTGGCATCGAATGCTCCCATTTTATAACTATGGAAGCGCGTTTAGGAAACTTGATTGAAGGCAGGCAAAACGATCGAATGAGACATCAGTTCAGTGAAATTTTGAATAAAGATTGTACTCGAAAAAAAAATGAAACTCTTTTTTTATTTTACGCGAAACCACACGGAAAAAAAATCCGTGCTCAGATTCGTGAACTGCTGTCGAGAACAAGCAAAAGAACACCGTGAACTGAATCACGTTTAAAGGTAAAAATCTTCAAAACGTGTACTAGTTCACGGTCCGTTTTCATTTTCGATAACGCTTTTGTTTCTGTGCGGTGATGGAGTGGCCAACGATATTGGTTTTGTGCCGAAAGGAGGCAAATCCGCCAAACTCGCCAGAACTTCGTCCAATAGAAAAGTTCTGCGCGTTTATAAAGGGCAAGCTCCGGAAAATAGGGAAGGTCTTCAAAAACGATAAGGATTTGCAGAAAGATTGGATGCAAGTGAGTAAGAAAGATGACGCAATTATAACACAGGATTTGATGGGTAGCTTCAAATTCAAAGTGCGGGCATTTAGCCCAGGTAAGGAGGTTGAATAAACCAAGTATGCAAAACATAGCTAATATGTGTTCATTTATTCCCTCAGAGATTTAAAAATATCCGACTTAACTTGATTTTTTGGTGATAATTTTTGTCTGTTGCATTTATTTCGAGTACAATCTTTAGTGTAGAAATAGATTCAATGCATCAATTCATATTTTAAAAATGTTCTCCCCTTTAATATTCTACAATAGGCAATCATTCTTGATTTGGTTAAATAAACGTATATTTTTGCCTGTTCATTGCATTTTGCTACCGTTGTTTACTACTGTATGTGAGGTAGCACCATCCTTTCAAGCACTTCTCTAGCATGCGGCTGCACTTGATAGCAAGAGAAAATTTATAATTACAGAACTGAATTCAATATAACGTTGTATGAAGGGCCATAGCGGAGGGACGGACCCGTAACTCTCATGTGAAATTCACGGGTAGGTAACAATCTCTTTCCAACGATACGATCAAACAAATCAAATAACACAATTCACAATGCTTATCAAGTTTCCTGCAGCATGTTTTTTTTTTTTTAAAAAGAGCACGTGCAGTTTCCTTGAAACTGTTGAAGTAGAATTTACAACAACAGAGTCGAAGCCTTAGGAATGAAGAAAAAGGTGAAGCATATTTTCTTCTAGACTCCAACAAACCATCGTCCAGTTGTAGTTTGATTGATATCCTGATGTTCCTTCCCAACCCGTAATTGCATAATGCCGTTTTGTGTATGGCATATGGTAGATCAGCAATTCCAATGAAAAAAGTTATTATAAGTCTCATAATTTCATCAAAATTGGTATAGTTCTTTCTTATCAAAACATATTAGATTCGTATTTTTTTTATTTCGCCATTTGGTTGACCGTTTCCGTGTTAGGGTGGTGCAAACATTTTTTTTTTTTCAGGAATGCTTCATTTTAAAAGAACTTTTTTTCAAAAATTTATTAATTTTGAACCGCTGATCCAATTTCCACGATTATACTTCAAATGGAGTATTTTTTTATATGTTTTTTTTTTAAAGGAGAATTCCAAAACACTCAGAAATATTTGATTTTGTATGAAAAAATTACGTAACAATTGCTTTTTCTTGATTTGCACTGCGAAAGATTTCAACGATTTCTAACTTTTATATTTCATTTGAAAGATCATTAAATTTAACATAACATTATAAAAATTAACCGATATGAACTAGTCGTTGCGGGGATACAGTTTTAAGAAAATAAAAAAAATCATTGCTCTGATACGATGGAATCCCAGGGTAGTTCACAATCGTCACAGCAACTATGACAGTGATTGTTTATGTTGAAAAAATTGTATCTCTGAAACGGCTCGTCTAACATGACATATTTTTAAGGCATGTTTTGTAAAATTAAATAATCTTTCAACTAAAAATACAAAATAAGTTGTTGAGGACCCTCGCAATGGATCAAAATAAAGCAATTGGTATGTAATTTTATGTGTGTGTGTGTGTGTGTCCAATCTAACACCCATCGACCGGCAATGGTATTATGGAAGAAATCTGTTTACAACAATCCCTCAAGTGACCATTGGAAGCAGCTTTAATCCGGGAGCTAGAAAGTGATAGCTCTACTGCAGATCCAGCAACCCATTTCAGAATGTCTGGAGAGTCACGCCCATTCCGAGGTTACTTTCACATACAATAAGCCCCGCATGTAAACATTACCGATATCATTTGGATAAGGGCACTGCAACACACTTCCAGATTTGGAAATTTAAAATTTCCAAACCAGGCACGTATTTAGTACTTTTTGAAAATAAGATTTTTGTTATATAGTTAGATACATCTCACCCATGTCCGCCTCCTCAATCACACTATCTTGTTCATTCGTAAAAATAAAAATTTTCGAAATTGATTCGTGATTAATTTCATGCACTCGCGATTAAATATGCGCAAAAATTAATGTTACTACATAGACCTCCCGCTAGATATGCAACTTGCATAACAAAACTCTGTACACCCCGTGGTGAATGCACCTAAAATTATATGCAAGCTTTTCACCCGCCCATGCGCGTTGTTTTCGTTTGCTGCTTCTGACCAGCAAATGGCCGTTCTCTACATTTTTTTTTATTAATCATTTATTTGTACAGGCTCAATCGAATCAAATTTACAGAGCCAAGTTTTCATATTTTTTTTACATCATTTATCTTAAAACTAAAGTTAGGGGGATAGAACCGATTACTCGCGGCCGTCTCGAGGTTAATAGGAATTACAAATTACGGATGGGAAGATGGGTGGGAATTTAAAGTATGGTATACATAACACATTAATTTTAAATTCTAAATTGTTTTAACACTTATAACTATACAATGTATGGATTTCTTTTAACTTTTTTTTTGAAAAAGAAAAAAAAAACACACAAACACAGATAAAAAAATTTTCTATTTTGCTTTTTTTTTTTTTTTCTCCCCCCTCTCTCCAATAATGCAAATCCCCGTTATGTGGCGACTTTATATCGAGCTTCAAATCTGCTAATAATCATCGATTCACTCGCGACAAAGCGCAAAAACCCTCTAAACTAATAAATTATGGCCGAGTGTCACAATATTACCACTAATAAACAAAACTAAGCTGATTTAACTCTTCTTCCGGGTGCGGGGGCGAAGCACAAAAACAAACAAAAAACGGGGAAATACTACCGACACTCACACATTTCGAGAGGGAATCGATTATATTCACTACGGCTTACACAATTTTCGCGGAGATTTTATGATTTCACTGTTAGCTCAAGTTAAATTACGAATTATTGTTTGATTTTTTTTCGCGAAAACGACGCAGCAAAAAACAAAACACGTCAGTTTCGAAGCACGGCTTGCTGCGCTCCAGCAATTGGTATGTAATTTTATCATACAAAATGAAATGTTGATGAGTGTTTCGTAATTTTTCTTAAAACTACATCCAAAAGTATTCCATTTGAAGTACCAACCGTAAAAATATTTTTTCTTTTTTAAAAATTTTTTTTTTTTTGAGAAAGGGGTTTTTTTTAAAAAAAAAAAATTTTTTTTTTTTCATTTATTGGAAAATTTTTTTTTTAGTGGGGGTAAAAAAAACAAATGTATTTTTTTTTTTTTTGTGTATGTTTTTATTTGAATTTTGATTTTAATTTTTTTTTTTTTTTTTGTGTTTGTTGGTTTTTTTTTTTTTTTTTTTTTTTTTTTTTTTTTTTCTTTTTAAAAAAAAAAATAAATGAATTTTTTTTTATTTTATTTAATTATGATGATGATGATGATGATGTAATACTACCATCTATTGCAGCAAGGAAACTTTCCATAGCAGTGGAATAATCTGAAAAACGATTTGATCAGGATTCTATTATTGTTTGTGATCATCAAGCTCCTGTATGAAGGGCCAAAAACGTTTGGGCGGGCCCGTAAGCAGAGACACTTACGCGAAACCCGCGAATATAGGGAAGAGAATCTCCTTCCAAAAGCAAGTTCACACTCACAGCACTAGAATCGAGCCCTCGATTGACAGAATAAACCCAATAGATGGGGTCGAAGAGCCCGCCCTCGTTCCACGAAATGTTAACAATAGGGAGGAGGCAGTCCCATGCTCCCTATCCAAATCGTTTTACTTGGGTGCCCTGATGGTCCCTCCCTTTCCCCGTTATATGTTATTTAATATATAATATATTTTGTACACAACAAATTAAGATACCATTATAGACAATAATGCTAATTTATTCAAATTTCAAACTTGAATGGATTGTTACTGAAAAATAAATAAAAGTTAGATATGTATCATTATCCTAGTAGTCCTGGGAAAGCTGAAAACAGAATAGATCATTCGAAATATAAAAGATAAAATTTCAATAAAAGATATCATTTTATAAAACATTGTAATATTTGTAATATTTTTCTTTATACTGTTCTAGCAACATTTCAAAGATAGAGTGAACGAAGAGTCCGGTGGGATAATTTCTTAAAGAAATGGCTTATCTTACCATAATACCACAAACACAACATTAAAATATAATCCTACATTACGTATAAGCACATGCCAGTCTTTTATGAATATAGTAGTTGAAGTTCAGAAGTGCAATTTTAAATAAAATGGTATGCTGAAAAGATGAGATACAAATTCCGCCTTTGATGCCTGGCATGTTGCTCCAGGCTCTTACATAGTTTTGGAATGCAAAGATGATTCCAAAGCGTGCTGAAATTTTTAATAAAATGAGAATAGAAAATATACAATATGATTTAAAGGTATAAGATCTTCGGTCGCACCCCCTCACTTCGCTATTGTCAGATTGACAACATTGCCCAGGCTACGCCAACCAGCGTCTCCATAATTCAGCTGGCAGTCTTTTGTGATCATATGACTCGTGGAGGCGTGAGGTAGGAACTTGTGAGGACGAGAGGTCGGTCGCACCCTCCTTCGAAGTTGTCAACTCACCATTTGAAGCCCTGTACTTATTCTAATTTAACTTAAATAACTAAACTCCCTTAGCTCGGTCGGCAAACAACCGGCGGGGGGGGCTGGGTTCGTTCCCGGGGTGGGGTGGGATTTTTGGTAAGGGAAATTTTCGGGGGGGGAGGGTGGTGTTAAATTTAAAAGGGGGTTTATAGGGGGTAAATGGCGAAGGTGGTGGGCGTGGGTGGGTATTGGGGGTGAAAGGTGGAAAAAAAGATTAAATAAAAGAGTCAGATAGATACGAAAGGATCCACTGCGTTATCCGATTCTAAGCGTCAATGTGCTTTAGGTTTTCCACGACTAGACATGCGGCACTGTATCAAATGCTTTCACAAAATCAAGATATACTTGCCTTCTCATTTTTATTTCCCGTTACAGCGTGGTAACGTAGAACATCAAATTTGTTAAACAGTGATTCATGAAGCCATGCTGGGCTATCTGAAATTAAGGGTGTTGCAACAGTATACCGCACCTTGTGCATCAGCTTCTCAAATACTTTGCTTAAGCAGCGCAGTATAAAAACACCACGATAATTTGTCACACCGTCAACGTTGCCAGACTTGTAAATGGGAAAGATAGATGCAGTTATATAAACTCCCGGGAACGTTCCTTCACGTAGCGATCGGTTAAACAAAGACGCAACAGGTGCTGCTCGTTCCGTCGAACAGTTTTTCCGGAACAATGGTGGAATGCCGTCTGTCCCGGATCCTTTCTTGGCGTAGAAGTCTTCGATGGTTAGCGAAATATCATTCGGATAAACCTGGATGATGGAAAGGTTAATGGAATGCGAGGAAATATGGGCGAAGCAGTCTTGACGTGGTACAGGTGACATTTTAATGAACACGCTCTCGAAGAATAAGGCGAAAAGACTAGCGGCTTCCGAATTTTAGCTACCCGAGCAGGAATGAATAACTTGATAACTGACCTTGGTATTTAAGAGCTCAGATTAAGAGGAAAAATACCTGACGAATATACCATAACATTGTTCCCACAATGTTATGCGAATACCAAATTGAGGTAAGACAATACCAAAATAGTACCTCTCAGATATTCCCAGGTTCCGAAATAACAAATTTTGTTATTCGAGAGATATTTTGCTTGCAATTCTTAGGTATTTTGTTTAGGTATTTTACCTCTTAATCTGAGCTCTTTAATACCAAGGTCAGTTATCAAGATCAAAATTAGGTATTCATATGTTGTTGTCTCCTGCTCGGGTAGCAAGAGAATCGTTATAGGTGACGTTGCAAGAAATTCGGGCAGATCATTTCTGTTTCTTCACAAAATCCCAGAAACGTGATGAGTTCTGTTTGACGCTGGCCTGGATTCTTCATATGTAATCTTTGTATGTGGTTAGCATAACTAACTTGTACGATGATTCCACATTACATAAGATTCCACATTCGGTCACCCTCGGATTTTGTGAGAAAGAAGTGGAGTCGTGCTTTCCTTAGTCTGTTTCGAAGATGTCCTAGCTCGGAGGTCCACCATCGTTGGTTAAATGTTGATTTAAAACGATAGTCTTTTTTTGAGGAACGAAATCATTGCAGACCTCATATAGCTTTTCATAAAAGGCTGACAGTGCGTCGTCAATTGTTCCGATCCGCAAGTGGGTATTCCAATCGGTATCGGCCAATGCTGTTTTCAACTAACTGTAATCATACGCGTTGAAATCATATATAAAATTGTCGAAATTATCATCTATCGCAACAAAATTATTGTCGCTCACGTCAAAGAGTAGAAAAAAAGGCGTGTGATTGTAGCCAACCCATAACAGTGGAGTGGGGGATTTGACCAGGTCCAGATGATCCGGTAAACTTACGAATCAAGAAGTTTTCCATAATGCATAATCGTGCATGACCTGCCACAGCTAATTTCGATCTATTGTATAGTAAGCTGTATTTAAATCGATGAATAATTGATGTGTGGACTCGTAATACTTGCGACATTTCCGCAAATTTAACTGAATCGTTAAAATGTAGGTAGCATGAGCACTCATGAATCCTGCTTGGTATTGCCCTACGAACCCTTTTGCAGTTGGTGTTAGACGGTGACTTAGAATTTTAGAGAGTAGCTTTTTGGCAGCGCTCAGCTGCTTGATTGCGCGCTAGTTACAGTAATCCAGCTTGTCATCATTTTTGTAGATGGGACCCATGATACCTTCCATACGCTCTTCCTCTCAGAGCTGGGTAATAACTCAGTGGAGGACTCTAGCCAGTGCTTCGCCACTGTATTTGATGCTTCAGCACTGTATTTTGATTTCAACCGACCAATTTTCTCTTCGATTCTCTAGAATCGATGTTCCACTCGTATGCCTAGGTCTATTAACGTGCCACTTTTGTTCGCTGTATCTTCGCCATAAAGGTGCTCGTCAAAGTAGCTTCACAATATTTCGTAAGAAGATTGCTATCCAAATCTTGACACGCATCGGCTTGCGCAAGCTGTTCAACTCCTCATAGATCTTCCGAATGTCAATGGATCGGTACAGTTCCTCTATCGCTTCGTGATCTTGTTATTCAATTTTGCGCTCTTTCATCCGAAGGGCCGAGTTTTGCCTGCTCTTGTGCGGTGCTGCATCATTATCGCCCTTATGACATTTTTCTCGCCCACGATCCGCTTGCATTCCGTTTCGAATTAGTTACTTATTCAATTAGGAGCGAACGTTCCTAGCCTTATGGTAGAAATCGTATAAAGATTGTACTCGTGAACAAAACTTTCTTATGTTTATAACTTTTTATCGCAACTATTAAAAATTGATTAAATTGGAAATAAAACTAGTTTAAAGTGTAATGTTTACATGTGAATAATTTCTTCACAATCTGTCCAGTAGTTATCGAGATGGTTTCCAAGCAAAAACTACTTCGACAAAAAATAATGGGCGTGGTCGTGGAAAATCCAGGCCAGTCCCACAGGTTTATCGCAAAATAGTTGGGAATCGACAATTCGACAGCGTCCCGTGTGGTAAAATCGTTCAAGAAAACCCAGATGACCCAGCGGAGAGCTGGCAGCAGAAGAAAAGCGAAGATGATCAACCCCGTGAACGCAAGGAAGGTGAGGGATTACTTCAAGCGCAATCTGAACCATTCGATTCGGGACGTGGCCAAGAAGGTCAATTCGTCCGTCTGGTTCGTCCAGCAGACAATATAGCGGGTCGGACTTCATGTCTTTAAGATAAGGAAGGCACCTAACCGAACCGATAAACAGAATACGGTGGCCAAATCCCGCGCCAGGAAGCTGTGGTTGATGCAGCCGAAATGCATCGTAATGGACGACGAGACGTACATTAAAGCGGACGCCAAGCAGCGGTCTGAAGTTTTTCGTCAGCAAGTTCCAGATGTTCCGGAGAAGTTCAGGAAGAAGAAGGTTGACAAATTTGCCAAGAAGTACTTGGTGTGGCAGGCGATCTGTGGGTGCGGCAAATTCAGCAAGCCAAATATGTAGAGAAGCCTACTGCGCTTCCTCCGGTCCCACAAAGGTGACACTCTGTTTTGGCCTGATCATCGTGCCATTACGCGAAACCGAAAGACGCATGTATTGTTCAATGAAATTTGTTAAAACATTTTTCTTTATTTTTTCAAAGACGTTTTGACACGATATGGATAACAAATTCACATAATCAAACAGAAAACAACAATAGAAAAATTGGTTGGATTCTAATGCAACATTGAATTTTTAGTCCTTTTATAATTAAATACTTGCATTAATCAGACTACTCGATAGATTAATATCATAGTTTGCCATCTACTCAATAAATTAAAAACCGCATTTAATTTGCTCAGCGCACATCGTGTTGTGAAAACATTAAACTACATGTCCAATTCAATTTGGTTAGTAACAAGTTGTGTAGCACGGCCTTCCATGTTGCCGGGGTAGGAGTGAACCATTTATTTAAATATCAACTGGAATCCAACCGAATGTAATTTGTGCATAATAAAATCTAGCGTATGTCTGTGGCAAGGGCGGTGGTGGTTTACCTGGATCACTAAAATTAATTAATAATTATATTAGTCATGTGGTTATGATGCATGATGCGGTAAGCATACATTGCATTGATAAATATTCTAATTCTGGTCACGCTGTTTGACGCAATTAGGTATATAATTTGCCAGCTCATGAGAAAAATTGAGGTCAGCTTGTGTTTTTGATGATCACAGTATGAAACTTGTTGCTGGCAGCCTTCCTGACGTTTGTTCGTGACGCTAGGATTTGAAATACATTTTAGTAAGAAGCAATCAACTACTGTGATAATTTGTATATTTTTTGTCCTTGCTTAGGTTTTTTTAAGGCACCACCATGGCTAGTGCATCACCATGGGATAATTTTTGGGTGGGTTTGGTTCTATCTTTTTTTTTTGCGCTTGCGTGTTTTGAAAGAGCGCCCTTGCCGGCTTGAAGTGCCGGAAGGGCTCAGTAAAGATTATCTGTCTCTGTCTGAGCTAAGGGTCCGTTCCATTGTAGAAATATCATTTAGTTTTTCTACTGTAGTTATCTATACATTTTTTCGTAGACTATTTTATAACGTAAAACTAAACTTATTATTCTGTAAATTTTAAATTTAAATCTCAATTTCAACGAGCAAGATAAGGCGCTATAACCTTGATAAATTTTTGCCTGAATTTTGGTTTAAATGCCAAAAGTCCACCCACAGGCAAAATGAGCATAAACTAATCTTTCTAGCATCTATCCTCCCAACGATAAAGTAGGGGAACTGCCCCCATATTAATCTCATTGTTCCTTTATTCATCCTACGATGAATCAAACAATTGGGCAGTTGAAAGATTAGTTAGTAATGTTTGTTGTAGTTATTTAACGTAAGCAAACATTATTAGAAAACAAAACCGATCCTTCAAGTGCCCAATTGTTTGATTCATCGTAGGATGAATATAGGAACAATGAGATTAATATGGGGGCAGTTTCCCTATCACGTTTTTTTAACTCTATCTGGAAGTGTTTGGTACGGAAGGTCCACGCTTTCTTCATTCCTTTGATTCGAAGTACTGGATTAGTCAAAAAGTTTTGAAAGCAAAATCTATGGAGCAGTAGAAAAACCAAAATTTCTACGCCATTTTAATATTTCATCTTTGATAAGAACGAGTTTTATGTAGGTTTCATGATAACACAGCCCGATTTTGTGGCCAGTAGTTTGTCGTACAATTTTCGAGCCCTCGGTTTCACAGATTCAGTCTGTTTGGTGCTTGGTTTTGGCTGCTACTGCTTCCGACGAAGCCCATTCTTTCTTTGGCACGCATAACATTTGTCGCCGGAGTACGAAGCTTTTTCGCTTCATCTCGGACTGATGCTGAAGTATGACGCTTGAAATAGATCCTTACCTTTCTGTCGATTGTAGGGTCAGCGGGACCGGGTTTTCTATCCCGTCTCGGGAAATCTACTAAAGAGCACTGTTGTTAATACTTCCGTAATGCGGTTTGAACTGCTCCGACGCTCACACCTCCTTCCTTAGCCAGTTTTCCGATTGAAAGACCACTGACGGTGCACTGTTTGTGCACAATCCGTTTTCTTTGCTTGGGACAAAGACCACGCATTTTCAAACTTCCGTGCGAAAAATTGAAAAAAATGACAACATCAATTTAATTTGTATGTAAACAACAGGACGCAGCGAGAAGTTGGTTGAATACTGCACGCATTTTCTATTGACGGTTAATCATTAGTGTATTTATAATTATCGGAACAGTCTATTAGTAGGAGCGTATATGAGCTAATTTGTAGAAATAAATACTTCACAAAAATTTCGAATATATATATACAGCGATTCCACGGGAAGAGAATAGAGTTGAAAAAAAAAGTTGTCCGATTTTGCTTGGTATGTTCTTCATCGAAAATAATAAGAATCGTATTTTTTTATTTTTTTATTAGGATGACCATGTTCGATATAGGGTTACCAGAAAAATCGACATTTTTCAAAAAATTTTTATTAAAAAAAAAATCATAACTTCTGAACCACTAAGTTGATTTGCAATGTCTTTCTATGAATGGAAAGCTCATTACTTTTTATTTTTATTAAAAATATTGATTAAAATAATTAATGTACTTAAATTTGCTAAAATGGTCAAGGTATTTGTTTTTAATGATTTTCAAAATGTTGGACCACAACGACTATTTATTTTTATATTTTTTTATCAAAATTCAAACATTTTTACATAACATATCAAAAAATCTTAAATGTTCATCGAGCCGTTTTTGAGTTAATTTTTTTTTGAAAATTTCAAGTTTTTGCCCATACACACATGGAATGAGCATCATTTTCCAAATTTGGCAACAAGCGCTGTCTGAGAGAATCTTGGGAGGTCGGAATTGGCCACAGGGTCGGGATTGGACCAGGCTCCGCTATATTAAGGAATTGGAGCTCATATCTCAAAGCTTTAGACTACAAGCAAGGGTTTTCTCAGATTACCTTCAATTAAAACTCAGCATTTAATTTGATTATTTAATGATTTTGATTTTGCATAATTCATCAAAAAAAAAAAAATATTACATAGCAAAATTCTTACATATATATGATCCGGAGAAAGATGCAATAATGTGTCCAGTCACCACCGGTGTTGATAATTGCCTGGTATCTCCGAGGCATGCTTTCGACCAAGTTGATCGCATATTCATCCGGCAAGGATTTGGAATGCAAGGAAATGGATCTGCAAGGATCTGGAATGCAAGGACAAGGAAATGCGATGAATTTTTCGTGTTATCTGCTTCAAAGTAAAAACTTTTCTTTCACGAAGCTTATGCTACATATATGCCCACACATTCTCAATCGGATTTTCATCGGGCGACTGTGTCGGCCAATCATGTGTAACGATACCAGACTCCTATTTCCATGCGGTGTTTCCAGTCCTCGTTTTTCTTGATGAAGTTTTTTGAGCATTTTCTTAGCATTAAGGTTGTAGGTAAACAGATACAAAGTTCCAAAACCCAGAATTGAAAAGTAGCCCAAAAGATGCACGTTACACGTGCGGATGTGGGTTGACCAGGGTCGTGGGACGATAACATATCCACAAACAGAAGCTTTGCCCGTAAAAAAACATTACCCCAATTGCGGTCGATATTGTCCTTTGCCCAATTGAGTCGTTTCATCATGTGATTTTCACCTAACAAAGGTTTCGTCACTGTACTGCGCCATTTGATATTATGAGCACGGAGATGGGTTTGAAGAGCTTTCACTTTTCCTATCGAGCCGCAATCCGGCAAGTCATCGACAGTATCTGTCTCCATATATCACCACATCCACATACACCGAGTGAATTAAATATAAAAACAAGACTTAAAAGGCTTCCACTGCGTTTATAGTTTCTATTACCAAAGTTTTTGGTCAATATTTTAAAATTCACATAAAACACTGCTCAAGTGGCTTGACTAATTTGTGATGCAAACTCTAAATAAATTATTGAAAATAAATTAAAATTCTTCCAAAGGAAATAAGTATAAGGACAAAGTTAAAATTTCAACAAAAACATAGTTTATTGCATGAAATTAAGAGTAATTAATAATTTATTTTTAATCCCTTATTTTTGATTACCTCCATCAGTCGTCTCGGCATTGAAGTGATGTACGATTTTAGAACATCATTGTCCAACTTACTCCATTCTTCGACAATTGCAGTTTAAATTTGAAGAACGGTGTCATACATACGCCCATGTTTGAAAACTCTTCGGGAAAGTAGGCCCCAAACATTTTTGATTGGATTGAGATCTGGGCTGGCCATTCGAGAACAGGGATGTTACTATTCGCAAGAAACAATTTCGTGTTACGTGTAGAATGGCAAGCGGCGTTGTCCTGCTGAAATATCATGTAGTCATCCATAATATTTTCAGCGAATGGGATCAAAACTTCGTCCAAGAGCTTCACATACTTTTCAGAATTCATTCTGGTCGAAATGAAACACACTGGTGTTTTTCCAGCAAGACTAAAACCTGCCCAGATTATCAGAGTGTCCCCTCCAAAATTTCTCGATTCCCTTTGTGGCGTTTTGCGTCTTATATCCTGCCAACAGTTAGTTGATCCATCCGTTCCATCTAAATTGAATTTCTTTTCATCGCTGAACACCACATTTTCTCACTCTTTTTCCCAGAATTGATACTTTCCTGCAAATTCAAATCTAGCTTTTTTAAGTCGAGGCAATAAGCGAGGAACGGGTACACTTTTACCATATTTGATATTATCATCACTGCTTAAAATTGGCTGCACTCGACGTTTAGACACTGGAAGATTCAATTCCTTCATGATATCACCCGGAGAAAGCCTACGATTGATTGCTTAATTTCACGTTTTGCGCGTGCTGAAACTGATGCTGGACGCCGTTTTCTCTTGATGGTCGTATAATTCTCACCCAATTTCACGAAATTATGTACCACCGATTTGTTCCTTTCTACTCTGCATGGGATCTCACAGATTGTCAGTCCATTTTCACGATGGGCCTGAATTTCTTCGCGCCCAAACTCTGAAATAGTGGTCGATTTTGGCATTTTCTGAAAACCACATAAAAAGTTTCGGTCATAATATAGGTTGAATTAATGAAAGTGATATTATAACAATGGTAATATTTGTTTTTAAAAAATAACGTGGCCAGCGAACGCAAAAACAATACTTTGCAGCCACTGCATAAAGCTCGATTCAAAGTAAATCTGGACGCACGGTTTAATACACCACCGCGTCCCTGGTGGTTGGAACAAAAAACGTTTGACAGGCATTTGTTGATTGTTTCATTGACGAAGAAATTGGTTTTCTCAATTGATCGACGCATCTCGAAATTGCGGATCATGGAACTATAGAAAATGAAAGTAGAACTCATAGAAAATTAATTTTGCATAAACTTCTAGAGAATCCTTCGTGGTCTGCCTCAAAAATAGCAAAAGTGTTAAGATTCCCAAAGTCAACGGTGTATCTTGTAATCAAACGTTACAAGAATACTTTGAGTGTGGATAGAGCACAGCGCATCTATCATAAAAATTGGCACTAGGGAAAAAGAGCTGAGGAGAAAGGTATGGCAACCCAGGTGTCTCCATACGTGATTTGTCAAAGAAATACGATTCCAACTTTTCCACCATGCGTAACATCCCGTCGAGATAAGCATATAAGTCATTTTGTGCCAGTAAACATCCGATTCGCTCCCTGAAACAAAATGTAGTGGCCAATAAGCGAGCACGATTACTATACGAACGAGTTTTGATGAAATTTGATGGCTGTATTTTAATGGATGACGAAACATATCTCAAAATGGATTATAAACAAATTCCCTGGACGCAAATTCATCGAATTTTACCTGGCAACTGGTCGCGGGGATGTCCCTTCCAGGTATAAATTTGTTTTTGCTGATGAGTTTGCTCGGAAACTAATGATTTGGCAAGGAATCTGCAGTTGTGTCCTTAAAACCAAGGTTTTCATCACATCTCACACAATGACGTCGAAGGTTTACATTAAAGAGTGTCTGAAAAAGCGGATTTTACCCTTCATTCGGCAACACAATACCAACGTTATGTTTTGGCCGGATCTAGCCAGCTGCCACAACTCTAAGGAGGTACTAGAATGGTATGCTGCAAACAATGTTAATTTCTTCGCCAAAGAGATTAATCCTCCGAATTGCCCTGAGTTCAGACTGATCGAAAAATATTGGGCAATTGTCAAGCGAAAACTTCGAGGATACGGTAAAGAAGTGACAAATGCACAACAAATGCGTTTAAAGTGGAATAAGGTTCGCCGGTACAGTATCACCAGCGAGTGTGCAGATCATGATGGCATCGATCACAAGTAAATTGTGACAGTTCGTTTGAAACGGTGAAATGTAATAAGTTGTTAAAAAGGGTGTTCCGATCAAAATTTGGTCAAACAGTAATGTGTGTGAGTCGATCAAAGTTTTTATTAATAAGTCAAATTCTTTTTCTATTTCAAGTTCAGTTAATACATAATACAGGAGAAATATTCAGCTAAGCTTCCTATTTACCGAATGCGAATTGCCGGGTCTTTCGTTTAACACCTGCCACAAGATTTTGTACAGTCTCCTTGTTCACTTTATTTGCCGCAGAACGCCAGTTTGCCTTGAACTGTTTCTCGTTAACAACAGCTTTTTGAGTCTTCTTAAGGTTCCGCTTGACGATGGCCCGATATTGTTCGATTGGGCGGAGCTCTGGCGTGTTGGGAGGGTTTTTGTCCTTGGGCACCACTTGAACGTTGTTGGCAGCATACCACTCCATGGCCTTATTTCCGTAATGGCAAGATGCCAAATCCGGCCAAAATAGAACGGAACAATTGTGTCGCTGCAGGAAAGGCAGTAGACGTTTTTGCAGGCACTCGCTCGGATAAATTTCCTGGTAGACGGTTCCCGTCGCAATGTAAACGTTGCTCTTCAAGCGACCGATACAGATGGCCTGCCACACCATATATTTCTTCGCGAACTTTGATAGTTTAATGTGCTTGAAAATATCTGCAACCTTTCCCCGTTCGGTTGCCGTATAAAATTCCTGTCCAGGAAGCTGTTTAAAGTCTGCCTTGACGTAAGTTTCATTGTCCTGTACCACGCAGTCAAACTTCGTCCGCATCGTCGTATACAACTTTCGCGATCGTGCTTTGGCCGACGTGTTTTGTTTATCGTCGCGATTTTGAGTCACCACTTTCTTGTAAGTCGACAGTCCAGCTCGTTTTTTAGCTCTACCCACGGTTGAAGGCGCCACTCTCAGCTTCTTTGTGATATCTCTGACGGAGAGGTTGGGGTTCCGCTCGAAACAGTGGGCAACTCTTTTTGTCGTCGCTGTGGCCTCCAGCTTTCGATTTCTCCCCGATATAGCTTTCCTGGCTGTCGACAAACTTTGACCGAACACTTTTAATACGTTGGTAACAGTTGATTTAGCCACATTCAACAATTTCGCCAACTTGGCGTGAGAGTAGTTTGCATTTTCGCCATGCACGTGCAAAATTTTGATGCGTTGCTTCTCTTCCTTCGACGATATTTTGATAACTGAAGTGCTAATCTCAAAATCAAAATAAAAGCATGATGCTACACGCACACATCTTCAAAATGAGGGGTGTGTTAACATTTTTAATGCACGATGAAAGGAAATGCGTCAAGTTTAAGTCGACGAAATTTTGATCGGAACACCCTTTATATCGAAAGCTGAATAAATACCGTTTTGTTATGATCACTTGAATGCGTCCAAATTTTCTTTGAATCGGGCTTTAAGACATTTTTGGACCTTTCGGATGGGTTACGCGTACGTGGTTCTCATCGCCCTTTACGTGTTTCTTTGGCAAAAAGTCTATGCCAACTGATTTTTTCGTGACAAAGCATCAACGAGAAAGGGTCCCTCTATCGACTCACGAAAAAATTAGGGCGATACTTTTTATCGACCACTAGTTGTGCTTATTCAACAAGCTAATCAGACACTCAAATCAGAACATGTCAATATTGTTAAAATGGAATCATTCATCAACCATATGCGTAATGATATGTATTACAGGGTGCGGCAGAAAATAATGCTAAAATTTGTTCTATTTCGTTCAAGTCCCATTTTCAACTAATTCAAGCAATAATATCAACATTTTTGAGTGCAATTATCTTCATAAATATCTTTTAAACAAATTCATTCAATGTGTCCTCCAATTTTATTAATAACATCCTCAAGCCGACACCGGAAGCCAGAGCATGCCTTTCGAACGTAGTCCTCCGACATTGACTGCCATGTGCGTGTTATGGTTGACTTCAGGGTTTTCACGCTAGGGTGTGATGTTTTGCAGGCTCGTGCTTCAACATATGCCCAAATCGAATAATCCAACGGATTAAGATCTGGACTGCTAGGGGGGCACAAATCCTTCGGCCAAAACTTCATGTTATCGTTCAACCATTGTTGGGTTCGATTGGACGTGTGACACGGCGCTCCATCCTGCTGTAAGACAACGTTTTGGTCCTCGGAGAAGTTGGCCTTCACCCAGGGTTCACTTGGTCCTTTAAAATACCGATATACACTTCGGTATTGATTTTAACTCCAGCATCAATGAAAACAGGCGGCATTTTCAAACCGTTGGACGCCACCAAGCCAAACATCATGACACCAGCCGGATGATTGGTTTGAATTTTGAATTTCACTTTTTCCGGAACGTTTTCCATTTTCTGCGATGAAATGAACCGGTCCGTGCGGCTGTTGGCCACAGCATCGATGCGGAAAAGCTTTTCGTCGGAGAACAGGATTATCATATTAGCTGGCGTCGGTGGTGTAGTGGTAAGCGTGACTACGGAAAAAAAATCTGTTGCCGGATTCATGAATAAAAATTCATGAAATCATAAAATGTGTCACTTCATGACATTATGACTATGGTTCATGATATCATGACGAAAACCACAATTATCATGAATAATAACAACTGCTCGGTTGAAAATGAGTCATGATCGCCACAAGCGTTATTATAAATCAATTCCCGTTTTGATGAATCCAACTCGGAATAAAATATCATACCGCTGAGTCATGGAATCATGACCCTCATTCATGCTTTATAACTGAAATTTCAAAAATTTGATTCATGGTCGCTCTATAAGCGTAACGCAAAGCTGTCAACCTGTCAAAAATTTTCATCAATTCAACCGAAGCGTGCCTACCGGTCGGCGGTAATTTTCAGGTTAGGTTTTAAAATCCTAACAAATGCTCGAAAAAAACTAACTTGTGCTTAATTATAGTGTAAAAACATCAAGAGCACAGCTTACCGCGTAGTCGCAGCAGCAACGCTACACAGCAGCAGCCGCAGCAGCAGTAAAAGAAACAGCAACAAAACCTAGCGGTAAGTTTTTTTTCATCTTGATTTTTATTCGATTAGGGCGAAATTAAAACGTTTTAATTCAAAAATCACATCAAGCTATAAGCTATTTGTGTCAAATAGTTTTTAGGTTTGATTTTTTTGTTTTTAAATAGTTTGGTTTTTCGGTCTTAATTCGGAACCAAAAAAAAATTGAGGTTAGAATTTTGAAGTTTTTATGCTAGAAAAATGGAGACAGAAAATGTAGAGTTCATTAAATTACATGGCTCGGTGCTGCCAATGGTCGCGGTGCGAATAACAGCCGAACAGAGGTCTTACAACCCAGTTCTGGACCATGAGGCTTCGGAACTGGAGCTAGAGGTCATGCTTTCAAGAGCTGGGTTGGAGAATTGCGCTACCATGATCGTAGGCGACCATGGTATTGAATCGGCAAAGGAGTTCAGCGAGCTACGCGACACCGATATTAAGCTGTTTTGTCGTGTAGCTCGCGACAGGATTCTATTCCGCAAACTACTTGTGAACTTGGTAAGAATTTTGATTTGATTTATTTATATAATTGATTTATTTCGTGTTGTGTTGTACATAAGTAAAAGGCAAAAGCAAAATCAATTAGATATTTCAATTCTTCCTACTTGAAATATCGGAAAAATGTTTCCCTAAGCGAAGTTTTGTAATGGTAAACAGTTATTTGATGTGCTGATAAATGACTGTCATGATTATTTTTTTTTTTTCAAAATACGGATAACGGTGAACAGTTACAGCTACTGATCGTAAACAAGACAAAGCGAAGGCAGTGAAGCATGCCGGATAGAGCTTTTTTTAATTTACCCAAGAAACAAAACAGTTTTTTTATTGCTTTACTTCGAGACTTCTCGTAAACAAAATAGGGTTAAAACTGTGATTACGATTGTCACAAACAAATGTTTTTAAAATTCAACAATCTGGTGCTATTTTGTTGTTGAGTTCATATTTGTATGGTTACTTTCTTTTTTTTTTCATGTAGACTGCGGGTGACGTCGAAGTCAAGATCAACCAGCGATTGGAGTTTCTTCGGACAAAATTTGAAAATGTCCAAATGCAGCCGCAAATAATCACGGTAGGAGCATGCACGTGACGTACGTGTTGAACCTGCAGTACACGCCGGATTGCAGGCCACTGTGGCTGTTTCTACAAACCTATATGTTTAAAATACCAGCGTCGATCGTGGAGCTGCCGAAGAGCACACGTGATTTGCTGAAGGCTATCGATTGTTAATCCTCGTTTCCTTTGTATTCATGCCATTTCCGTAATATACTTAAATTGAAACGAAATCAAAAACTGAAATCAAAAAATGAGTTTACTTATCAAACTCCTGAAAGAATCCGTTTTTTCTCATATTCATAAGTATGTTTCATGTTACCATGAACTCGCTTCATGGTACCTATATGGAATCATGAATAATGTTCATGTTTTCATGTTTTTTTTCGTAGTTCCAAACGAAATGCTTCATGATATAATGAACCAAACTGTCCGTTTTCGTCACTAAAATTGGAATCATAAATGACAGGTGCCAATAATCATGAATAGTAGTGCATGTTTTCATGAATTTAATTTATGGTTACTAATCAGATGCTTCATGATTTCATGAATCAAGTTGCCACTTTCATCATCAAAAATCAAAAACATAACGCCATAGTGGCGTTACGTTGGATCATAGTAAGCTGATTCATGATTTCATGACTTTTATTCATGGTGTATATTCATAACATGAAAAAAGACGTTTTTCATAATATCATGAACCATTTTGCTAGTTTCGAGCACCGGATTTTTTCCCGTGATAACAAGGGTCTACGTAATCGGGTTATTTTAGTGTGAAGTGGAGTTGTTTTAGTAAAATGGTTTTTTTCGTTGTTCGTTCAGATTCAGGATACTTCTGCCTTTTATCCTCCTTTTTTTTTTTTTTTTTTTTTTTTTAAAAATTTTGTTTTTTTTTTTTTTTTTTTTTTTTTTCTTTTTTTTTTTTTTTGTGTTTTTTTTTTTTTTTTTTTTTTTTTTTTTGTTTCTTTTTTTATTTTTTTTTATTTTTTTTTTTATTTTTTTTTTTTTTTTTTTTTTTTTTAGTATTCTAGCTACACTTGATTGAGAGCTTTCGATGCCATTACTGTTTTTGTAATAGTATGATTGTGTGACAAGTATAATCATAACCTATGCTCAATTTTCTAAACAAAAAATGCTGGCGAAAAAGCTGGAATAGAATCCAGCACGGCATTGGTTTGTGGCTACATCTGAACTAACTAGCCTTGCCAACCAGTTTACTGATAGCCAATTTAAATACAATGCACTAACGTTACACGAAGGATAGCTTTTTGCAGTTTCATAACCAAAAGATACGAAATGGTGTCTTCATGGATAAAAGTAAACGGTCCACTCAACTATGATTAAACCTCACAGCAAATGAACGGCGTTACAATGTTACGATTTCCCATTTAAGATACGCCCGAAAGTATTACAACACCACGAGTGAACCTTTTCGTCTGAAAACTCGAAATTATCCCGAATCACGATCGCTATTGAATTAATCTGATAACCTCCGCAAGTTCTTATTGAGGTTAACGAATGGGTTATTGAAGTGGGACATGCCAGGCTTCTCTAATGGGTTAGAGGTGAATTTAGTGCTCCACTAGAGCCGTTACCCAATTGGTAATTGGAGTTATCGCCCAGCCATCCAAGCTAGCGCCTAAGCAAACACAATAAACGCGTCGTCTGGCCAAATAACCAAACGCGGAACGCTTCGACCTATCTTTTGTTATTGACAAATCGATCCAAACTGAGGTACCGGCTAGTCTACTGCTAAACTTCGACCGAAAGATAATATCGTCCACTAGCGAATGAAAGTAAACCGATATACCGTTAACTGGGCCAATAAATGCCAAATCCATTCGAAAAACGCAACCATATCAAATAGCTATTCGATACAGCTCGTCTCACGGGACCGATATTTAGATGGGATTCGAGAGTGTGTCCTCTACTCGGACAACGGTGCTAACACGAAGGCCCCCGACAGAGCTTCTGAAAGTAAACAAACATATCAGCAGTGGCCTCAAATAGAGACAGGACAACACTGCAAATTTGCACGTCAATCACGTAGCATCATAACGTGATGAGAAGGGCTTTTTCTTGCCGGTATCTGGAAAGTGACCCATAATTACTGACAAAACAATCAATTTGGGTGTAACAATTCCCAAAAGAGAGCATCATTGCTTGCAGTCAGCAGTAGTAAAGTAACTGGTCATAAATAATATTATAACCTATTTGAACTACTGGAAATACCTTTTTAAACATCACTCAGAGCCACGCGAAAATGATCTTGACTAGACCAAGCTGAATCATGCCAACGTGAGCTATGAGTCCAATGAAAACAACAACAACAACATACTTAACGACAAGAAATACAAAGACGACTATCCCCTATCTTCATGGGTAGAAACTATCCAAACATCAATAAAAGTTCACAAAGTTGAAAATAATTAAATACAAAGCTACCTTACGTGATTTGGCAATGCAAAGTAGATAGCCAAATTATTTTAATTATACTTGAGACCTCAGATCCAGTCAGGTTGCCCCCCAATCTTCAAATCCGGCATCCAAATTGGACACTAATGACTTAATCATGACGCCCCGAGCTTACTCCGGCCTACTAACTTTCACTGATGGTTGGTTTGGTGTACAAAAATTACCCTCATAAAGCATTGAGTCCGGCAGCAGTTGTGTGGGGGGAAAAACCCTTGGGCAACCACTCATTCTCTGTGGCCATGCACCACCGAGTGAATGAGGCCAAACATAACGCGTTCCAAACCGGTCGTCGGGGTGGCCATGGCAGGACGTAAACGAAGCAGAAGCAACGCTTAAGGGGATTAAAATTTTCTGTCTTGCCTGTGAGCCGAAGGGCCGTTCGTTTTCGCTTTCTCTTGCCGTTTTTCGTCCAGTTATCTCACTTAACGGATCAAGGCATTTGTATCGGAAGGAAGTGTGAATACGATATTTAAACGTTAGGCTTCCGCTTGTTCCTTTCCGCTATTGGCGTGTTTTGTTGTCATAATTCGTTTCAGGTAGTTTTTCGCTGCTGCCATGCCTGCACTCTCTTCCAAGTGCTATCGTTTAAGTGATTAGCCTGAATAAGGGCTATATAAGGCAGGAGGCAAGGAGGAAAGCCCATGTTTTGCATATTGCGGAAAATTACCCTTATCTTCTTTGGTTCGGAAAAATGTTTACTCACTTATCGTGATAACCAAAAATGAAAAAAAGCATGCTTTGAAATTGTTTAGGTCCAATTTGTTTATTTAGAAGGGTCAATCGCGTAATTTTACGGTGCTGATATTATACTGTATATTTTTATTTATGTTATTATACATCTACCATAAACAAACCAAGTACTCGCGGTTTTAGTTAAGACATTCATTGGGGATTGATTGGACAAGGAACATGGAAATGGTACTTTGCGATCTAATCTGTTAGTTGTCACCAGAACCTTACCGCTGTGCGTTGTATCTAGGATTCGTTTTTGATGTTCGATCACATTTTGTGATCAATGGGCAACGATGAGACTTAACAAGGTGTCGGGCCAAAAAATACGACCTGATAAATAAAGAAAAATAAAACAAATGCAGATTAAACCCCGAAACATGTGACTGACACATAAATTGACTTAATATTAAAATGAACTAACTTTATATATTTTTTAAACTTTGTTGCTCTTGCATTGAATGGTAGATTTTACTAAAAAAATGCTTAAGTTTTTAAAACTTTCTGAAACAATATTTAGAGGTTGCACGCATCGTTTATCTTAAAATGTAATTATTCTTGAACATTTTAAAATAATTGAACACTTCATTTAAAAAAAAAACATTCAAACTACATCACCTTAAGATCAAAGTTTAGGGTCTGAAACACAAAACAAGAACAAGAGTTAGATAAAGTTTATTTTTAGAATGGGGTGGAAAACCGAAAATTTGAGCAATATAAATAATAAATATTAAAAATCTTAGAACTTCCGTAGTTAAATAGTGATTTATAACAACTAAATGTTGGGAAATTTGATGCTTTTTTTGCCGAAAACTTCTCTAATTGCTTCTTGAGCATAGATATTGCAAATTAAATGAAGATTTCGCTTAATTTTCACGAGTTCATTGCTTGCTCTCTCATTTCTTAAGATAGAAACGGGCAGTTAACTGCAAAAAAATGTTTATGAATAATTTGCAATCAACATAACAGAACAGTTGAATATTAAAAAAAATCAGTGGGGTTGTGGATAACTCATAACCGGTTGAAGTAGACTACGTTAAACCGTTTTCCAATCAACATAACAGAACAGTCGAATATTTAAAAAAAATCAGTGGGGTTGTGGATAACTCATGACCGGTTGAAGTAGACTACGTTAGTTTCTTTAGTTTCGTAGCGGAACATTGTAACGCAGGTACTGTTCTAATGGGACGTAGGGTTAGCATAAGCAAGTGAGTAAGTATGTAGAACATTCTATGATTCGCTTCTTAGAAATTATTTGGCAGCCGTGGAAATGCATGTTTGGATTGAATGTTGGTATGATGAAAGAGCAACGGTTGTGCTGGCTCCTTATCGCATTACAGATTGTTCAGGGTCTGTTTGGAAATTCAAAGTCAAAAATTAATGAGATTTTTGTAAGTTGACTGTCGTGAAAAACTCCAACTGATTGAAGCAATAATCTCGAAAACCTATCGCGAAATGTTTATGTTTCAGTTATTTTAAAACTTTCATTTGACCCCTACCCTTGCCGTCTGATCAAAATAGTGTGGGTGTGGTACTTAGAGATCGGTAGATCAGCTGTTTGTTAGAAAATTCTATTGCACACTCTTTAGTAAGCTTTAAATGATGAGACAGCCTCGAGTTGAAGGTTCTACTCCAGCGTCCCAACCAGTAGTTGGTAACGCATTACTTCTGGCTGCTTTCAGTTTCGCCCGATAACCACAAGCTCGCTTTACATCGGTACACGGTCGTTTCGAAGGATTTTCCGTATGTTCGATCTTAACGCGCTTCCGAAATTTGCGCATACGTTAGGCATCAAAACGATTAGGCATCGTACTTATTCTCACTTTCATAGTTTCTCAAAACTTATTTTTTCGTAGAAGTAAAACTCTATTCAACGCGAATCGTTTACACAACAGATTAACTATTTTCTAACCGCACTAATTGGAATGTTCAGAGGTACTTAAAAATATCATCTTCGATGATGAAAACGTTGTCTGTTTTAGGGAATTTCTTGATTCTTGCCGGAGCCTATCATTCCTTAAAATTTACCATCACCGATTGATGAATATGTACGCGAAAATATATATCTTTTATTTAAAATTTTAAAATACTTGAGTAAATAAAATAGAAATCGTAAAAACATCTAGGTAAGTGTAAAAATCTCAGCTAAAAATAAAATCAATCAAGAAACAATCGAATTATTATCGATCGGTGTTTCAATTCCTCGTGACGGCAGCCATTTATAAATTATGCACAATGCTCAAGGTATGCGACGAGAAGAAAGCTACAATTGATTTAGCCACCGCTCTCTGCCAATTGGTAAGATTCAAATTAAACAAACTCTCTCAACATTGGATTGGTCGGACGGATTTGGAATTATCCGTATAAGAATTGAATCCTTCTCGGTCTTTTCACAAAGTTGCCGTGCACGTTGCGCTATGGATAAAGATGGCTACCGAAAATATCCACACACACACACACACACACACACACACACACACACACACACACACACACACACACACACACACACACACACACACACACACACACACACACACACACACACACACACACACACACACACACACACACACACACACACACACACACACACACACACACACACACACACAGGCACCTTATTTAGCTCCTCGTGGTGGCGCCCACCGGCTGGCAATAAATCATCACCCGCTTGGGCAACCGACTGCCTAGCACACCACTGCAAATTAGTGGCTGCCTAGCAATGGCTGCCTAGCCAAGGGCTTGCTAGCTACAACCTGCAGAGCAATCAGCTGACCGTTCACACTGGTTGGTCACCACTGCACCTTCTATGGTACGTACCACCACTGCTAATCCTCGATGGTTCACCTTTTATTTTCTTTATTTTCAATAGTTTAAAATTGTTAACGGATAATGTTTGATATTTGAATTGAAATTTTCCATTCAATTAATGTGATCATCATGAAAATCTATCGAGTACTTAAGAAATTTTAAGCGTTTGATTTGTAACGATATTTCGTGACGGTCGATTATTTTTAGATTTTCAATTGACACCCTACCCTTGCCGTAAGACGTGGTCTACGTCAAAAAATCAATTAAGTACTGCAAAGTCCTTTTTTTCCAATTTTTTCCTATGACAGATCTTGCAATAATGGATATTAATTCTGGTGAGTGTGAGCTTTTTCAGTGGAGTACCTGTAACTTGAAAATGCGAAGAAGGATTATTTAATGATTTTTATTTAATTCCAACTACCTTTATTGCTTATCTTGACAGATACGCGTAGTTCGTTTACAATGTGCAGACTTCTTCAGTGTCGGGTACTAACACTCGACTTTTCTAGTTAATTGATATTATTTTTGTACGCAAATTGCCCAGCGTACTTTTGCCTTAACAAGTTTTTATCATCCAATGATTTTCAAAAGTAGAGGTCGAGGTCAGAAGGAGTTACTTAAGGTGAAAGTTTACGTTGAAATATGAGAAACTCTACAGGGTGGCCACGTACAAATGATACACTTGAAAATTGTTGTACGACATAAACAGGCCAATACAATAATCTCACTCATTTTACTTTAAATAACAAGTCAAAGTATTAAACTTACAATGTGTTCAGTAAAGCTCAAACTATCTCCTGTGTAACGTTTGCATTAAAAAAATGGATTTTTTTCGGATGGTGATAAAAAAAGCTAAGACAGATAATTGCTTTTGATAAATTGCCCATGGAAGTTAATTATTTAAGTGTAGTTGCAAAAAAATTCTACGCCCTTGCGAGTGGCCTTCCAGCAGTTAACCGGAACATTCGCCATGGCGGACGAAAACATGCGTGTGGGCATGTTTTTGAGTTTTTTTTTCGTTTTATTTATCGATTCCTCCTTAGTTTTCGTGACAAAATTGTTGGAGTAGATCTTACGCTTCAGGTTGGCCCAGAAATTCTCAATGGGACGCAGCCGGGGGACGTTGGGCGGGTTCGCCAACTTGGCTACCACATCGATATTCAGCCGCTCCATCTCCTCCAACGATCGCTTCGAGTAGTGGGCCGACGCCAGATCCGGCCAGAACACCGCGTCTTCGCCCTTTTGGTATTTCTTGATGAACGACGCAAATTCCGGCAGGCATTTCGTACTATAAATTTTCCCGTTCACGGCCAGTCCGGAGCGAAAGAAGAGCGGCTTTGACATCCCCTGCTCGCTGATTGTCAGCCACAGCAGCACCTTCTTGGGGAACTTGGTGTGTGAAATGAACTTCACCTCGGAGCTCCCTTCCTTCGTGGGGGAAGTAAAAAACGTCCAGAGTGAGATAGGTCTCGTCGTCCATCACCACCGCCACGTCGCGATTCACCGGGATAATCGAGTTGACCATCTCATTCAGCCGCTGCCGCAGCGTCATTGCCTGCAGCTCCGAAACCAGTGGACGCGACTTCCGCTTCCTGACATGTATGTTCATGTTCGCCAGGTACTTTTTCACTGCTTGGCCGGTTGAACGGACCTCCCGGCCAAGCGCACGCAGCGATGTAGCCACTTTTCCCTCGGTCTTCCTCTTCAGCATCCTTTGGAGCTTCTTGTCGCTCAGGGTCGTCGGCCGTCCAGAACCGGGTTTTCTTTTGATGCTCTGATTGTTGTCTAATAGTGCCAAGATATTCTAGATGGCGGAACGGGCGTATCCTGTGTCCACAAAGTGCCGCACGATGTCCGTTTTCGACGCGGCGGGGTGCCGTTCTTTGAACCCGCACACTTTTGAACGGAGTTGCTTCAGTGTTTTTGTCATCACGGTTAGAGTTCGACTGATAGAGCTGTCAAATTATGTCTGCTGACTCATGGGTTACAATAATCGATGCTGAATGGGTAGTTTCGTCAGTGCGGGGTAAGGTAAACCCATGAAAAATCTGCAATTTTTGTCCATTTTTTGAATGCAAACGTTATTTCATCTCGGCTCGAAGACTCTTTTCAAAATTTTTGTAAGCCGAATGTACCACCTCTTCCGGCATTTGATCCCATATCACAACCAAACGTATTTTAAATGAGTCCAAACATATGTGCTTCAAGTCGCCCAGTTGACCAGCGTGCGTCTAATGCAGCGCTCGCGATCTAGCAACTCTGTCGGCAATATTCTTGCCTGTCAATTCGTGAAACCTCTGTTTATTAAAGGCCCCATATCCAAAGTTCCGTTTCAATATAATTTGCATGGATGTGTGGCCCATTTTCATTTCGGACGGCATTTTTCTCGCCAACCGATTGGGATTTCTTCGAATTCACTTCTTCACTGCTTTGATCGCTGTCAACTTTATTCTTAGCAAATTTTCTGATAAAAAAAACCTCCCACTGTGCACAATTTGTTTCATATTACCAAACTAAGGAATGTATCAAAAATAAGCTATCCACGTACATTTACGTTGTACGCGTGTATTTGTGATGGTTTTAATGCATTTATCATAGCATGCTGTACGTTTGACTGTCATCTTTCAATTATGGAGAGTGTGAGCTGTTTAGTGGAATACCTGTAACTAGAAAATAAGAAGAATGATTAGTAATTTCCATTTAATTCTAACTACCTTTATTGCTTATCTTGACAGATACGCGTATTTCGTCTACAATGTGCAGACTTCTTCAGTGTCGTGTACGTAGTACACGACACTGAAGAAGTCTGCACATTGTAGACGAAATACGCGTATCTGTCAAGATAAGCAATAAAGGTAGTTGGAATTAAATGGAAATTACTAATCATTCTTCTTATTTTCTAGTGTCATCTTTCGTTCGTTTACTTGTTTGCACGGTTTAAATTTTTCGTTTTCAAAATGTCGCGCATTGAAAAAAACCCTGAAAACAAAGGTTTTGGACACATGGCTACGTGAAAAGGGTGTAACTATTATACAATTGGCAAAGCGCTCTAGAATGCATAACGCAAGTGTAAAATCCATCATAACAAAGTTTAGGGAACACTGTTCTTTGGATGAACTGCAAGGAAGAGTCAGAAAACCCGGATCTTTCCACTCTAAACTAGAACAGAATGTTCTAGCTCCAATTCGGAAGAACAAATCAATGTCGATACGTGATTTGGCCAATAAAGCGGGAACCAGCGTTGGAATGATTTAACGTATCAAGAAACGAAACAACCTGAAGACCTACAAGAACAGAAGCAACGCGCAGCAACAAGGGCCCGGAAATTGTATTCACGAGTTTTGCAGCGACCGGATGCATGTATTTTGATGGACGACGAGACCTATGTCAAAGCGGACTCAAAAGCCCTTCCAGGTCCACAATATTACACTGCCGTCGAAAGAAAAGATGTAAGCTATGCAGACAGGTCGATTCCAGTACAGAAGTTTGGTCGAATAGTTCTCGTATGGCAAGCAATATGTTCCTGTATGAAGTTTTTCATTTTTACACAATTTGAACAAACAATGCGGAAATCTATCGATCTGAGTGTCTGCAGAAGAGTTTGTTGCCTTAAAATCAGAAGCATAGTATCTCTTCACTGTTTTGGCTGGGTTTAGCGTCGTTGCATTACGCCAAAACAACTCTCAATTGGGTCACGGAAAACGGTATAGATTTCGTTGAGAAAATCAATCCGCCAAATTGCTTCGGCCCATCGAACGCTGTTGGGCGATTGTGAAAAGTATTTTCAAAAAGACTTTTGCAGGAGTTCAAAAAAATTTGGGCTAAGGCGTCAAAAAAAAGTGTGGAAATACTTCCCGAGTAATTCATCATTAGGGCCAAAAAGCTAATTGTAAACAATGGCTTTTAAAATAGATTTTTCACGAATCACAAGACTCTTACGATATCCAACTACACCAATTGGTAGAGCAAACATTGCTCTACAAGATGCTGCTATCAATTTGCAGGAGAAATCTAATTTTAGTCCCAAATCATGAATCACTCGAGACTTGTTCGATTTTGATAAAAAGTGTTGGATAAAAAATTCGCAAATTCGTGAAATAATAATATTAATTTCATCCGGTCTTAACAATGTTCAAGTTCAATCCCTTACAATAAAGAATCATCCATTTGTTTGAATAAAACATCTTTTTTTAAATGATTCGAAAGTAAAATATGTGGAAAACATAGTTTTGATATAGTCCTTACTACGCATAGTATTGAAAAAAAAAAGACAACATCTTTAATAATTTGGATGTCAGCAATAGGACGCATCCTAAAATTGGGTTGCATGCTATACGCAATTTAAATTGTTGGTTAATCGTTAATGTGTTTATCCAACCAAATGGTAAGTCAAGAAGAACCACTGTACTAAGACTGCTAAAGGTTCCAAAAGTTCAGCTTAAAGTTCAGCTCTTAAATTTAAACTTTTGGGACGTGTAACTGTAGGAATTGTGGTATCATACATCATAATTATACTAACTACCGTCAACATCGCGTCATCATTGTTGAGAGCACCGCTGAATGGAAAACAATCAGGAAATCGGAAATTCAATATTTAATGTGGATCGATGGAGGCACCCGTTGTGGCCCAAGGGCGGATGAACACCACTTGAAATCAGCCGGCCAAACGCAATGTTTAACTTTTCAAGTAGGATGCTCTGTGTACCTTCTCCACTTCATCCCGATGCTACGTTAGCTTCATAACTTTCATCGTTCCGTTCCGACAATGAGAATGTACCTAATAATGTTCGCGCTTGTTGATAGGTATAGAGGTACGTCTTAATGCTGCAGGATTATATTTTTTCATATTTGCCGAGCCGAGCGTCTTTTGTTGAGAAGCTTTACTGCCATGTTTAATGAATGCAGATGAATACTGAGAACGGTTTTGTAGAGGTGGTTTGTGCCATAAGATGGGATTCAAGGATGCTTTCCTTGTTCCACCGTGGGATTAAAAATGTAGGAGATTTATTCGAGAAAATAGAAGAGGGCGTGTGTAACTTTTCATGGTTTCCTCACTGATAAGCCGCCGTATAAATATTCATTGACGCTGATAAATGGGCAGCTTTCAATATTTCAAGTGTTTATTAAAAGTTGTGGGCCGTTAGGCTTACTTTAATCTAGCAAGGGGATTTTGTTTCCAGTAACACATGGTTGGGTATGTAGTATGTCAAATCGAATCTAAATTATTTCAGAGAATGTTTTTATAAAATAAAATACAAAATACTCAAGGATCAATATCAAATAATGAAGATATTGAAGAGCTTTGAAAATAAAATATTAATCTTAGTTAGCAATCCATTTCGGTGCACCATTTATGTCCTTGATTATTCATATTGTTATTTTTTTCCAAAATTCAAATCATATTATCTATACACATCAATATACATAATATTCATCATTATAACATCAGAACATATCTGAAGAATCCCATCAATTCCTATTAGCAGTTGTGGATTCATATGTTTTGTGAAATTAATGATTTGGAAAAATTACGTTTGAAGAAAAAAAAATAGTGCATCACTAGCCATACATTTATCCAGCCGATATATATTTTCAACGTCCTTTTCTATAAGGTGTCCCACCAAAGTGGTTCCAGAGTTACTCCGGGTTGTCTTGGGGTAACAAAATGTAGATATTTGAAATATTCATTGCTTATTTCACTATTTAAGACACAGTTTGGTTACAATCTAGATCAACACGGTTACTTCCAAAAGCGTCCTAGAACCGCTGTCACAGGAGAAGGTGGCACTAGTACGCATCAATTTAAAAAAAATTATTTCTTCCAAAATCCTGATGGTAAAAGGATGAAATATTTGAAAAAGTTCTTTTTAAGATCAAGAGCTACCTTTCAATATAGGCTGCAGTTTGATTCGGAATTCAAACAGCTTATAGAAAATCCCATAGAAGCAAAGAATGGCATTGTCGGGAACGTTAATGAAAGTTTATTAACGGCAAGATTAATTCAGAAATCATTCGCAGGATGGTATTAGTGAGCAATCAGAGCACAGTGGTCCAGGTAGCGAAATTGGGTGAAATAAAATAATTACTCAAAAAATATAAGTACAAAATGCGGGCATGATACCTTGTAGACATTTTCTTGAGAACTTAAGTCAAGTTGTTCGTAAAAGCTTCTTAGCTGCCATATATCATAAATAACGCTGTAGCAGACACATTCTTTGAGATAGAAATGTAAAATTTTCAACAAAGTTGTGGAACTTATGTGATGTATGATATGATATGTACTACCACCCATTGTAGCACGGAAACTAAGTCCGACAGCAATGGGCTCTCCTCTCTGTTAGACTTGATCAAGCTTTAATAACCACTGATTATCCTAATAATGCCGTTGTATGAAGGGCCAAAAAGGGGTTGGGTGGATCGATATGCAACATCACTTATACGTATCCACAGGGATATAAAGAATCTCCTTCCAACAACAAAACTGAACAATTGGTCAAAAGAGCAAGCTATCTGACATGAGGATGCCCCAATGGGCGGGGAGAAGAGCCCGCCCTCTATTCACAAACTGTTAGCAATGGGGAGTTGGCATTCCCACTCTCCCCATCCAGAGTGCTTCAATCGGGTGCCCTGATGGTCCCTCCCATTCTCATGAAATATTTATATAATGGTGTATATATTTATGTAAATGAAAAATACTACAAGCATTCGTATCTATAATATATGATCTTCGTTCGGTTGATCCTGAAATGCAAGAAATGTTGTAAAATGTTAAAGTGTAGAGTTCTGTGGTTTCACGCATAAGCACGTTTTCGTTCGTTTTCAGCGATAGCAGCATTTCACCAAAATCTTGATATGAGGTATCCTGAAAAAGTTTATTAAATCTATTGAAATTTTACAAAACTAACATTTAACATTTTAATTTACTGTTGCCATGGTCACTATTTGCTACTTGATGCTGATTTTATAACAGCAATCTGCTTTTATTTTTGCTGACCTAATAGTTATTGCTACCGAGTAAGGAATGGGACTATTCAAGGGGAAAGGATTTAAAGATAAATGGGTAAAAAAAAATGTTTTAATCATCATTGAAGTAAAATCAATAAAACAATATTACCAAATATAATGATGTTGTGAGTTATGATCAAGTAATGACAAAGATTGAAAAGTAAAATCAAACACTAGCTGCATGAATCAGATCAGCTCAGAATTGTTAAAAAGTCCATTTGTAAACCGGAAATGAAAAATACATTCAGTAATAAGTGCAAAAGCCTACCACAGCTGTTATTTTCTGCGTGATATACTGGACATATAAGGAATGCTAGATGTCATAAATTGAAGGTATGTTTCGTGTTTAAGCCAGATACCGCCTCAATCAAGTTTGTTGTATGAAAATGTGACGGTCATGATATGATGGAAATTATACGATGTTGTAAAGAAATACTACATAATGTACATATAATAATTAAATGCCGCTATTTGCCATGTCCGCTGCAATGTTAGATGATTGAAACTCTAAAATAGCGAAAATTGCAGCGTGATATAATGAAATAAAGTTGATCACATGGCATCCTAGCAAAATAGCAAAGAAAATTTAGGCAAATAAATTTCATATGAGTATGATTACGGCCCAAATACAAAACAAACTAAAAATAAAAATGAATGACAGGAAATTCTTCGATAACTCTTTTTTCCTACTGGGCCCATAAATGATTCTTTATGTCTGTAAAATAGAAAATGTAGGATCATAAACAATGTTAGTTTTTGAATTAGCTATTTTGGACGAAGAATTTTTTTTTTGTAGAATTTGTCGTATATAATCCACTCTCTAAAAAAAAATGTAAAAACCCATCCCATCTTTTCAAATACATAACGTGAGTTAGGTGGGCCAAAACTTACAACGATGCAAATGCGAAGCTGAAAATGGCATTAAAAAATATTGTGAAGGGATGTTATAATATATAAAATTATAATAACAATTATATTTGTAATGTCTGCATGTCTGCTGATCCTGCTGCAATTGCAGAAGGACTTGCATTATCCTAGCCACAGGGGAAGAAAACAATTCAAAATTATTATACAATACTTGGGAATTCCATGGATGATCTGAAATTATATACCGTATAAAGAATACTTCCATTTTTCGTGGTAGGGTAAGATTTTAGCATGCTACTTTACCGGGGTCACGCTGCCTACATTGCTTTGGTGCGCCTGGCACCTAATGTATAGTTGACGTGATACAGCGTTTTTTACCCACCCGCTGGATGCCAGGACAGACGCTGTTTGAGCCGCACCTTCTTGGTGGACAGACGCTCGGCACGCACCTCCTCAATCTAGCTGAAGTCAGAAGGACAACAGTGCCCAGGCTGCACTACCAGCTAAGTACGCAACCCTTAGCTGGCGGTCTTTGTCATCTCTTGACCCGTGGAAGCATGAGGTAGGAACTTGTGAGGACCATAGCAATGTTGCGGGGACGCACGCTCCATCCCAGGTGTCTACTCACCATTTTGCAGCCCAAAGTTGTGGAACTTATGAAGCTTGAAAACTCGAATGAAGTTTGAAAGAGATACAAGTAACCTTAGAAAGCATAAGCCAAAAATAAGTTTTCTGGCCTACTTTAAAAAGTAGCAATTTTTCATTTGCATCATTTTTCATCAATTTTATCATTTGCGAAAGCGATTTCTCTGTGACATTGTAATCAATTGCATTATTCTTGTTTCATCTGGCTGTCGCTTTTGTTGAAGAAGAAATGTGCGAGTTAAAAAATACTGTGTGATTTATCTTCGGAAATGGAGCGGACTAACGACCTTTAGGTAAAATGGCTGATTTCTTCAAAGGTTTGGATGTGGAGCTTGATGAAATTAAGGGATTGCAGAGGAAAAGTCCATCCTCGTGTTCAAGCCTGAGCGGTCAATATTGCCAACTGAACGAACTGATATTCCATTATGTGAATGGAACAAAAGGTAAAAGTGGACATGTCATATGGCTAAGATCATATCTTCTATAGACTGGTGCATGTTTCATCAAAGTAGTCGAGCTTGTTCAGAAGTAACGTCAAATGGAACTCGAAAGAAGAAAAACATATTGTGTACAAACACCTGGAAAATTCGGAGGGGTCCGGTTCCAAGCTGGCTAAAGTGCTGAAAATGCCAAAAACAACAGTTTGCCGAGTGCTCAAATCATACGAGAAAACCCTGAGTGAGGAAAGGAATAAGCGGATCTACAAAAAAACTGGAACCAGTGATCGTAAGCTGCGCAGCAAGGTGTTGAGGTGCGTTAGAGCCAACCCCGGTCTTTCAATCCGGATGTGGCCAGAAGGTACAAAGTTAACTTTCAAACGGTGCGGAACATCCTTGCCAGGGAATCTAGATATATACAAGTCGTACAAAGACAGTGAACAACTGGACGTGGAGATGTGCCGGGAAGATTCTAGTTCGTGTTTGCCGACAAGTTCACGAAGAAGGTCATGATTTGGCAAGCGATTTGCAGTTGTGGCCTGAAAACGGAACCATTCGTCACATCCTCGACGATGACATCCCAAGTTTACATCGAAGAATGCTTGATAAGGCGTGTATTGCCGTTCATTTTAGCCCGATTTAGCCAGCTGCCACTACTCCAAGGTGGTTCTGGAGTGATATTGTGCGAGCAAGATCGAAATTGTCCCCAAGCTAATGAATCCTACGAATTGTCCGGAATTTCGACAAATCAAAAATTAGTGGGCAATTTCAAAGCAGTGACTTCGAAGAGTGGCGGGGCAAGACATCCAGCGGGCAAAATGAAAAAAATTGTCCGTGTGCGGGCGCTGATGGGCTCCATCAACAGGAAAATTCGAGATTTCGTTCGAGCTGAAAAAATGCAACCATCTCATGCTGTAACTTTGAAGTTTTAATACAAGTGCGGTTAACTATTTGATAATGGATTTTTTAAACTTATGAATCACGAATTACAGGTCTTTTTGTGCGTACCAATTTATTTTTAGACAAGCCTTCATATCTCCAGAACTTATTGAGCAATAACGATGGAAATTTTTAGGTACTTTTTATGATTAATTTGTGTACATGATGTACATCGATCTACGATTTTTTTATGGTTATCGAATATATTAAATGCTCAGTTAATGCAAAGTGACCTAGATGTACATAAAAATTGTAAAATTACGACTGAAACTGTCAATTTTAGTTTTAAAAGCCTTTTTTTTCAAATTTACTGCTCAGCTTAATGCTTATCAACCGTGATCTTATTTGGAATCAAAATCGCTTTTCAACCTTTGTTTTCTCAACATTGGAGAATCTTTTCAACAACACTGTTTAACGACATTTATTAAATGTTTATTTAACAGTTCTCATTTGTATTTGTTACACATCAACATTATTTAACAATTGGTATAACTATTGTAAAGCCTCAACTCAACTCTTGAAGTATTACACTTATCTCTTAAACTTTTAAATTAACTTTTAGAGAGCATAGTCATGTTACGATACAATTTACTACAGCCATTACTGTTCATGAGACTTTTTGTTTTCCCTAACAATGGTCTAACAATGGTTTACAAAAAAATATTCAAGAACTTTATTTAACGTTTGTAATGACACCAAAGTAGATTGAGTAAACTTTGAAAAGACGTTTTTTTGGCTTTTACTATTTATTCTTAGCAATCGTTAGTATAGGTTATTTATTATTTGTGGAATTTATGTTTCTTCATATGTTTGAAAGAACTCATTTAAATACAGTACCAAAATTTGACTTTGCTCGATCCCAGACTTGAACGAGTGATCCTGGATTGAAGGCTGCCTTGTTCTCCATTTTCTCCATCCTTAGTTAAGCATTTGGAACAATCAAAAACGTATTTAAATCTTCAGTCTCTAATTTGAATGACATCGTTTAAAAATCGTTAGTTAACAGTCTCATACACAGAACTTTGTTATGAGTTAATAATGTTTTATAATTGCTCCATAAACGTTCATAACATATTAAAAATCGATAGTTTTAAATAACTGACCAAGCGTTGCACAATTGTCGAATAAATGTATAGCTGAAGCTTATACCACGGTTCTTAGGCGTGGTCTTTAGTACAAATCATCCATTTAATGTTGATTAATTTCTTTTATGATTCTAATTTCACTTCTTTGGGAGCGCAATAAACATCCCTGATATCGTTGTAAAGCTAAACAATGCGTCTAGTAATGATTGTTACAACGTTTTCAAATAATTATATAGCTGTTATATAATGATAACGATTTTGGAATTACATGCTTTTATTCCATGTTTTTTTAGCTTTATCCTGATGATTGAAATGTAGAGCTATAAAAAATAAAGTACAGTTTATGACATGTTTTTAAACCATATGGAAGTAATCATTCAAAGGCTTTTTGTTCTGTTTCAAAAACTTTTATTCATAAAAGAAAAACGACTATAGTTTTATGCAACTCTGGACGCTATAATTCTACATTTCAATAACATGGGTGTTTATTGATCGAATTGAATTGTTTGTTGCGAAGCATTCTTAAACAATCGGTCTACTACTACGCATCACTCGATAACCTGAAGATTTGATAGAATACGCTACTAAATATTCCGGGTCTTGAAATAAGGTCCGCTTTTTGATTTAGTCACTTATTAAATACTTTCAGACGATTGACAATTTGTAATCGATATGCATAATTTGGCGGAAAAAATCCTTTCCCTTAAGGTATCAAAACAAATCCTATAGAACTTTGGTTTTTTTCCAAAATCACTTGCGCTTGCTAGTGAGAACGATCCAAATCAATAGTCCCATGAGCTCCTGAACAACTGCGCCGAGGACACCATACTTCTCAATATGCAGAAACTTGAGATAGTGTTTTAAATTTGCATTCTGTCAAGAAAGGTTGCAGCCATTCACTTTGATTTACTTATATTCGATTGTCGATAGCTCATTCCAGAAGCTGAATTTCAAAACATGATTTATGATAAACTTATCGCACTTGACCATTCCTACAACTATGTCTACTTTGCTCTAACTCTATTATCTGCTTGAGATCTTACATTCGGCGTAAAATTTGCGGTGAATACTTGCGAATATTCACCGCGAATATTACACCGACTATACGCTTTCGCGCTGTAGATAACAGAGTTAGACAAGGAGATAAGAGTAATTGAGTCAGATTATTAGTCAAACTGCAACGAAACCTGAATGTCCTGTCAGAATACTTCACTGAATGAAATATCTTTATCCACGCAGCAAAAACTCAGGTCATCCTATTCCCAGACTTGTTCCGCCTGAAGATTGTAAAATAAGCCTGAACAACACAACGGTGGAATGGACCAATTTAGCGTTTCCCTAAACAGCAAGCTTATTTTCAGGGAGCAGGTTGAAAAAATTAACACAAAGTGTAACGTTCTGTTGAAGCTACTGTACCCATTGATCAACAGAATGTCTACATTATTCTTGAAAAACAAGCTTGCTGTCTACAAACAAATCATACTCCCGGTCATCGAATACGACATGCCAGTCTGGGAGAATTGCGCAAAAACACATCACCTGAAGCTTCAGCGTGTTCAGGATAAGTTCCTCAGGATGATCCTTAACACCCCTCCGACGACAAGAACAACTGAGGTCCACCGTCTGGCCAAGATAAAGCTACTCGAAGAGCGATTCAGTGAGTCTATCAATCGGTACAGAGCACGCTGCCTATCATCGAATCACCAGATCATCCGAAATCGGATTTCCCGTTCCTAGGCTTTTCAAATAGTAGTTTGTAGTTGTAGTTTAAGTAGGTAGATAGGTTATCAATATTTAACTAACAATGCCCCATGGGCTGATCTTAAAAAATAATGTGAAACATTAAACACCTTAAACATATTAAACAGATTAAAAACAAAACTAGACCACTTAGAATGTGAATGAAAATGAAATTCGATGAATGAAAATTAAAAAAAAAACAATTTTACTTCTACTATTACCGTCAAATCGTCCAGCACACTTTACTGTCTAGCATCATGTCTGGCCGTGGTAAAGGAGGAAAGGTTAAGAAAAAGGTTAATTCGAGCCGAAATGGAACATGACTGTCCGACCATGTGTACACATACTGTAGTTCCTAGTTTGTGCATAGTGGATTGGTTGCACATAGTACAGGGTGTCTCACAATAGGTGTCACTAAAACAAAATGGGATTAAAGCAAAACAAATCAACCAAATCATAGCATTTATGTTTCATTTGAAAGATACATGTTAAACCATATTAATTCAATTCGAATTTCTCACCTTTTTTCTTGATAACTTTGCGCAAACGCTTTGTAAACCCATCGCAGCATGAACGCACGATTTCCTGAGGAATTTGGTCTCAAATATCAACCAAATGTTTCTCGAATCTATCTAAAGCGATCTCTTTCGTAAGGCCTACATGTTGAGGCATATAACCCCAAACAAAGTAGTCAAGTGAGTTGAGATCCGGTGTAGATGCAAGACATTCTACAGCTAGTTTATCTCTTGGAATACTGCCAAGAATTTGCCATACACACGATCATTTTGTTGATTAGGACTGTCCTGAAGGATGAAGAGCTTTTCATCCGAAAATAAAATCTCGCAGTCACCGTGCCGAACCAAAAGATTTCTGGACCCTGGCTTGCTTTTTGGACCCTGGCTTGCTTTTGACTTTCCGTCAACCCATGAACCCGTTTCTTGTACGGCTTGCATTCCAGATCATGTCTAAGGAGCCTGTTCATTGAAGCATTTGAATTTGAAATTGTTGCTCAATACGCATTTGACATTTGAAATTGTTGCTCAATACGTCAATAATGCCGGATACGCCCGGATTACGTCTTATTCGCTCCCTCCACATTTGATCTTTTTCTTCGTTCTGGCAGTTCGTCTGGCACCAGCTTTGTGTCTAATAAGGATATTTCCAGTTTCCTTGAACCGTTTCAAGGTACGAAAAACAAAACGCTTACTCACTCCGAACTGCTTAAGGCTATTGAATATCTGACACGGTCTAAGCTTTTACAAATGTAATTTTAAAACTTGCTCCCGTATGGCCTCCATGGTAGCTGATAAATATAATCAAACGAAATCGCTTATTTATCTTCAGCGATAAGCCGGGAATAGTGATGTTCCTTCACCGAACATAAATCACATACGCACGTCGAGATCTTATTAAGCACGCGATTTATTGCACACATAAAACACGTAGAACTACGAACAATTTATTTTACTTAAACTCCAATACAAAACGTAATAAAAATGACCGTAGTGAAGGTCCGCATGTTGACCGTGGTGTGGTCTTGAGTGCACTGTCGCTGTGTGTTGATGCAATCAGTCTGATGGACCCGTCGATCGGGTGCTGTGGGTGTGGTGATTTCCCGCTTTTTCGTGAGTAGATGAGTGGTGGAGAGAAGTGGAGCCTCGGCCGTTTAACGAGCGCTCCTATTTCGGCGCAGAGTAAGCAGATCTGGTTCGATTCCTTTCGCAGGAACCCTTTCGTGACTGGGGAGCGAACAATATGAGCATGACGTCTTCCTAACTCGTAAACCCTGGCCGATTCGTAATTTTATCACTCCATTACACATTGCCGTACATTCTTAGAGCGAAGTATTCACGAAATATAGCAATCCAGGCAATAAATCTACATAAATACTCAAGCAAAGTATTTTCGAAATTTTTTATTCTGAGTTGTGCCAGTAATGCAAGAAACCGATGAAATATGCTACTTATGACAAAAAATAAGCTGGAAAGTCCTAGAAGGACATGAAGAATTGGAAGGAATTTTCTTGTTACTTTCACGCTAATTCTCTTTCACGGACTTCAATATCCAATATCAATTTATTGACAGAATGAAACATACTCTGTTATCTTCATTTAGTGAAATTTCGTTTCCCGTTGGATTGAGTACTACTTGGGAATAATTATTGAGAATTTTACTATATACAAGTGCAATTCACGGAAACACAAGATGGATTTTTCTCTTCGAAGCAACCGAAGACGGCCGCTGAGCGAGCTTAGTGTTATCGGAATAAAATTAAAGCGCCCAAGGGAATTTGTCATCAACTACTGGCTGGGATGCTGGAGAAGGGTATTCATCTCGATATAAGGATATAATCCTACAAATATAGTGTTTATCAAGAGCTTGTTGAACTTTCCAATTTAACGAACATTACTTTGTCAATTTTAAACAGTGATGTGTTGAATATTTTATTTAACAGGCACCGATGATGCGGCAGCAGTAAGCAATAATTGTTCTGATCTGGTTACTCAACATCACAGTGTCCTTTTCCAACATCAATACCGTCCTTAATTCAGAACCATAAAACCCAAAAAAACACGGTTTTAAAAGAGTCAATTTTAATGATGCTTCTGATCTTAAAACAACAATAATATCACGAGAACTTAAAAAGAATTACATTTTAAAGAAACGGAAAATAGATATCTTATCACTAACACCGAAAGAAATCAATTGATAATATGATAAATATGGCTCTGTTATAACGTCATCATTTAGAACAACGGGGCTGTATCTTGTACTTTTTTTTAAATGGAAATCCTTATTATTTAGTCATCAACATTGAGAGAAGTAAACTGAACTCAAATTCGTTTTAAATTAAGCTTATTTTTAAAACGCTCTTAGATTTATGGACCAATATTCTGTTCTACTACGAACACATAAACGCCCTTGATTATTCAATAATGAATCAGAAATTCGAGAATAATGCATTGCTTCAGAGCTTGAGAAAGAAAAATTTGTGGGAAAAATATGTTTACATTTGGAAAAATCAGATTTCTAATTCATTTGAAGAATAATAAATCATTACAAGCTCATGTTAAGATCACGCTATGAAGGAATGAATAAAATTTTAAAATCTCATTTAAAAAGACTGGACTCGGAAAAAATAAGACACACAAAAATGATCACCAAAAATTTTAAATCGGATACTTCTCAAATTTTAAGGGATTAAATAACTATATATTAGCTATGTTTTGGCATAATTTATTTATTGAATTTCCTCCCCCAAGCTGAATGCTCGTACATTTCTCTTAACACTGCTCATGAGATCTTGGCGAGGCTTTGTCCATCTTCCTTACACAATTTCTCCCAGTTTTTCTTCAATGCTTCATCGGTTTTGAATGTTCTTCCGCTTTTCTTCAACTTCTTCTTCATTATCGCCCAAAACTTTTCGATCGGACGAAGTTCTGGTGTATTTGGCGGGTTCGCCTCCTTCGGGACCACATTAACGCCCTTCACTTCGTACCAATCCATTACAGGCTTGGTGTAATGGCACAAAGCGAGATCCGGCCAGAACAGTGTGGGACCACGGTGAGAGCGGAGGAAGGGCAGCAAGCGCTTCTGCAAGCATTCCTCTCGATAAATCTGCCCGTTTATGGTGCCGGTTGTAACGAACGGCTTGCTGTACCGTCCGCACTCGCAGATCGCCTACCACAACAGATACTTCTTCGCGAATTTGTCCATCTTTCTCTTCCGGAACTTTTCCGGAACCTTCATGCGGGACGTACCGACAAAAAACTCGAGGCCGGGGATTTGTTTGGTGCCCGCCTTGATATCCCAAGTAACAATTTAAGTTTTATTCTAGCCGTATAGCATTCCTCCCGGCTTTGTTGATAACGCTACATTCAAAACTGTTTTGTCTACCAACACCTCCTCTATGCTTCTTTAAAGCCAAAATTTGTACAAAGTGGCCCACTCTATAGACGGTTGTGAAAACAATTTAATAAAACCTTTATAAGACCATACAATTTTTGAAAATATTCTAGTGAGAGATGCTATGACCACTTGAGAACCTTCATAAAACCTATTGGTTGCATTGAAAACCAACATGCGGCCAAACTTAACTGTGATATCGTGGTTGGTTTTTTGTTCTGCTTTGTTCGATTCTCTGCTCTTCGGATTCATTTAGCAGTAAATAATATCTGAGAAAAAAAGTCTGCGGGAAATTTTGTTTCATTGAAAAATATCCAAAACATATTCAGTTTTTTACAGCATAGCATGCTCCAAATCAGATGCGCATTGAATTTTAGGGTGAATATTGGCAAGATAAGAGCCGAAAATTAATACGCCTCGGAAATTATGCGCGTTTACAACAACAAACACAAAATAAAAACAAATATATTCGATAAATTTAACGTGAATTTCTTGAAAATTGATGAAATTCAATAAAGGTGTCTAAAAGAAAGTAGAAATTGGTCTCCGATTTACAGTTCATTTGCATTACATTTAAAATTTGGTTCATTTATTGCTCCACATTTCTATTATTTCTAATATTTCAATATGGCGATTGGAGAAAAATCACAATTCTGCCATAAAGCCAAGTTATCTTCGCAATGACTACTTTAAAACTATTAATAAAACTTAATAAAGCTGGATGGTTTTGGCAATGTTACTTGGAATATGTCTCGTCGTCCATGACGAGAAAGCCTGGCTTGACCAGCCACTCACGGTACAGCTTCCGCGCACGCAATTTGGCCACCGTGTTTTGCTTGTCAGTCCGGTTTGGCGCCTTCCTGACCTAAAAACACGTAGCCCAGCCCGCTTCATGGTCTGCCGGACGAACCACTTCGACGAATTGACCTTTTTGGCCACGTCTCGGGTGGAAAGGTTCGGGTTATTCTTAAAGTACTGCCTTATCTTCCGCGCCTTCTCTGGGTATTCCGTTTTCGGTTTTCGGCCGCTTCCAGTGCGCCGCTCGATCGTCTTCGTCTCCTGAATCATCTTCACAACGCGGGACACGGTGGAATGGTGGATTCCAAGCCTTTTGCCGATCCATCTGTGCGACTGACCAGGATTATCGATCACCGCGCCCAAGATTTGCTGGCGTAGCTTTTCTTGTTTCGAATGCATCTTGAAAACTATTTGACAGATCGCGATTATTTTGCACACATAAACAAAACACTCTAAACTAGTATTACCCAAAATTCCATTAATTTTTACCCACGCGATAAAAAGTTACACAAAAAATAAAGTAACGCATTTTTTACGAGTCCAATCTTTTTTGCAAAATTTTGGCAAATGACGACTACGTACAAACCAAATACACTTCCGGCTATAATAATTATGAACCCATTCTAAACACGTGAAGTGTTTCAAACATATTTTTGTATAAAGACATCTTGAAGTTTTAGATATCTAGACTTTAACGACAGTTGTAGTTTGAATATGGGTTTCCCTTATTTACCTATACCTGCACACTTATAAATTATGAATTTTACACGAGACGTAATTCACAAGTCATTAAAGTTTGGCATGTGTAATCTTTGTAGTTTCCCAGATTTGTGCTTACAAAATTTTGAAGTGGTGATGCAAATCGGTCAAGATGGTGGACAGTTCTGTATTCTAGTGACCTTCGACATTGTATACTCTTGAAAAATATAAGGCTTGTTCTTTGTTGGCATTTTAAGCTTATTGTTTATATCAATAAAACTATTGCCTGTTCGTAAGTGTTTGAAATAGTATATAGTACCTTTTTAAATAAATACATATTATTGTGTGATTAGTACAATCATACACTACAGGGTGTGGCAGAAAATAATGCGAAAATCTGTTCTATATCTTTCAAATCCCATTTTCAACTAATTCAAGCAATAATATCAACATTTTCGAGTGCAGTTATCTTTATAAAGTCCTTTTAAACAAATTTATTCAATGTGTCCTCCATTTTTATTAATAACATTCTCGAGCCGACGCTGGAAGCCAAAGCATTCCTTTCGGACGTAGTCCTCTGACATTGACTGCCATGTGCGTGTTATGGTTGACTTCAGGGTTTTCACACTAGGGCGTGATGTTTTGCAGGCTCGTGCTTCAACATATGCCCAAATCGAATAATCCAACGGATTAAGATCTGGACTGCTAGGGGGCCACAAATCCTTCGGCCAAAACAACATGTTATCGTAACCATTGTTGGGTTCGATTGGACGTGTGACACGGCGCTCCATCCTGCTGTAAGACAACGTTTTGGTCCTCGGAGAAGTTGGCCTTCACCCAGGGAAGCACTTGGTCCTTTAAAATACTGATATACACTTCGGTATTGATTTTAACTCCAGCATCAATAAAAACAGGCGGAATTTTCAAACCGTTGGACGCCACCAAGCCAAACATCATGACACCAGCCGGATGTTTGGTTTGAAATTTGAATTTCACTTTTTCCGGAACGTTCTCTATTTTCTGCGGTGAAATGAACCGGTCCGTGCGGCTGTTGACCACAGCATCGATGCTGAAAAGCTTTTCGTCGGAGAACAGGACTATCATTTTTTCCTTCTTCAACAAGGAAAGCAATCTCTTGGAACGAGTCACTCGTAGTTCCTTGACCCGGATCGTAATCAAGTGGCGTTTCACTCTGGCTCTGGAAGATGCATGCAGGTCTTCTTTGATGATTCTTCTGCATGGATTTCTCCGAAATATTGGCGTCCTTTGCAAGTTTTCTTATGGAACGCACCGGGTTGCGAGCAATTTTAGCGCGGACCGATTTTTTTATACGGTAAACTGTTGCCAAATGTCTCCCTACCACCTTGGCAATCTCTTTCGGCTTCTTCTGGGCGAGCAACAAACTGGTGATCACTTCTTTCGCGAACATTTTGACGAATTTGCAACAAAACAAATAGAATTTTTGGATGCAGCACTTGAAAGTAAACATAAAAAAAAACACTTACGACAAAAATTAGTCACTAGCTACACGAACTAACCCAATACTCAAGTTTGAACATTTTCGCATTATTTTCTGACGCACCCTGTATACCCATTATCAACGAAAAATTCCTAGACTTGACCGGTAATCGAACTCAGCCACCTCTAGCATCTTTGTAGCTGCGCCTTTACTAACTGAGCTTCGGAAAGTATATGTACTAGTTACGGTTGTACGTTCCTGTTATGGTGTGTCCTAATTATAGCCTATGGGAACTCTATAGGCCATAAGTGAAACACCCCATGATATGAGTGAATGGCCATACACTAGTACATTGTTTGCATGCTTTTGGACTTACTTTAACCAAATTCATAAATTGAAGTGGCATTTTGTTTTGACAGAGTGAATTCAAAAATATACAGCTAATTTTCATTATTAGTAATCTCAATAATGTTTACTTTGTTTGTGGAGATATTTTATTTCAGATTTACGAAGTTCACTATTTTATTCATATTAATTAGTTGTGGCAGCCAACAATTAAAATGTTATGATCTCACTTTTTAAGTGATCCTTGTGAAAAAGTTAAATAGTTAAATAGTAATAGTCACTACCATAAAAATTATAGGTTATAGAAGTTAGATAATAAGCACTTTATCAACAACCTCTAGAATAACAATAATAACAACAACCTCTAGAAATCAATGCTGGTCTGATCAAATGATGTATTAATTATTTCTTTATTGAGGCAATTTCAAAACACATGTCGTCGTTAGTGTGCATTTCATTTGGATATATTTTAATCGTTATCACTGTTATGGTAATGTGTAATTGAACGTTGCAAGGACACAACATTATTACACCAAGAACGCATTTCAAAAATCCTAAGTATCAGAACGCTTCATTGGAACTAGAGTGTACCTTTTTTGTTATGTTGCACTGGAGGTCAAAATTATAATAAATATCAGATATCAGATATTGAGCATGCAACTTAATGTTAAAATTTACTTATCTACAAGTTAAAAAACAAATAGGTCTCGACTAACTCCAATGTTTGTTTTGAATAGCCTTAGCAAACCATTTGAGCAACATCAATGAAATATCTAGTATCTCGTGATATGTGAAATAGACAAACTATGTTTATTGTTACTGCATTATTACTAAAATGAAAGATGAAAACTAAGTGCTGAATTTAAAAGATTTTCCGTGTGCTACTTGTATTATATTCCTAGAAGTATAGATATATGAGTGAAATAGTATAATTGCTTGCATGAATGTTTATCATCCAAAAACAGAGACATGTTGGTAATTTATTGACTCGGTTCATATACCTAACGTTTGCATTAAAAAAATAGACAAATATTGCAGATTTTTCATGGGTTTACCTTCACCCGCACTGACGAAATTACCCATGCAGCATCAATCATAGTAACCCATAGCAACCCAGCAGACAAAATTGGACAGCTCTATCAGTCGAACTCTAACCGTGATGGCAAAAACAGTGAAGCAACTCCGTTCAGAAGTGTGCGCGTTCAAAGAACGGTACCCCACCGCGTCGAAAACGGACATCGTGCGGCACTTTGTGGATACGAAAAAGTACCTGGCGAACATGAACATACATGTCAGGAAACGGAAGTCGCATCCACTAGTTTCGGATAGCGGCAGCGGCTGAATAAGATGGTCAACTCGATTTTTCCGGCAAATCGCGACGTGGCGGTGGTGATGGACGACGAGACCTATCTCACCCGGCATGGCAACGACAGGCAGGGCACTTTGTATTTTACTTCTCACACGAAGGAAGTGAGCTCCGAGATTAAATTCATTTCACACACCATGTTCTCCAAGAAGGTGCTGCTGTGGCTGACAATCAGCGAGAAGGGGATGTCAAAGCCGCTCTTCTTTCGCTCCGGACTGGCCGTGAACGGGGAAATTTATAGTACGAAATGCCTGCCGGAAGTTGCGTCGTTCATCAAGAAATACCATAAGGGTGAAGATGCGTTCTGGCCGGATCTGGCGTCGGCCCACTACTCGAAGCGATCGTTGGAGGAGATGGAGTGGCTGAATATCGATGTGGTAACCAAGTCGGCGAACCCGCCCAACGTCCCCCAGCTGCGTCTCATCGAGAATTTCTGGGTCAACCGGAAGCGTGAGATCTACTCCAACAATTTTGTCGCGAAAACTAAGGAGGAATTGATAAATAAAACGCCATGGCGGATGTTTCGGTTAACTGCCGGAAGGCCGCTCGCAAGGGCGTAGAATTTTTTTTTGCAAGTAAGCTTAAATAATTACCTTCCACGGGAAATTTATCAAAAGCAATTATCTGTCTTAGCTTTTTAGCCATCCGAAAAAAGTCCATTTTTTTAATGCCAACGTTACAGGCAGAGTAATCGTACAGATATGTTATTAGAATCATATTATTTGTTGAAAGAATTTTCTTAGTCATCCAAGAACACGCGTACACATACACCGAATTACACATGATAATCTTATTGGGTGAGGAAACTATGGTGGAGATTCCTTCAAAATGTTATGGTTTTTTTTGTCATGATAGAACGTGACTGTTTTTTGGTCGTCGTTCACACTGATAAAATCGGTTGACTTCGGTGGGCTGGTCATGTCGTAAGAATATCGGATTTCAGCAAATTCGTTACTGCTCTGGTATATGTAGGTTGAAGCAAAAAAAGTGCTTAGTTACTGTTGATTGCGCTCTTCTGGAACAATAAAGATCACCTTATGAATGTCAAGGAATTTTAAAATGTTACATTTGTAATAATGCAATAATCACATTAACTCTGCAATAACTGTAAGTACTACAAGAACATGACCTAACTAACATTACAAAACAAATCTATAATAATCTGTAGGAAAATTTGAGTTTTGATAAGATTTTTAATTTATTCCAGCCACTCTACAGACGGTTGCGTTCTACGTTTCCCACAGTCCTACTCTCCTGGATTTAGTAAAGGGCTCCTGTACTGATATATATGATATAAATCTTCGTAAACCGGTTCTTCGTATCATAGAGGTTAAATTTTGTCTTGACTGAAAGTGTAATCATGTTAGAAGCCGCTGTCGACAGAAGTCAACAAATTCTAGGCAGAAGCGCAAGATAAATTTCAAGCTTGCACTGGATTGAATCTAGCTGAACAGCGTAGCATAAGTATAGTAAAACCATTGTCTCGTAATGGTGACACTTTTATAGGGAGGAATGAAAATAACTTACGCATGATTCACGGTACATATTCACGAAATAAATTCTCTTAACCATAAATGATATTGTTGAATCCAAATGAACGTACTCCGTTGAGGTTGTGTTTCTAACTAATAATTCTCACGACACTGCCGTGATTGAAGGCAAAATGCAGAACCTCTACTATATCAATTTAATTATAATACCACTAACTTTATGACACCAGCTGGAACTATGATAAACATTAGATTGCATCCTGAACTAAGCTCCAACTCGTCTGTTTTACGCATGCTATCGGAGGAAGACCGTTTCTTCCACTCACGGTGAGATCCAATTAGTTGATTGCAAGTAAACTTTAAATTCTATCTCTGGCTTCCGGCTTTCAACAGATTTACTCAAACTTTTATCCAAACATCAATAACTGCCGACAACAAGACAACGACGATTTCGCTAAAGTTTCGCTAGAGTTAAGCCTGAAGCCTGTTGATGGTAAAGGCGAGTTTAGTTTTCTGGTGTGCTACAGTTTTGAAAGAGAAAAAGTGGAAATATTCACAAGTGGCACACACCTATTGAATTCACACTCACAATAAACATTCATTTCACATCGCTGCCTAAATTATAACATAATTAAGGGAATGATGAACGAAATTCACAATGGCAGCACTCGCCTCCATATTGAGAGGATGCAAATCTGAATGGAATCCTTCTGGTACATTAGGTTGGAATCTTGGGTGCTCATCCTTCTAATGGTAGCTTTTGATGAAACAAACAAACTTTTGTGTGACGGCAACTCCGGAAAATGTTGTTTAGAGGTCGCCCAGAAGCTTTTTTTTTTTGAAAAATGGCAAATTGTCTTAGCTAACATTGAGAAAAAAATTCTACTTCTTCAAAATTAAGTAAAACCCTACCCTTTCACATTTTTCCCAGATACGTTAGAGTTCACACTATATGAAAAAAATACTGTCATGGCATGCTCTATGTCTATTTTCTTGTTAAAATAAAATTCTCTTAAACAGAGATTTTTTGTGAATATTTTGACATTTAATCGTAAAAAGGTGGTGTCAAACAAAAGCTTACCAAAAGTAAGGAAAACCTTTGTCGAAGACTACATTGCTCTATCTGAACTTGAAAAAAGTTATTCGTGATTTACTGCAGAGCGGAATTTACAACATTTTAACATTAAAGGCAAATTGACATGTTTGCATAATTTCTTATGGAGCCAAGTTTATTCAACAAATCAAACTACACCAACAAATTAGGCAAAGTAATCAAAAACTGAGGATTCCAAAGAATTTTCTTGTCATTTCCGGTTTTGTGCTACGATCATTAGCAGTTGATTTTTCTTTGGTCAGTTTGCGGACCAAACTCATTGTAGTCTCCTGCTACTCCAAGGGCTCGTCCTGCAGGATCGCAAATTACGCACAAGTTTTCAAATCGTGTTTTGACAGCAAGATCATTTCTTTTCAACCAATTTCCGGGATCTTCCTCAAAAACGAAACTGTAATCAAGCCGCAAAATTAAAAAAAAACTGCAACGAGTTCTCCGTAACGTAATCGGCTAATCCTTTTCCGACTGAAAATGTCTTTAAACTCTAGTTATGTTTCTTCCGCTGCTCTTCTTCTTAATGTTTTGAATCATTTTCCTTTTTAACTCTTAACTGATGTTCTCGTCGAAAAACACGAGGCTGATGTTGAGCTACGACATATACCAAAGATGATTCTCAAACTTCTGAGAAGTTTTCTGGCTAAGCTCTTTGTCATGATACTTCTTCAAACATACTAAAAACCTTAAATCGTTGAATGGTGCGCTAGTCGCAATGGGAGCTTCGTACCACGCCTTTAAATAAACTCCAACTACGAAGCGTGCGAATCTGTACAGTTGATCGCCATCCACCGTAAACTGTTCCCGAAACAGATACATTTTAAGGCCGTAAATGGCTCTGGCCATTCACCTAGCTTGGTGCAGCGCACCAGGGCGCCGAAAGCTAGCTGATCCTCTATATTCTAAACACACTGTGTGCAGTTCGAGAATTTCAGCGTAGTCCTTACGTACGGATGAATGGAGCAGCATTTGATTGCAAAATGCAACGGGTTTCGTTCTTTCCGCTTCACTGTTTGTACCTGTAATGAACAAAAGGAATATAAGAACTGACACATTTTACAAAATCTTACCTTTAGGAAAAAACCCGACGTTATCGCTCTTGTCCAATCTTTCCCATTCACTACGGAATGACTTGAACAGGGCATGATCTGAAGAACTGGTAGCTTGATCGAAACACGTTTTATATGCTGTCTTTAAAACCAACTCAAAAATATGGTGTCTACAAGGAAAATCTAACAACTTCCTTCCGAGCATACGTTCCAGGATAACAGCTGCTCCACTGTTTTTCTTCCGAGTTCACATTAGTGGTATCATAACACTTGCCGCTTATGATACCATCGAACCTCCAGCGTTGTAAGCTTTCAAAAACTGCTTCTGCTACGGCTTTTCCGGTACCCGACTAAAAGAAACGTGGTGTTGATGATTTGTTCAACAGAGTCTGTTCCTGAGACCACAATGGCAAGCTTTTCCGTCTTCCTTCGGTTAAACATCAATTGCTTGGAGTCTAAATGAACCAACAAAGCTTTTTCCTTTGGAAATTTTTCGTGGATTCAGTTGGAAATCTCTTGGCGCACATTGTGATTCAAAAGGGAAAAACAAACATATTTTAACAAAGATACCTTAGATCAGATAACTTACCACCTTGCGTTTTCTTTGGATTGTTGATCTACTCAACTGTTCAGAATTGAATCCTAGAGCAACGGCTGTGGCCGCTAATATCGTAACTGCTTCACGATTCGTTACCTGAGTGCGGTCGATATGTTCGATGACAGCATTCGTCAATAGCTCTACTCTTTCACTTCGCCGCAATTCCACTTTCTCGATCACGGTTGGTCCTCGTACCGTTCGTATTCTCCGCTCCAGACAACTGTTCGATGTTGTGGAATTTTTCTTGATTTCTTTTCGTTACACTGCTTGCAAACCAATGGTACACTGCTTTCGAAGCTTTCAGGGAAGTCAATCGGAATTTTGCTTATCACTTGTTGATTCCAGAACCCTAAACGGGCAGCATCGTTCCGCAGCTCGTCTGCGATGTGATTCACGCTGATATTGAACATTTAACTCAACCGTAGCTTGAACATCTTCAACACTGGTTTAGATTTTTCTTTTTGTAGGATTTTCTGAAGCATTGCCATCTCGTAACGAGCTTGGAAATCCGCCTAACAACGTTTCGTTTAAGCTGATGTGGTAGACTAGCTTGATTCCATATCGTCACAGCTTCGGTCGCCACAATTTGGATGCCTTCAACTGTTGAAAGTTTTAGATTTTCATGCAGGAATCGAAAGTAGCTGATGATGTCCAAATCCGACTGCAAATGGTTTCTGGAAAGCTTCTTAATCGCAATTCCGGTGACAATATCTTGACTTGAGCTTCAATTTTAGTGACATGATTATTCTTTTTGGGTTCTTCTGTCTACGATGATCAAAAAGAAACTGATAAAATTCTCAAATCACTTGTGCCTTTTATATGCTCGGGTAAAATTCAAGAAACTTCAAAACAAATACGTTAAAATCATAATGATAAATATACATCGTAGTAGGTGCTTTGAATTCAGTGATTTTGTGAACAGGCTGATAAACTGTAAATAATGCCGGAATGCTGTACATCCCGCTCTGCAGTACATTACGAATTACTTTTTTTCACGTGTAGATAGAGCAATGTGGTTTTCGACAAATTTTTTCTTACTCACTTTCACAACTTTTGGTTCTATTGAATGTATTGCAATCTTTTGTTTGATACACACTTTTTATGATTAAATGCCAACATGTTTCCAAAAAATCTCTGTTTTAGGCAATTATTTTTCTTAACAAAGAAAATAGACACAAGCATGCCATGACATTCTTTTTTCTTATAGTATGATGTATCTGGGAAAAATGTGAAAGGGTAAGGTTCTACTTAATTATGAAGAAGTAGAGTTTTTTTCAATGTTACCTAAGAAAATTTACGCTTCGGGGTGACTTCTAAACAACACTTTCCGGATTTGCCGTCTTACAAAAGTTTGTTTGTTTCACAAAAAGCTGTCATTTGAAAGGTGAGCCTCCAAGTTTCCAGACAAAGTGTAATTTTGGGTCAACCTATTGTACACAACGGGAGCTAAATCGATCATCGTTAGCACAAAACATGCGAAAAAACGATTAAAAAAAAGGTTATGTTGTCTTGTGATAATATCGTGTGATAATCTCATAATGTAGAAGTGATCCCTAACTTTAATTCAACAGTCAAGTTGTAGACGTTGCCAATTGTTAAAAAAAAAATTCGACCCGGTTTAAAATTCCCGGCAACAGAAGTAGATGGCATGTCCCCGTAAATGTGGACCTGACGAATCCTATGACAAATAAAAGGAATGAAAAACAAACGAGTGACATATTCAGGGTAGCTCAGAATACGAAACCTCTAAGCTCCGGATGGTCCTGCATTGAAAATCCCAGGTATGAAGGTTGAAAGACGTCTACTGTTGCAGAATGATTGCGGGAAAAATTAGGCTGCCCTATGTTTGCACCTTTAAACTGAAGAAATGATCCATAAAAAATTGAAATTCTTTCCATAAATAAAATATTTATGATCCAGAGGGCTCGGATTTAAATTTTAGCAATAAAATGTCAAAAATGTGCCGTTGTAAATCTAGGGAATGATCGATAAAATTGTACGAATTACCCATAAACATATTGCAAATGTTCAATATCATTCCTTAAACTTGTAAAATTGATCCTTAGAATGTAACGTTTGTGAACCTAAATATATGCACATGATCAATACATTATTGAAAATATTTCATAAATAAATCGCCAATGATCCATAATAGGGTTTAAAATTAACCACAAACTTCTATGTATGGTCCACAGCAAATCAACTTTGTGTGTGTGTGTGTGTGTGTGTGTGTGTGTGTGTGTGTGTGTGTGTGTGTGTGTGTGTGTGTGTGTGTGTGTGTGTGTGTGTGTGTGTGTGTGTGTGTGTGTGTGTGTGTGTGTCTGTGTATGTCTTTACATTCAATCTCCCACTGACCGGTAGTGCTTTTATGGAAGAAACTTGTCTGCATTTCTTCAGTCATTCATATGTGATCACTATGTGCAAACATTTTTAGCCCTGGAGATTGAAGGTGACAGCTCTATTGAAAATCCAACGACCCATTTCAAGAATGCCTGTTCATAAAGGTTCATTCTGAGGTCATCTTCATATACAATAAGCCCCGCATGAAAATCTTCACACATCAAATGGATATGTGAAGAGTTTTCACACTTCCAGAATCAAAAATGGACATTATCGATCCTGGCGTGTATATAGTTAAGGTATATCTTTGATAATATAAAACGACCTCACCAATGTTCCTTATCTGATGCTGGAAAGATCGTCCGGATGCGGGAGCGGTGCACTCAAAAACACAAAGAATGGGAAAATACAACCCATCTTCAGAAACACGACCATAACACACTATGAGAGGGATTCCATTCACAACGTCCTACGCAAAGCACTCGGAAAAACTATAATTTCACCATTTATTTTAGTTGAATAAAGGAATATTTTTTTAATTTTATTTCCGCAACAACGCAGCAAAAGCAAAACACGTCATTTTCAAAGCACGGCTTGCTGCGATCGTCGTCCACAGCAAATCAGTTTTGTGTATTTAAGATAATATGTATGATCCATAAATTAAGCCAGAATTATTCCAATTTTTGGTTTAAATTTTGTTTAATTTTGGCTACGGGGAAATTGATCCTTGACTGCGCTACTACTCAGATTTATTAACAGATCCATTCCTTTAGCTATGTGGCTAAAATATTGCTGAAAAAGAAGGGTCACGTTGGACAAAATTTTCAATTTTTCAGAAATCTAAATTACTTTTGCGATCTCACGTTCTTTTACGACCACAACTGCGACACATGTTTTCCAATAAATTTGGTAAAGAGCACTCGTGCACGTAAAGAGCTACAGGTCAAATTTAATACTTGATCAAACTGTTATTTCAGATTTTTTAAATAAAATTATGCCGGGTTAACGCTTGCCGTCCAACTTGCTATCGCTCGTCGGACCTATGTAACTACAAAAAATATCCTCCGTTTGCATTATACCGGGCAAATGCTTGAATCAGTCGTTTGCTTGGAGACGCTATACTAACACTTCGGATATCGAAAATATCGGCCACTTTCTACCTCCATAGTTCTTCAATCATCAACTGCTCAGCAAGCAACATTTGTACATCTAGCACTTAGTAAAGCACAACAAATCGTGGCTACTAAATAAGTCACATTGTACATTATAGTGTGTCTGACTGAGCTTCATGCCAACAGATTATTAATCTTTTATGAATTGATTAAAAACATTCTTACTGGACATTTGTCTGAAAACCATTATTTGGTAAAACTGTACTTGAGAAATTTTCTATAAATATAACTATTGAACGGAAGGTTTGCTTTTTCCACAGTACTCGCAATTTCGTAATAACAAATTCAAATTAGTGTTAGTTTCCTATCAAACGTTCTCAAATTTAAAGATGTTGTTCAGGACACGATCTGAAATCGTTTAAGCATAGGGGAGAGAACATTTCAAAAGTTCAGTCTAACGGTAATTTTTTTTTTTAAATTTTTATTTTCCGTCGGCCTCACCAGGAGACAATCACCGACGCCAGGAAGACGACTCCACCACCTTGACCCTACCTAACGACTCATGAATATGAGCCGGGACCAACGGCTTTACTTCCCTTCCGAAGAAAGGCGTGACCAGATTTTTTCGCCTCAGAAAAACCACCGACGTCGACTGGGATTGAACCCAGACCCACTGGGGTGCTAAGTAGCAGTCACGCTTACCGCTGCACCACCGACGCCGGCTAGTCTAACAGTAATGTTGAGAAGCAATTTTCCAATCTTTATGGACCAAAAATTTGAAAATAGTGACCAAAACCCATGCAGGCATAATTTATGGATCATACCCATATGTTTAAGTGCACAAAGTTGATTTGCTATGGATCATTTCTATAAGTTTAGAGTTCTTTATTCATTGTTTTATAGATCATTGACAATTTAATTATGGAACATTTTCAATAATTTATGAATCATGTGCATGTATTTTAGTGCACAAAGGTTACATTCTGTGGGTAAATTTTGCAAGTTTAAGGAACGCCATTTTTGGATCATTTGTAACATGTTTATGGGTAATCCGCACCATTTTATCGATCATTCCCTAGATATATAACGGTACATTTTTTACATTTTATTGCTAAATTTTATGTACATCATGGATCACATTGATAAATTTTATGGATCATATACATTTGATCATGGATATTCACCAGAGTTTTATGGGTCATGAATGCGTTTTTTATGGAACGGTTTTAATTTTTGTGTGGATCATTTATTAGTTTTTATGTACAAAAGTATGTTTGCCGAAAAATTATGGGTGTTTTGGGAGAAAATTCGGAACAGCAACAGGAGCACAGAATATTGACACCACAAGTTTTCAAGAATTCCTTCAACCTCAAAGGACCCTAGAAAAAAAGGGTTGCATAATGTAGTACTTTTCTCAACTCAAAAGCGTTGCATAATGTAGCACATTATGCAACTGATTATTTAGTAAGGATAAGAAGTATAGTATTCTACACTATTTACTGCGTGATTAAAGACAGACCTTCTTATGCTCAGTTGCTAAAATCTCTTTTTTCCAACTCATTGCATCAATACACAGGTACGTGTAGCTAATAAGTTCCCTCAGTACCCAATCAACTTCTATAAATATTGTGGAAATTGGTTCATATAACCACCCTCACTGAATAATAGACAACCGAAGACATCCAGGATATTGTTTGGTTTCAACACGCAATTGATTTCCAATGGGAACGAATCCGGCAGCTATCGATGCTCAACATTCGATATTACCAGTCAGTTTATAGTTCGTTGAAGCTGAATCAGAGCAGAAACCATGATAAAGAGAAATGGTGGATCCGCGCCCCACTCTTTTAAAGAATACTGCTCAAACATACCGAATCGTAAACGAGCTTGATGTTTGCTCTCATTTTCCTTATAGCCAACCTCGAACAAACCCATCCTGTGAGCCAATAAGGAAAAACTTGCACGAGTAACAAAAATGTTCAATAAAGTCTCTCGCCATCGCCACCTGCCGTCTTCGTACCATTCCTAGTTTTTGCCATGCAATACTCTGCTATTGATAGCCGGAGGAGAGATGCAACACTTTCTAAACTTCCCAGCAAACCCGGATGCTCTTATAAGATTCTGCTTTAGCTCGTGGTTCAAATCGTAACCCAGGCAAGAGGAAAAAACGGAAGGAATATTCCGAGCGGTAGCAGCAGTGGAAATAAGTCGCAACAAAAACAAAAGCTCCGGTTGGAATTCACATGCTTCGGAAGTTGGTGCTGGCGGGTGAGTGTATTTTTGCGATACCATGCGAGCAACTGGAGAATTTATGGAGAATGAAATTTCAGGTGTTTACGCCTGTAGAAAGAGCAGCAAACAGAAGAATCACGATATTTGCCGAAAGTTTTCCGGTAGCAGCGGCAGCAGCAGTGTGTTTATCCATCCGCTTTCAGCACCTTAAATTCCTGTCAAGGTGTTAAGAAAACATACTTGTTGACCAGTGGTATTTGTACTGCGTTTCTACCGATGTTGGAACAGAAAACAAACGAAGAAATGGATGCCATGCCATCAGGTGTTTCATTTCAAAATGGCAAGGAAATGATTCATCGAATCATTTTTACGTTCGATTCGGGTGTTAAAGACCGTATCGTTTTTATGGGTACACTTTGAAGCTGCATGACAAAAAGGACTTTGACTTAATTTTTTTTCATTTTACGCGTGTTCTTGGCATAGTAAACAAATGGATTACGCAGCTGAAATTATATTTTTTTCATTCAAGTGCAATGCTGAACGGAAATTGGTTTATCGATGAGGACATTGGCGAAGCAGGAAAGAGTTAGCGTTCATACTGGATCTACCTCCTCATGGTCGTAAGCCTGGTCCATCTAAGCCAGATTTGGACAAAAAAATGGTGAGCATTTTGAAAAAAAAAAAAAGGGTTGTCGATTAGAGATTGTGTTAAAAAAATGTTGAACATCGATCGGAAGGGTTCAGCGCGATAAGGCACGTAGCTCTCTCAAGACGTACAAGAAGCAACTATGTCCCAAACGTAGCAAATTACAAGTGATTTCCGTGAAAACCCGAGCTCGTAAGTTGTACGATGGGGTTTTGAGCAAAAAGGAATGTTAAGCTGGACTACAAAATGCTTCCAGGGGCACAGTTTAACACTGTGAATCAAGGAACTGATGTGCCAAACTCAGAAAAGTCAATTTATTGTGAAACATTTGGATAGAAAGTACTAGTTTGGCAAGCAATTTGCCAATGTGGTATGAAATCTTCGCCTTTTTTCACACTTGCGAACATGAATGCTGCAATTGACCGAAAGGAATGTCTTCAAAAACGCGTGCTTCTTCTCATCCGAAAGCACAAAGGTCAGACACTGTTTTGGCCTGATTTGGCATCATGCCATTATGCGCGTTCCATAATGGACTGATATCGCGAAAACGGAGTCGAGTTTGTAGAGAAGGCGATGAATCCTCCAAAATGTCTGCAATAAGACCCCTTGAAAAGTTTTGGGCAAAACTTCAGAAGAAAGGTACAAAAGTCGCTGATGTCGACAAATTCAAAAAGGATTGGGTAAATGTGAGCAAAAGCATCGATGGAACAGTTGTCCAGAAATTAATAAGGAATCCCAAGTAACATTGCCAAAACCATCCAACTTTATTAAGTTTTATTAAAGTTTTATGAAAGCCACTAGAAATCAATTCGGCTTTATTATGGCAACAAGAGATGCCAATAGGTTTCAAATTTTAGTCAGGTTTATGAGAACCTACACAGCTTCTTTACAACGATCTTAAAACCTTGACTTCTAAATTCCTTTTACTCCTATCAAAGGTTTTATTTTGACTTTATTAACGCAGAAAGTGCGTGCCTTTTCGAAGTGCAACGTTTTAGGACTAAATTAATATTATCTTTTTTTGGTCATTGTAAAAAACATTATTTATCCATTTTACACTCCAGTAAATGCATTAAACGGCTAACTGGCATTGAGGAAAGCTACCAAGCGACCAGATAGTTTTATAGTAGCCATTGCTAAGATAAATTGGCTTTTTGGCAAAACTGTGATTTCTTGCAATCGCCATATTGAAATATATGAAATAATTGAATTGTGGAAAAATAAATACACCAAATTTTAAATGTAATACAATTGAACTGTAGATCTAAGGCAAATTTCGGTATTCGTTCAGATAACCTTATTGAATTCCATCCATTTTCAGAGTTTCATGATTATTTTACGGAATGTATTTCTTTCAATTTTGTTTTTGTTGTTGTAAACTCGCATAATTTCCAAAGCGCATTAATTTTCAGTTCTTATCGTGCCAATAATCACCATAAAATTGAATGCGCATATGATTTGGAGCATGATACGCTAAAAGACAACCTCAAATTGCTTTATATATTTTGCTATCAATCATAATTTTCCGCAACAGTAGAACTTTTTGCTGCCATATTTTACTGTTTGGTAGTGGGCGATGAAACAAACGTCAAAACAGACTTCAAGGCAGCTTTTATGGTCCTAGGTTTGAGTTTGATAACCACAGTTTCATCTTTAGCAACGTGGCCACGTCGCCGATTACTTTAAGGCCAAAAGGTTGTCGAAGTTCGCTAAAAAGTATATGGTGTGGCTGTAGGGAGTGGCTTATTAAAAAAAAAACTCAGGCACAAGCTTTCCCATGTGGAAAATGTTTTCCATCAGATGACATAAAATAAACTTTGAGATTTTTCGTAAAGGTTTAGAGGTGTCAAAAAGAGCGTAAAAACAGGTGCTTTTATGAGTAAACACGTACTTTTGTGATCCCTAAGGGCTAATATTTTGTCCGTTTTTTTGATATCTCTTAACGCTATGAGAAAATGAAATATTGAAAGGAGCAGAGAGAGAGAGATAGAGAGAGAGGAGCGAGAGAGAGAGAGAGAGAGAGAGAAAGAGATACATAGAAAAAATAAATGGAGCATGAGCATGAGCATGAGCATGATAGACCACCCACGGATGCTACTCCGTTATTGACAGATCAGCTATATTTACTCAAAGAATCAATAGATGATGTTTGGGACTAACATACATCCTCAATGTGTAAAAACTGGTGACCCATTATGAAGCAATACCGGCGCCGGCCGTGCCCGAATGCTGGTCAAGTAGGGAATACGAAGGAACGTGTTGACGTGATACTCGCTTTGAAGGCAGCCGAGAAATCCTCTGCACTTCCACGAGAAATCACTGGGATGTTGGATAGTTGGGAAAAGGTTAGTAGCAGAGTTCGTTTTGGTTAATGATATGCTGAAAGTCTGTAACTAGCACTATCCGCGAAAAAGCATGAGACAGCTCCTTCAAGCAACAAAACATCGAACTCCAGTTGCATCGCACTCCGAATAGTCCGGCATGACCTAATCACCGTAAACTCGTAAATAATGGTAACTAATGATCGCCTTTTCTGCCTGTGTAGGTTATAGTTAGGCATAAGCAGCGGATTGTCCTCTTTTCTGTGGATGTCCTGCAAATAGAGATAAGACAAGTTGGGCCACTCCTTCGATTGGTGGCCCATCATAGCAACTGATATTGATTCTATTGATTCCAACGCTCATTAATCTGGTACCAACCGGGGGAGACTTGATCCTATACCCAATGCTTTTCTTATCTCCAATCCGTTCAACTACTCGCAATATTTTGTGATACAGTGGGCGGAATATTACAGTTTGAGATGATTCTAAGCAGTCGGCTTGCCAAAATTTGGCAGATCGACAGGTAATCGGTGGGTGAGTGACCACCAGGTACTTCATAGCAAGATGGTAGGAAGCGGACCGGAAGTGTAAATGAGCAAACTCTCCCACAGAGAAAAAAGAAATAGAGATAGAGAAAAACAGAGAATGATCTTCTAATTGAATACATAGGGTAAGGGGAAGTAATGTAAGCCTAGCTCCTTCATTCGGCTTATGTACCAAATATGTCATTATACCAGCGATAATCAACAAAATTATGTTGCTATCAAGATGACAGATTTAATTCGAAGCAATTCTGTCGTAATAAATCAATTTATAGTTGTTCTCTTCCGTTTAATTTATGATTTTCTCAACTTTGGCCAGTCAAGGGGATTTCCTCCTCTTGCCTATCCTGCATGGGGTAGTATGGTAAAGGGTTATGTGCCTGATTGGATACTACCGTTCAATAATGCCCTCCGCTCGTTTTCAAACTTGATCTTTCAATTTTCAAAGCCTGCCGTTGCCCTATACGGAACTATCAATACACTTTCTCTTCATGTCTATTTCGTTCTAGCAATAAATTACCGTCCACTCCTAGCGCTTCGCATGGAGATTGATAAATTATCTACTTCTGACAAACTTCACCAATGTTCCTTATTTGATGCTGGAAAGCTTGTCCGGATGGGGGAGCGGGGCACTAAAAAACAAAAAATGGGAAAAAAAACTTCCGACGCACATTCCATTTAAAAAAAAACACGACCATAACACACTATTAGAAAGATTCCATTCACAACGTCCTACGCAAAGCACTCGGAGAAACAAGAATTTATTTTAGTTGAATGAAGGATTTTGATTGATTTTATTTCCGCGAAAACGACGCAGCAAAAGCAAAACACGTCATTTTCCTGAAATATTTCACCGTATTTATTTACTGATATTGCTGCTCTTAAAATTACACCGTTTGCAGCAGGCAAATTAATAGTTTGAAATTCTTGAATCCTGGAGATCAATAGAAGATGCATTTTAGGTGCCAACACAGGACGGGTAGCTGAAAACAAGGCCTGAATATTCGTTCATGCAACAAACTTACAAACATCCAGAGGTTCTGAAGTTTTCTTCTTTGAAGGTTTGAACTGCTTTCAGAATAGCCAAACTATCAAACTATGAACGACTTTCGCCACCCACCTGGTAGTGTGCATTGGTCCAGGCTGACACTTGCACACTTTTAGCATCAGTGCCACCAAGGAATATTATAGTTAATTCAAGCAATTCGTTGCGAGGTTGACCAGTCTGTAAGAAGATAAGAAGCAAATAAGTCAAGCTTTTGATAGTTTGAATGAAATTATTTCCGCTCGACGAGCTGCATTCAACGTAGAAGGACATGTTTTTGGAACACTGAAATTAGATTTATAGATATTGGGCCATTGCTGCTGAAACTGCTCGAAAATTTTAATTTCAGGTCCTGTTGATGGTCCCATTATAGAGTGGTAAACTGATTCAAGAATTAATTCCAAAATATAGCGTCGGCACGGCAACGAAAGTAAATGCCTACTGAGCATATGCTATATGATAAAGAGAAACGTAACCTATCCTTAAGGAGACGTCACTCCCATTAAACTCTTTTATAACTATAGAGTACGCATTTTCGTGGAAAACTGGGATTTCCAAGGGAATCACTTTTTAAAGAAGTGTATTGCATTTACTCATTTTTAAGTATGCTGTGCATATGCCAGGAAAAAACATATCTTTTACTCATTTTTTACGCATTTTAAACTTCTTTTGACAGTAAAATTTACTCACTTAGATGACTTTGTCACGGGCGTACTAACAACGCATTTTTCACATTATAATGTGAAAAATGCGTTGTTAGTACGCCCGTGACAAAGTCATCTAAGTGAGTAAATTTTACTGTCAAAAGAAGTTTAAAATGCGTAAAATATGTTGGCAATATTAGCATTGACGTTGTGAAAAATGTATAACGCAACTATCACCTCGATTAAAAAATTTAAAAAAGTTTGGATAGAAATAGTCTTATTTCCTGACATTGCTTCATTGAAATGTGGGTCGCCGAAAATGTATATGTGGAAAAAGGAAGTGACTGATATTGTTAATATAGTATATTTTGTTATAGGATACACTCTATTCTGTCAACTTTTTTCTGTATAACAAGACTATTTCAAGAATCGCACTCAGCTGCATAAAATAAATGTTCATGTGCAATTTTGCTCGTGACGGTCAATCACGGAGAAGCAACTAAAAATGTACGGTCATCAAATTCAAATTGCGATAAATTTATTAGTCGATTTTTAGTTCACAACACCGAAGAACAACAAATTGCAGTCGAACTACGCAAAGCAGTCAAAGATAAGCAAAAACTGTCATGTAATTAAATGGACATTACTAAGAATTCTTTTTATCTTCATACAGGTATTCCACTATAGACTCGAACAAACAATTTAAGGTGGGAAACTGCTAGAAAAACCTTTTTTTTCCATAAAAGTGCCCATTTTGCAATCATTGGCCGATTGCTAGGGGAATCGGCCAATTATTGCAATAATTGCATGCAATAATTGTCCGATTGCTAGGGGAACAAAATTTCACCCAAATCAAATAAAATGATGTTTTTTTATAAATCGACCTAAAATTTTTTAAATCGATTTTTTCAGTGTTGGACTTAATTTTGAATTTTTAAATATTTTTATTGAAAAATTTACTAATTTTGTGATAATCACCCATACAATACTCTTTTGTAGGATTTGTCATTTTCTAATTATTTTGAGAAAAAGCGGTAAAAAAGTTTGGCACTTTTCAAAAGACAATATAGATCAATTTAGGAAAAACGTAGTTTTTTATGACAAAGTCTGCACATCCAGAAAGTTTCATTGAAATCTGAGAGTTTGCGGCCAACTCCGAATTCGATTTGGTGTGAAATGCGTCTCGAAATGGATTTGCGGAAAAATTGACGCGGTTGATCAAAGCAACGATGGATCGAGTGATGTGTGTCGTCCGAGTATCAGGGACACTCTCGAGTCCCTTCGAATCTTGGAGAGGGTTACGGCAAGGTGATGGATTGTCGTGTTTGTTGTTTAATATTGCAATGGAGGGTATGATTCGAAGAGCTGGAATAGACACGAGTGGCACGATCTGCAGGAAGTCTGTCCAACTATTTGGCCTCACCGACGTCGTTGATATCGTAGCACGTAACTTTGAAACGATGGCGGGCACGTACATCAGACTTAAGGCTGAAGCTAGTAGGATTGGGCTTGTGATTAATGCGTTGAAAACAAAATACATGAAGGGAAGAGGCTCACGAGAAGACAATGTTAGCCTCCTCCCACGAGTTCAGATCGATGGTGATGAAATCGAGGCAGTAGATGAATTCGTGTATCTGGGCTCATTGGTCACCGCCGATAACGACACCAGCAGAGAAATACAAAGGTGGATTATGGCTGGCAATCGTGCCTACTTTGGACTCCGAATGACGCTAAGATCGAGCAAAGTTCGCCGAACTACAAAGTTGACCATCTACAAGACATTAATTAGACCGGTAGTTCTCTACGGCCACGAAACATGGACATTGCTAGTGGAGGACCAACACGCCCTTGGTGTCTTTGAACGGAAGGTGCTGGTTACGATCTACGGTGGAGTGCAGATGGAAGACTGAACGTGGAGGAGGCGAATGAATCACGAATTGCATCAGTCGCTGGGAGAACCTCCCATCGTACACATCGCAAAAATCGGTCGACTACGATGGGCTGGGTATGTCGTAAGAATGTCGGACGACTGCCCTGTGAAAATGGTTCTCGAAAACGAACCGACGGGTACAAGAAGAAGAGACGCGCAACGAGCATGGTGGATCGATCAAGTAGAAGGCGACCTGCGGACCCTCCGCAGACAGCGAGGCTGGCCATGGACCGATTACAATGGAGACAACTTCTGTGTATAGCAGAGGCCACACCGTCCTTGGTCTGGTTGGTAAGGTAAGTAAGTGAAATACGTCCATACAATGAAATTTTATGCAACAAAAAATGCAAAAAAAAAAATATTTTTTAAAAAGAGCAAAAACCCCCACCTTTTTTTGGTGGTGTTTTTTTTGTAGTCGAGGCTATTTTTTTTTTTTAAAGAAGGGGGGGAAAAAAAAAAAAAAAATAAAATAAAAAAAAAAAAAAAAAAAATAAATAAAAAATATATATTATTTTTTTTTTTATTTTTTTTTTTTTTTTTTTTTTTTTATAAAAAAAAAAAAAAAAAATAGATAGCAATGGTAATGATGATGATAAAGATGAATGGTAGTGGCAATGAATAAACAATGTCATATAAGATAATATATATAGTGGAGGGATATTATAATATGAATTGAAAATTACATGTGTGCCGACTGCTGTTTTGTTGCGATTGCAGACAAACTTGCGCATCTATTATGAACCAGAACATTTTTCAATACCTGAAATACATCATGCACAATACAGTACATCCCAAATTTCGATAACCTGCAACCAATTTATATGCAATAATATACTATCATATCATAACATCAACGAAAGATAAAAAATGTATTTTGCCTCTATTTCCTTCCATGTTATTAGGGTGGATCTAAGGCAAGGATGATCCCAAAGCGCGCTGCAACTACCAACCTAATGTGAATAGTAAAATTCTCAATGTGACCTCCAGGCACACGATCAAAGTTAGGATCAAGTCCCACGATAGAAACATTCTAAACGATGATCGACTCCTCGTGTGTGCGGTTTTTTTCGAATTATACTTCGAGTCAGAGCAGAGTTGTCAATCATCTACACGCTACGTTCAGTTTACCAAAAGATGGGTGAAGAATACCCATAATCGCGAAAAGTTCACATACCAATTACTACTTCCACATTACAAATCACAGCCGCTCATCTTTACCAGCATTTTTAGACCCATCTTGTTCTTTGCGCTTTGTAAGTTGCATATGTACTCGGGTAACCCATCAACATTGAGGGGTACATATAGTACTTGGTCCCGGATACTCTCTGAGTCCTTTCTTACCCCTTGAAAGGCATCAAATTCTGCATAGCACTTATAATATTACATGATCGCTAAAAGTTTTATACGATTGTACATTACCTACATGGGCATGAACATTTATTTTCTACAGCCATTAGTGAAAAAGCTATGATGAAATCACGACAAACCGTTGGAGTCCAATTGCTGAGCAATCGTTGAACAATAATTAAAATATACTTGAGGTTGAACATGACTTCCTGGAAGCTTTATGAATCAAACTTATCATCGGTAGTTCATTAAAAATCGAACACGTTTCATAAATATTCAACTAGAGTGGAAATCTATGGAATAACCATTTACACGCGCTTCGTACTCGGTAATCACACATTTCGTTCAGTGATGCCCCTTGAGCCACACGACTACTTACATTTCCCTACATATATCCCAACGCTTTTTCGCTGGAAACGTATCATGCAATAAAAATCATAAATGCTGCAAACAAAAGCTAATTTATTTCATAAAATGTTTCTTCGCCAAGAAATCCTAGGTTCCAGGCAAGCGTTGAAAGCATGGAATAAGCAGCGCATCCCGGAGTTTATAAACACATATAGCGCAATGCTCTCATTAAAATGCGAATGAATTGCTGAAGATAGAACGACAAAGAACGGGGGGCGTACATTTATGACAGTGTGTGCAGCTAAAGCAAAACGGGTGTGATTCATAAACGGGTTATCTGCGGTGGCACTTATGGCGAATGCGAGAAACGAGCAGATCATGGCCTACGGGTTAGAGATTTAAGGTTTCTGCAGCAATGAAGCAAACCGGAATTGCAGCACTGAACGTAGCTCCTACCACAAGGCGCATAGTGTTCATAGTAGACATGGAGCTGACGCTCCATGCCAGACAATTTTCGGAGATAAGAAATGAGAAATTTTCATAATTTATTATGTGATTATGCATTACGCATCGGTTCTTTTCTAATTTGCCAGCGGTACTCTCTCGGTGCCATTTGCAAAAACTTCAAATATGCTCACTGTTTCGCATGTGAAATTATGCTTCCACGATAGTAAACTGGAATGGGGTGGTATGCTGCGGACTGCTACCGGCAGGCAGGCACATCTGGCGACGTTTTATGATGTGCAATCATAGAATGATTCTCGGTAAAAGGGGGTGAGAAACTTTTGAAAATTTGAACTTTTAAGACTCGTTGAATTTGAAACACATTTTATGAAGTGTCTCAGAGATGAGGAGTTTTATTAAGTTTAGCTGATAATTATCAAATAACACAAGATAGTCGACAAAGACAGATACTGGATAGTGTTGTCAAGCTCTTTGAAATCCAATCCCTGAACAATGCCAAAAGCACTTGAAATGGAATTTTCAAATTTCAACTCCGCGAGCTTCGATCACATAAATTCAATCCAGCGTGAAATGACATTCCATTACACGCTGACGACACGGGACCGTAGAAATAACACGCAATCACCGATCCTTTTGTGTGATGCGGCCACAGTTACACATTCAGCAATGGAATCACAACGAAGTACGAATGACGACGACGACGACGATGGATGGAAGGATAGATGCAACCTGTTTCTACTTCTACCTCACCCAAACGGGAGTATCGAATGGGTGGGAATCATGTTGAATCCTATTATTCAGCTGCATTCTTTTTTTTTTTTTTTGCTGTGCACTAGCAGAAAGTAAAAGATCGGGAGTTTGGAGCATAAAAATGACGAACAAACACGGTTCGTTGATTTTCTCTTATTCTTTGGGAGGTTTTCTAGCTCCCTTCCCGAGGACCATGGCGTCAAACAGAGTAGTAAATAGAATAAACCTGATCAGAATGAAAGAAATCTTTTCGTTTTGTATTACATTCATATGTAAAATAATTTGTTTCAATCATTTGTGCACAACTGTTATTCATCAGTTATCAGTTGTTATATAATGTTTTCTAAATCTCAATGTGTTTCCATTATTTTTCAATTTTAACTAAGATCTTAAACCTAAATTTGATATTTCACCGGAATTGACGAGAACCTTTATGTAGTTTACGCCCTTGTTACATCATTGTTCCGCGATTGATTGCAAGTGTATGGAATTGAAGATGGTAAAAAATGTATCAGCGCCAACACCAACTGGAATAAATGCAATACACGCTTCAGCAGACCGAATTTCAAATGAACAATAGTCTGTTTGAGAAACGGTAAGCTAATATACCGTTTTATTTTTAAACGAGTTATGCAAAGTAGTCGGTTGAACAAAGGTGTTCTTTATTGCATTATAAAAGTGGGCGTGCTCAAGGGTAATGTTCCTTAATTGCATATAAGTGTTTGAATAAAAATGGCATTTGACTTCCTACGATTTGTCACCTTGGATTTAGATTAGCGTAGATTCCTGATACACTAAAATATCTTTTCGGGTGCGAAATTTGATCGGCTGCTTGGGAGCATAAGCGTATCATCCTGGTTTTGTGGTCGAGAACAAAATAAAACACAAAATATTCAGCAAAATGTAAGACCCGATTCCACCAGGAAAACAGAAGAACGTGGTATACTCGATACCGTGGGGTACCGACGATGGCAAACTATACATAGGACAGACGAAACGTATGCTGGAAGTGAGGATTGCGGAACACAAAAACGATGCCAAAAAACCTGAATTAATCCACCGATGGTGAGACTGAACCCTTCTTACACTTCACCAGCATTACGAACTCAAATGTGGCCAATATGGTACTTTATACATATTTTCATCAGAAATTCCAGGAAGAACCAGGAATATTCGATATGTCATACATTCAGTTTATAAAATGAATTATTTGTCAATCCTGAACGTATTGTTCATCAATGTGATTAAAATATTGTCATTTAGTGCTTAGCGACCTGTTTATGTCAGTTATATAAATATTAGAAATTCCAGATAATTAGTCCATAAAATGAGTTATTAGACAATCCTAAGCGTCAATTTTGATTATCGATATAGATTCAAGATGCTTAACAAGTACATGTTCGTTGAAAATTGTGTAGTTATAGTGAATGGAGACTTTGCGTAATTTTCGAATATACTCGTTGCAGTTCAAAACCGGACCACTCGAGCCAACCGATCCTACTCTAATTCTCTAGAGTTGCATAGTGTGGCTAGTCCGCTGAATGTGCTATACAACGCACCAGATGCAGAACAATAGAATACAAGCGGCATCGATTGGGGTGAGTGTTCTTGTTCAGTTTTGTACTGCAACGAGTATATTTTCATCTCACAATTATGTGCTCTCAGGTATTGTTTTGGTCATATCTCCATTAAGGATTATCCAATCCTAATAAAATTTTGATCAGTTATTTAAAAACTAAACTAAAAACTAAAATCGGTACACAAATAGCTCAGTATGTAATCGGAGACTAAACTGTTTGATTACTATTATAATAGGCCGTCAAGTACTGTTTCGTTCATATCTTCGTAACGAAATGTCCGAATAAAAAAAAATCAATAGCGTTCTATGGGAATGTTGTAGCTTTCATTTGCCGTCAACAGAACTGAAATCGGTTCACAAATGGCTGAGAAACCGATGTGACATTATTTGTAACACACACACACACACACACACACACACACACACACACACACACACACACACACACACACACACACACACACACACACACACACACACACACACACACACACACACACACACACACACACACACACACACACACACACACACACACACACACACACATATATATATACACACAGGCATGTGCTCAGTTCGTCGAGCTGAGTCGAATGGTATATGACACTCGGCCCTCTGGGCCTCGGATAAAAAGTCGAATTTTCAAGCGATCTTAATACCCTTCTTTTGGTGTAAGAAGGGTAAAAAGGAATCCAAGATCAGGCTTAGCCGTTCACACGATGGAGGAAGGACACATATTCAACTATGAAAAAACTACTGTACTGGAACGGATCGAGACCCCGGGAGTAAGGATGATCGCGGAGGTATTCCACATTAAGAAGCAGGGAGAAAAACAGACAGTGAATCTACAACGTGAATGTGGCAACTTCAACTCTACGTACAATGGACTATTGGCTCGACTACGTAGTGAACCACGCACACGAAAGAGCGATGGAATGAACGACACCAATGACGAAACACGAAGACAAAACACGATGACGTAAATGATGGGTGGGGAGCGCACCATAACTTGTTTAAAAAGGGGGTTAGATGGGGGAAAAATACTAGTATAGTTTGACGTAACAAGTAGTGAGGGAGCAACCAACATTCTGTAAGTGACAAATATTCTGTAAAGTAGACTTAAAATAATAAAGAATTGTAGTAGGCCGAAACGCGCTACGCAAATATATAGCTGGTTTAATTTTCTACGTCACCGATAAAAACCAACAAAAAACCAATAGTTATTTATTGTTTGTTTATTGTTTCCGTGCATGAAACAACCACATCGATAAATGTATTGGTAAAATCATCACGCGCAGGAACTCAGTGAGTGACCAAGATTAGACGTTTTGTAGATTACTTCATTCCACCACGCAAGTCAAATGGACAAGAGCTCTGTCTACTTGTGATTCACTCTTCGTTGATTGAGTGGCTATGGAAATACGACCCAGTAGGATCGCCAGATGATAATGTTCGGAGACGAGAGATGATAGCATTCATTTGAACAGAATCATTCATTGTCTTTTAGTTCGAATGACAGTGTTTGAAGTTTTGTTAAGTATGTACCGTCTAGGAAAAATCAGCCTATTCAATTAGATTTTTTTTTAAATTTTTCTGTCACACATATCCGATAAGTCGTGGGCTTCGAATGGTGAGTTGACAACTTATGATCACAAAAGACTGCCAGCTGAAACATGGAGACGCTGGTTGGCGTAGCCTGGGCAATGTTGTCAATCTGGCAATAGCGAAGTGAGGGGGTGCGACTGAAGATCGTGTACCTTTAAATCATATTGTATTTTTTCCATTCTCATTTTAATAATAATTTCAGAACGCTTTAGAATCATCTTTGCCAAAACCATGTAAGACCATGGAGCAACATGACAAGCTCATTTTTTTTTCATGAAATTATAAAATTCGAAAAAAAAATAATTTTCACAAAATTCACAAATGACTGGCATGTGCTTCTAAGCAGTATAGGATTATATTTAAATATTTTGTTTAGTGGTATTATTATTGAATAAGCCATTTATTTCAGAAATCATCAAACTGGACTCTTCGATTACTCCAATTCCTATCTTTGAAATGTTACTAGAACAGTATGAAGAAAAAATATTACAACATGTCTTATAAAATAACATTTTTTTATTGAAATTTCATCTTTGGCTTTTGGAATGATCTATACTGTTTCAGCTTTTCCAGGACTAGGAGGATATTAATACATATCTAATTTTTATTTATTTTTCAGTAAGAATCCATTGGATGTCAGGAGGTGGCAACGGAGTCGGTGATAGGCTTTTGCAATTATTATTGAATGTATTTTTCATTACCGTTTTGCAAATGAACATTATACCAAATTCGAGCGATATGATTCATACAGCGCTGTATTCATTTAGCTTGTGTCTGATTTTACAGTTCAATCCTTTTCGTTACTTTATCATTACTCACAATATTATTATATTTGATAATTGTGGTTTTATTGATTTTACTTCATAGATGAGGTTATAAAATCAGCATCAAGCAGCAAATAGTGACCAGTAAATAAGAGTAAAATAAAATGATTAAATTTCAATAGATGTAACAAACTTTTTCAGGATACCTCAACCCTAGATTTTAGTGAATTGCTGCTATCGCTGAAAAAAAAAACGAAAACGTGCTTAATCGCGAACCACAGAACTCTACACTTTAACACTATACAACATTTCTTGCATTTCAGGATCAACCGAACGAAGATCACATATAATAGATACGAATGCTTGTAGTATTTTTCATTTACATAAATATATATTTACACTATTATATAAATATTTCATGGGAATGGGAGGGACCATTAGGGCACCCGATTGAAGCAATCTGGATGGGGAGAGTGGGAATGCCAACTCCCCATTGCTAACAGTTTGTGAATAGAGGGCGGGCTCTTCTCCCCGCCCATTGGGGCATCCTCCTGTTAAATAGCTTGCTGTTGCATATCGATCCACCAACCCCTTTTTGGCCCTTCATACAGTGGCATGATTAGGATAATCAGTGGTTATTAAAGCTTGATCAAGTCTAACAGAGAGGAGAGCCCATTGCTTTCGGACTAGTTTCCGTGCTACAATGGATGGTAGTACATGCACACATATCCGATAAGTCGTGACATTTTTTTTCAGGACTATTGACACAATGTGTTTTGCACACCTTATGCATTTTATATCATATAACATGCAAGAAAAATCGTTATCGAGATTTTAATTGAAGAGGGTTTAATATCAATATCGTCGTTGAACAAACATTCGCTTATTTTCTATTTCAACAAAAATGCATACATTTTTGTTTTGTGACATGTGAAAAATTTTCTGTACCGGACCTAAAACTGAAAATACTGGGCTAAAGGACATATGTCTCTTTATATTAACATTTGGCGTTTAGTTGCTACATATTTTCGGTTTTTCCCGCTGTATTTACTAGCTACACTGTGCTTTTCGGCTTCCGATTCATTTTTGCTTTGAACGCGGTACCACACAATCACCAAGTGATCCGATCGGAAGCTTCGAGCACTAGCACTCAATCGAATCAGGAAACGAAAATGAATCACCAACAGAATCCAACAAACGAATCAATAAATTGTACAAGCAAGCAGTGATGAACACGCATACAATTGACAGGCGACAAAGTTCATGCTATGTTCATTCAATGTTTACCTTGGCCAATCAGTTTTCGGTTTGAGAGGTGAAGCAGAACTTTTCATTGTGTGCGTCTATTGAATCAAAGAAGAACATGCAACGAATGATTTATGATACGATTGGAACCACCGTACCAAATCAGGGAGGTCGGAAGTAAAAATGTTATATAGTATCGGCCCAAGAATGCTACCCTGAGGAACTCCAGCTCTAACAGGTAGTTGATTAGATTTGGAATTCTGATAATTTACCTGCAGAGTTCTGTCAGTTAAATAATTTTGGATTAATTTCATAATATAGAGCGGAAAACTAAAGTTTTTCAATTTAGCAATCAAACCTTCATGCCAAACACTGTCGAATGCTTTTTCTATGTTTAGAAGAACAACTCCAGTTCAGCGGCCTTCAGATTTGTTTGAAAGTTGGCAAGCGATTAATGTACTTCGCTTCCTTATAATTGTACTTGCCACACAATCGTACCAGGGTTGTTTGTGTGGTGGTTGCTTTTCACTGCGTTCATTCCATTGCTTTGTGCTACATTCTTTTGATTATACCATCGTGTTCAACCTTCATCTATTTTGCAAAACACAAACTGTAAAACGAATATCACCCAAAGCAGAAAATAATTATTTGACTTTCAGATAACGCCGTTCTATGTATCCAATTTGGCGTATGTTCAATAATATCTGATTAATAATGCCAACACTTATTTACTGTCGAGAATTCGCATAAGAAAATCATGAGCCGCTGATTTTAATAAAAAGATTAAATAAAATACATAAATACGTCAAGGTCTCCGGCGGCAAAAGTCGAGGTGTAAAACAATCCCATAAAATTTTGATTCGTAATACATACACACTTAGAAATTATGAATTTTACACGAGACGTAATTCATGTTTGTAAAAATTCAGGGAACGTAAACAAAGATTTCGTGTAAAATGATGTCTCCTGAAACTGACACATACGCAATTCAACAAAAGATGTGTTTGATTGAATTTATTTTCTCATATTAAGTTTTTTCTCTTATTAAGTTTTATTAAAGTTTAATGAAAGCCACTTAAAATCAATTTGGTTTTATTATGGCACCAAGAGGTGCCAATAGGTTACATATTTTAGTCAGGTTTATCAGAACCTACACAGCTTGTTTACAACGATCTTAAAACCTTGTTTCTCAAATTCCTTTTCCTCCTATCAAAGGTTTTATTTCGACTTTATGAACTCGTAAAATGTTATATTTTAATGCCGTTTTAGGACTCATTGATATTATCTTATTATGGTCAGTAGAAAAAGCATTTTAAAACCATGTTGCCTACAGTAAATGCATTAAACGGCAAATTGGCATTGAAGGAAGTCACCATAAGACCAAATAGTTTTATAATAGTCATTGTGAAGAAAAATTGGCTTTATGGCAAAACTGTGATTATTTTTCAATCGCCATATTGAAGTTTAAGAAATAATTGAAATGGGTAAAAATAAATGCATAAAATTTTCAATGGTATGCAAATAAACTGTAGATCGGAGACTTATTTCGGCATTCTTTTAGATAATCTCATCCAATTCCAAGCACTTTTCTGGAAACTTATGATTAATTTAACGAATGTATTTTTAAAAATTTGATTTATGTTGTTGTAAATTCGCATACTGTCCAAGGCTCTTATCGCGCCAATATTCACCATAAAAATAAATGCGCATATAATTTGGAGCATGATACGCTGCAGAAAACACAATTTGTTTTGGATATTTTGTTATCAAACAAAATTTCCCGCAACACTAGACCTTTTTTTATTGCTAAATTAATCAAAGGAGCAGATAATCGAACAAAGCAGAACCACAAAAAACAACCTCAATTTCATAGTGAAGTTTGACAGCTGTGGCCATTTGGCCGCATTCTGGTTTGAATGGCAGCCAATAGGTTTTATGAAGGTTCTCAATTGGTCATAACATCTTTCACTAGAACATTTTCAAAATCTTTATGTTCTTGCAAAGGTTTTATTAACTTGTTTACACAACCGTCTATAGAGTGGGCCATGTTGTACAAATTTCGGCTTTAAAGAAGCATAGAGGAGGTGTTGGTAGACAAAACAGTTTTGATTGTAGTTTTATCAACAATGCCGAGAGGAGTGTTATACGGCTGGAATAAAACTAAAATTGTTACTTGGATATGATCATAATGAAAAATGTAAAAACATGTTATTTCTTGGATCAAAATTGTTTTGCTAATTCACAGGCATAGCCTGATGAAATTCAGTCTTTGAAATCTGCCGGTTTTTTTTTTTTTTTTTTTTTTTTATTTTTGGTTTGTTTTTGTTTTTAGAAGGGGGGGCCAAAAAAATGGGGGGGGTGTTTTGTTGTGGGGGGGAATGTTTAGCGTGGAAGAGGTTTGGGTGGCAAATATTAAAGAGGGATAAAAAAAAAAAAAAGGGCCCGTCGACAGGAAGTGTCTAAGAAAAATATGGATTTCAAAAGATAACGGATTTTGCAGTTGCATTTGGCGGGAAAGCGTCCCAACCAGATACTGGCCGAGACCCGGAAGGAAGGAATATGCCGCACATTAATCGACCGGACGTTGAGAAGATGGAGGATCGATCCAAAGAAAAGACCAGGTCGTCCTCGCAGTGTACGTACCAAACGGCTTGTAAAGGCGGTGCGTGAGCGAATTCACCGAAATCCTTGTAGTTCTTCATATAAACTGGCTCAGAATATGGATGTCTCCAGGAAAACTATCAGATCAGTTCTCAAAGAGGATTTGAGATCGATGCCGTACAAGAAAAGAAAAATTCATGGACTTTCGGAAGCCAACAAGAAGAACAGAGTCATTCGTTGTCGCGAATTACTTCTTCGGCACGGTGATTCCATGATTGTGTTCGGAACAGAACAATTTCGTATTGCAACAAAGTTTCAACGCTCAAAATGACAGAGTTTATGCAGCGAGTATTCAAGGTATACCTTCTTGAATTCGCGCAGTTCAACACCTCCAAAATCATACTTCGGTCATGGTCTGGAGAGCGATTTCTGCGGAAGGTCGTCTACCACTGTTTTCAATGATAAGGGTGTAAAAATCAACGCAGCATACTACGTTAAAGAGGTCCTGGAAAAGCATTTGAAGAAGCATACTTCAACGATGTTCGGTAACCTCGAATGGGTGTTTTAACAGGATTCTGCGCCGTCCTTTGGAGCAAAGATTACACAAGCATGATGCACCATGAATTTGCCAGACTTCATTCCAGGGTCATGATCGACGATAAGCTGTCCTTTATCAGCCACGTCGATTACGCTTGCAAGAAAGCCTCTATGGCTATATCGGCATTATCCCGCATGATGTCGAATAGCTCGGTGGTGCAAGGGAGTAAACGTAAACTCCTGGCCAGTGTCGCCCTGTTCATACTTAGGTACGGCGGGCCGGCATGCACCACCGCCTTGAGTACCAAGAGCTAACTGAATAAACTAGAGAGTACGCACAGGCTTATGTGCCTAAGAGTGGTGAGTGATACCGAACGGTATCACGCGACGCGGTCTGCGTCCTAGCGGGGATGATGTCAATAGGCATGGTCATAAAAGAGTCTGTAGAGTGCTTCGAACAACGTGGAACAAGAGGTATTCGACATACCACTAGAGCCGCATCTATGTTTAAGTGGCAAAGGGAATGGAACAACTCCACCAAAGGTCGGTGGTCCCACCGACTAATCCCGGAACCCTCCGGGTGGGTTGATAGGCGATACGGTGAAGTGAACTTCCACTTAACGCAGATTTTGTCAGGCCACGGCTGTTTCAGACAATATCTGCACAAATATGGGCATGCACAGTCCTCCGCATGCACCGAGTGCGCGAGAGTAGAGGAAACTGCGGAACATGTGTTTTTCACATGTCCTCGCTTCGACGGCGCGAGATCCGGCATGATAGCCGTAAGCGGTCACGACACGACACCGGATAATCTGGTCCAGAGGATGTGCCAAGACCGGGACATCTGAGACGCGGTATGCATAGCAGCCTCCCAGATTGTCCTTGATCTCCAACAAAACGGCGAAACGACCAACGGCAGGTCGCAGGGACCACCTAACTACTAAAGCCCTAAGTAGTTAGACATAGTGGGTGCTTAACAAGCACAATAGCCCCCTCCCCGAAGTAATACCAAAAGGTGGTCCCGAGGAGGGTCCAGGGCTTAAGGCACGGGTGGGTTTTTAGTAGGTTGAGGAGTTGGCACCTTCATCCCCACATCCTGAGTTCTTCAGGTGTCTAGTTGCAGATATTCCATCCCGTCTAAAAAAAAGTCTTCATTCCTAAGAAATTATGACCAGCTTCTTCGCCAGATGCAAATCCTTCGGATTTCTCTATTTGTTGAATCATGGAAGCTCACTTTCGAGATCTCAAACCAATGGGTATTGAAACACCAAAGCTACCATACAGAAGATATGGGGAAAAATCCCCGAAAATCAGGTGCGTGCCGCTTGTAATGGCTTTCCGAAGAAACTAAGGGCAATAATTAAAGCTAAAGGCGATAGAATCGAAATGTTAACATGTACACATAAACAATAAAATATAAGAAACAGAATAACAAAGAAACATATAAATTATTTGTCTTTTCGTGGGAGATACAGTCTTTGTTTCATGCGTGTCTTATTTGCGTCTATAGGTCGGTATCGAGTTCGAAAGAAATTTCTTTTTCTATCTCAATCCCGTGTTAAATTCCGTTTACTGAAACGGAAAAGTAAAGAATCGAAAAGAAATTTCTGCAGCAGTATCCGCCTGAGAAGAACTAAAAATAAAATTGGAATTTGTAAGGTTACCACGCAAACTAATGGGAGCTGTCACTTTTACTTTCGGAAAAATATCCCGCTCAATTATTCCGTAAGTGAAGGTGACATTTCGTTCCATACAGATCAATTGTCAAAATTCCGCTTGGTAATATGGAACAAAATGCCGTAACCACTTTACTTTTAAGTCCATTCTGGCCTTATCCTGTAGCTTTCAGCAGTCCCACTCGATTTGGAACCAAGTATTTCCTCTCTGGTATAGTATTATTTAAGATGATGAACAAATGAATTAATGGGAACGTGCTCACGGAGTCAGCATCGACTTTTAGGATCACATCTTTGATGATGTAGACGGAAATATTTTCTATGAGGCTCTTGGAATGGACAGTAATTTCGCTAGAACAAAAGATATGAAGAGAAAGTATTGATAAAGGCTGACTAAAAGTAAATTGCTACGCCCCTCGCGCACCGCTAGCACGCTTTTGTTTTATATAGAGAACAACTGCCCATTGTAATGCAATTTCGCATGATTTTATTTCATTTCTCGTAATGGATCGCAACTTGGAGATAAAAAGCAACATTGGTCGTGGGTAAAAAAGCAACACATCAATTCGCTTTGAAAAATGCAATGTGTGCGTAATGTTGTGCAGTGTATAATTTGTTGAGTATAAGATTGGAGTCCGGAAGTTCAATAGCTCAGAAAAAAAAGATCTCGAATCGTAACACAGATTCGAACCGTGGACGCCTACGCCACGGCTCTAGGTAGTAACCATTCAGACACTTCAACAAGTTAACATGAATGGAATAAAAGCCCAACAGTTTTTTCGATTGTCGAGGCACTCTGCAGTACAGCAATGAAGCAAATGTCGCTCGCAAACACTTGCACGGCTTCGTTTTATTTCATAAAACGCATGGTGATCAAGAAGGGCAAACTTGATGAAAGGGATATCGGAGTGCGAAGACGAGTGAAAATAAAAATAAAACACTCGAATTTCAACAGTGGCCAATAGCGTTGCGACATTCTTTGGTATTGTCTCACCCATAGGGACTGTTCATAAACCATGTAGACTCATTTTTGAAAATCTCAGACATCCCCTTGTCCCCCCGTAGACTTTCCTCCATAGGTTTTTTTTTTAATTTTTGTATGGAGCGTAGACTTTGGTAGACGTGGTTTATGAATAGCCCCATATTGAAAAGTTGTTGACGGTTGCACAAAGACCCAACGGTTGCTTCGACTGTCGAGGCACTAAGCACACAGCGATGAATTTGTTTCCAGGAATCTGTGTGCTGCCAACCGCTTGCACACACTTGCATGGATTCGTCTGTACCATAAAACGCTTTGTGGATCATGATGGGCAAAATTGCCTTTTCTGAATCATGCGGATTTCTCAAAATATGATTGCATAAACTGCAATTGCATTTGTTACCACCATTCCAACTTTTGGGTGTAGGTACGACGAATGATTGGAAAGGGAATTCCAGGCATACATTATTACTGTACGACAAGAGAGACGCCGTACGTTACTCGAAAGCAATACTTCAAAAGTTCTGGAAGTTTAGTATACAACCATAAAAAGTAAATCACAACTGCAGTATAATATCTGTGATGTGGGTGGAAAAATGTTTTTTTTTTTAAGTTTGGGTAAACTTTTTCCTTTTAATCCCATGGTATTGGACCCCACTTTCATTATTCTGCATACTCGAAACATATAATTCAATGTAATGAGGTTGTAGTGTGTTGCAAAGAAGGCCGGCCACATTAAAGTGGCCAGCCATGTGTGCCACAATAAATAATAATTCCAAGAAAATAATTAACGAACGTCTATTATTTCCTAGGATTCTTTCATATGTTTGCTTCGTTTACTAGGAATGATTCCCAAAATTCTCTTTAGAAACCTCCACAAATATTGAGCCAAATAAATAAAAAAGTTTACTTTACTTTCACCCATCAGAAATGCATAGGTGAAAGTAAAGTATACGCTTTTACTCATACGGCTCATTATATTTTCAAATCAGGGTGTAAAATCAGCGAAGAATGAAATCTAATTTTAGCTTTGTAATTGTGATCGATATGCCTCATATGACGCATATAATCAATTTGAAGGAACTGTAATTTACGTAAATTGTCTGAATTTATTGCAGGTACTTTCAATAGCTACTAGTAGTTGTAAGCGTGGAGACACTAGTTTGTGGTCCATAAAGATACAACTGTAACAGGTTTGCTTGAATTTTAATTTAATGATTTAATTGAGTTCATTTAAGATGTGGCCCTGTTAGAATTGGAACATAGACTATTGCGCATATTTCGGACTTACTTAAACAAAATAGTATTCTGTTTTAACTTAAATGTTCGACTTTATGTGAACTTTAGAGAGAAAATACAATAAAAATTAATCATCTCGATTTAGAAGAAATTTGCGGACTTTTCCCGGTACAAACTGAATCCCGTTGGTTTCATACCACTGTAGCACTTTTTTACTGTAATGACAGCTTGCAAGATCTGGCCAAAACATGACAGGTTCATTGTGGGATCTGATGAATGGCAATATTCGCTTTTGGAGACATTCCGTTCTGTACAGCTCTGAATAAATGTCTAATCAGTGATGAAAACCTCGGTCTTCCTAACGCAGCTACAGATGCCTTGCAAAATCATGTATTTACGTGCAAGTTATCTGGAAACACAAACTTGAATTCGGCAGGAACATCTTCCCGAGCCGTAGCCAAGTAAAATGTTTGTCCCGGTAGCTGTTTGAAATCGGCCTTTACATAGGTTTTATCATCCATGAGGAGACAGCCATTGTATTTTGTCAACACCTGATCATACAGTTTTCTGGCCCGGATTCTGGCTACATTGTTCTGCTTTTGATCCCTATTTGGTTGTCTACAGGCACGGTATGACTTGAAGCCTTCCCGGAGACGAATCCGTTGCACGGTACTGCGTGCGTGGCGAAACTTTTTGGCCAAATCGCTGTCTGAGATGTTGGGGTTTGCCTTAATATTCTTGATTATTTTGTTCTGCAGTTGACGGTTGACAGAACCCACCCGACGCTTGCTTTGAGGCTTGCGAGCCGTCGACAAAGTTTCTCTGTACTTTTTCAAAACACTTTAGCAAGTTTTGGCCCAGAACACGAAGAGTTTTCCAAATGATTGCGCACAACTATTTTTCTTCTTTCTTCTTCCATTTTGTATTTGTCTTACACACGTTCGAACTGCACCGCGAATAAAAACTTCTGATGTTGTTATTGTTATCAGGAAGACATAAGATGTCATAGTTTACAAATACGACCACTAGGGTCGCTATAAGAATAAAAAATGTTTGTTCCAATACTAAATGGGCCACACCTTACCCATATGACAATAGAAGTGGTCCAAATCTATGACTAGCTACACAGAAAAAAATAATGAATTTTAACAGGCGCGTAAAATTTCCCCTCGTTTAATTCCACGCCAAAGGAGGCGAAAACAACGACATTTTTTGCAATCTTTCATGCGCCATACAACAATGTTTGCAATCTTTCGTACAATAGGCTAGATTCAGGCGTTATCTGGCGTAGATTGTCTTGAAATATCCCATTATTTTCTGCCAGATCTACAATTCCGTTTATGTGCATTAGATAACGCATAAAATTCAATGTTTATTTTTATCTGTGTAGTCAAAAGTGATAATCTCAAGAATTATGCATTTTAGATAAGTGTTGTCTTGAGAAAACTTTTTGGAAATAAGAAAACCTTGCTATTGACATTGACAGTTCAATGATTAATACCCCTAGAAGTGAGATTCAAATTTTTTGGTTTTCAAAAGTTCCGTATATGGGAGGCTGTATGGCAAAGTTATAGAAAAAAAATACATAACAAGATTTTTTTTTTAGTTTGTCAAGATATTTGTGATTTTTTATAACGAGCTACTTTTTATTCTATTTTTTATTTTCTATTTTACGAGTTATAATTCTATTTCAAAATTATTTCAACTCTTATTCATTTGAAATGTTCTAAAAAACTGTTCGAAACGTCAATAGGCTTTGAAGTTCTGAATATCGTAGCTTAATAGATTGGGAAATAGAATAGTAATGTTTTATTTGGTTACGGATTTTTTTTAACTTAACTTTACATAGAATGACTACTATCCTCAACAAATTTCACTACAAAATCATTGTCAATGTCATGCGTTTTTTGTTGTGACGATCATCAGCATCATATTTGTGTTATTTTTTCTATGTTTATTTTAGAATCCATTTACTGAACCAGCCGAGCTTGTATAAAGTAATTTAATCGTTTCTAATCTTGTTTAGAATTTATGGAATAATTTGCCAAAATGATGCTAAGGTATTTCATATGAGTTCATTGCAGTACTCACTGTATGGGCTATCTTTTTCCTCCACCATCTAAATATTGAATCGTAAAAATGTCATTTGATACTCACTACGCGCAAAAAATACGTGAACGGCAGTCATAAATTCATGGATATACCGTGAACAGAATCACGCAATCCTGAACTATTAGTGGACTAACTGAATTAGTCCACAATCCGTTTTCGTTTTTGGGAACGGTTTTGTTTCCGAGTAACATTATTTCGCCGACATCTTCTCTCAGACCAACGCTTTGCTGCATCTCAGGACGCGATGAATAGAATATCGACAAAATAGAAAAATCTTGTTCTTCATTCAAACAGCAAAATGGAAATGTTACGCTATCAATGGGAGAAATATAATCAAACAAGCTAAGAGATCAAGTTTATAGAAAATCAGCACATTTTTCATGCCACAACACCACCCACTGGAAGAATTCCTTCAATTTCTCAATGAAATGAGCCAAGTCCCTGCTCCCTCATATTTCACAGCAATTCCCCTTCATGGATTTTGCATTTGAAAGATATGATACTTGACAAGCGATAAACTGTGAAGAAACTGTTTCGAATTTCCAGCGGAATTATTCATCGTTCTTATTGTCAACGACAGCCTCTCATGGGAACGGTAAACGCCGGTTTTCAAGAAGGTAAAACCGACATAGAGTGAAAAAACGCCCGTCCCAGGTGGAGGCAGAAATTAATTCGTTTCTAAACATGAGAATATCCATTAATTTCGTTCTAACTCATGTTCCTGAAAGAGGCACCCGCTCATGCAAATGCCCACCAAATATCTCACACCCACAACAAAGCAGCTTACCGATAATAGCTAAAGCATGCCTCCCCTGTGTTCACCATTCAAGAACGAGCGACATTATCTAAATATAAACAACGAGAAGTAAATTAGGAAAATTAATTATTTATTGCCACCCGCTATTCTCCCGTAATACTCAAATACCGTGCGTCTCCATTAGATCTGCCATACTCATCTGGTTTAACTGTTAGTAGGCTGAAGCGGAGCCATCTCCTAACTTCTCAACTTGATCAATGGCTGCGCTCGCTGCAAACAAAGTGGCAGACGATGGAAATCATCGAGGGAAATTAGATTACAAAGCAGTAGCAATATCGGAATCCTAACAAACGCGTGAGAGTCGAATTTTCCGAGCACATAAACATACAAACTCACACACAGGCGCGACAAACAAGCAGATGTGTCAAGTTTTGTAATTTATTATTCATTCGAACAGATAATGTTATGCGTGGCTCCCAAAGTATATGAGTGCGCAATCAGGCACGGGGAGAAAATTGCGCTACGCAGATACGTTTGGTATGATTGGGGAAATGATTTTTCTTATTACAGCTTCATTATGGATGGAAAATATCAAATTGTAACTAAAATTAATGGAAGCCGACAAATCAAAACATGATCCATGAAGTTTCCAATTGGTCCAGTTGTGTTTCCGGCATGACTGATTTTTTTTATGGGAATGGTAGCTTATCATTATAATTCAAGAATTTTGTTCTAAATAACACGGTGTCTCCAATAGCATTTTCTGTCTTAACATTTGTGTCACTGTCAAAGAATATGGCAAGTGGAGACATATATGTTAGATGTTAAGACGGATCTGTTCAAACATATGTTTGGATGTTTGGATGAAATGTTAGACTTTTAGGCAGACATTTTTTTTAAATAAACATGACGAAATCAAAAACAATGCTGCAAATATTGTCAATCGATTAAGCTTGTTTTGAGAAACTCCAGCATTGCTCTACACGCTGAAAATTTCGCGATCGTGTACTGCAATTGTTTTAATTTGATAAAAATGTCCTAACAAATCTGTTTGAGCAAAGCTCAGCATCGAAAAAATGTCAGGTTGTTTGCCATATGTTAAGATAGATCTGTTAAGACAGAAAATGCTAGTGGAGACACTGGGTAAGTTCAAAATGTGTTAAAAGCAATGGTAAGAAGCAAATTTAGAAACTTTGCCATTGTGCTATGGGTAGGATTTGCTTTGAGCGGCAGCACACCTCTCAACAAAAAATCTCCTCAGTAGACTATTTTTCAGAGTGTTCTGAAGACTGACATAACAAATGCTTTTATTTAACATTGATCAAATCAATCCGCAAAAGCTTGGTTTTCTCTTTCTGTGTGATATTAAGTCACATAAAATATAAAAATTTTACGTACACGGGAAATAAGCCACACATATTTTTTTTTATAAAACAAAAATTTGCCTTTGATGCTTGAGAAGATACCATGAAATAGTAATGGGTTGTCTGGCTGATTGAAGGGGAACTCCTTGTCAATTCTGTCGTGGTTGAAAGTTTCTCGATTTTCCTAGTTGGGGATATCCTTGGTCAGCCCAAAACTAAGCTGACGGCTTTATTAGTGTTGGAACCGCATTGGCTCTGTAGTGGGCAGGATCGGATATTGGCTTGTCTTTTGATAATGTCCTTATACGGAATTCTGTGATTTGAACTGTTATAGGATTTCCTGATCGCTGGGAATACTTGCGAGCATTTGTAATTTACATCAACACAATTATATACTTTGATTGTTGTTTTGTTATATTATCCATATGCGTGGAGTAACGATATCTAATGATGAAATTTGTCAGAAGCAGATAATTTCCCATCAACATGATGGGCTCTAGGAGTGGACAGTAATTTATTGCTAGAACTAAGAGAATTTAAGAGAAAGCATTGAAAATTCCGTTTAGAGTAACGGCAGGTTATGAAAATTGAAAGATACTAGTTGAAAACGAGCGGAGGGCATATGAAGGTAGTATACAATCGGGCGCATAATCTTTTTCCAAGCTATCACAGATGCGGGGTAGGCAAGGGGGAGGATATTCCCTTGACTGGTAAAAGAGTAAGTCGTGAAGTCGTGACCGATCGTGCTCTTATACTACCTCTTGCTTTGTTCTGGTTCTAGCGATCTGTTTATTTCCCTCTCATATTGCCTAACATGGGTGAGAAATTATCTCTTGCTGTTGGGTGTAATATGTGTGAAATAGTCGGTGAATGCCAAAAATAAGTGAAGGGATCACTATGGCGACGTGGATCACGTGAAGTTATGTGGGCCTGGGTAGCGACTGAAGGGGGACCCAACAGCATGGAGCCGCAAGCTCCACATGAAACATTACAGCGAGAGGTACCAAACCCATTCGCCAAAAGAGGTCTAGTCAGATCCCCGCCTAGAAGCAAGGCGGGATCCGGCGGCGCATCCAACACGTGCAGAGGCACGACAGCCTCGGAAGTAGGGGTCTCCAGTAGAACCGAAGAGGCCATGGATGGGACTAGGCTCAATCCGGCCACGGAAAGGAAGCTAGATACGCTTCCAAAAGTGTTGGTAGTCGCAGAACAGCTGAATGCTATAATCGACATTACGTCGATAGCTTCTTGCTGCTTCGTAGGTCAGTTCAGGCTGCATGCCACGAGAGGGACGAACTGCAAGCCAAGCTCACCCAGTCGACTATTTGTACACAAAACTGAAGACGTCTGCTCATTGTATACGAAATACGCGTATCTGTCAAGAGAAGCAAAAAAGGTAGTTGGAATTAAATGGAAATTCCTAATCTTTCCTCTTATTTTCTAGTTATTACTTATTAGCTATTACTTACAATGCTTTCTTACTTCCGGCTGAGGAATTCGGCGCTTTCGTTGGAGCGTAAAAATCTCTGCAGCCATATCAACTGGAAACTTTGCGTGATGTCTTAAGACTTGGACAATATTTGAGGCAACAAAACGCTGGAGATGTCAGAAATTACTAAATAACGCAGCTTGCTATAGATATCTGTGACAGTATTCTCTTGTGTTGATAGAATATAAATCGGTGCCTCAGATTTTGAATTCACGGACTAGTGTATCGAAAATAGTTGAAACATGTTGGATCCAAGCGGCGCACCTTCTGCAAATCAAAAGAAATTAAACCAATAAAGTATAACTGATTCAAAAGATAGAAAAAAAATGTTCCACATATAACTGTAAATGTGACATAGTAGAATGTTGCGAAAGAAAATGCAATGAAATTTCTGGAGCTCACGACACCTGTTCATGCCCTAGAAATTGTAAAATTCCAAACACAGAAATTAAGGTCGTGAAATGGCAGAGAAATCAGGTTCGTTTTATGAGTGGTCTACAATTTGATGCCTCATATAAACCAGAAAACATCAGAAATATTAAATTCAAAGATAATTGCGGGAAAGATACGGACAGAACCTCTCAAGAGGGTGTTACCACAAATGACGAAAATGCGATGCTTAAGCAATCAAGTGCATCTTCGCTTCGCCAATCAAGTGCTTTATTGTTATCAGCACCAACTCGTGAATATAACACATATTTTCGAAAAGAGAATCTTGGAATCTTAGATTCCAAAATGGCTTCATTTATCGACTTATGGCCTCCAGGTGGCCATCTGAAAAAAATTGTCGAAGGCGGCACCTTCCTAGACAGCCAGAATCTTGAGATACAGCTTGTACAAGATATTCATTATGCAATAGTGCGCGTAGTGAGCCAAATCCGGACTACTATCCACCAACAGGAAGACCTTGACCTACTGAACAAGTTTGCTGAAGATACTAACTATCCATATGGTAAGGTTCTCGAGATATTTCATGATGGAACCAATTAATACAAACATTTCGCATGCCAGCTAGCGCCAACTACTAAGGTGTGGCCCATTTAGTATTGGAACAAACATTTTGGATTCTTACAGCGATCCTAGTGGTCGGATTTGTAAACTATGATATCTTATGTGTTCCCTATAACAATAACAACATCAGAAGTTTATTTTCGCGGTGCAGTTCGACCGTGTTTCAGAGAAATACAAGAAAGAAGAAACATAATTGTGCGCCATCATTTGGAAAACCCTTCGTGGTCTGGGCTAATACATAAGTGTTGGGTTTTCCCCGCAATACCGTGTGGCGTGTTTTGAAAAAGTACAGAGAAACTCTGTCGACGGATAGCAAGAACATTAACATAACGCAGTACCGTGCCACGGATTCGTCTCCGGGAAGGCTTCAAGTCATACCGTGCTGTAGACAACCAAATAGGGATCAAAAGCAGAACAATGTGGCCAGAATCCGTGCCAGAAAACTGTATGATCAGGTGTTGACAAAGTTCAATGGCTGTCTCCTCATGGATGATGAAACCTATGTAAAGGCCGATTTCGAACAGCTACCGGGACAAACATTTTACTTGGCTACGGCTCGGGGAGATGTTCCTGCCAAATTCAAGTTTGTGTTTGCAGATAACTTGCACGTAAATACATGATTTGGCAAGGCATCTGTAGCTGCGGTAGGAAGACCAAAGTTTTCATCACTGATAAGACATTTAATTCAGAGCTGTACAGAACGGAATGTCTCCAAGAGCGAATATTGCCATTCATCAGATCCCAAAATGAACCTGCCATGTTTTGGTCAGACCTTGCAAGCTGTCATTACAGTAAAACAGTGCTACAGTGGTATGAAACCAACTGGATTCAGTTTATACCGAAAGAACTCAACCCACCAAACTGTCCCCAGCTCAGACCGATAGAGAGATTTCGGGCTATTGTGAAGAGGAAGCTGAAAGTGAATGGCAGTGTCGTCAAGAGAATCAATGAATTGAGAACCAAATGGAATAAGATTGCCTAAACGATTGATGAGAATAATGTGCGCCGGTTGATGAAACGTATTCCGGGAAAAGTCCGCAAATTTCTTCGAAATCCAGAAGATTTTTTTTTTGTATTTTCCCTCTAAAGTTCACATAAAGTCGAACATTTTAGTTATAATAGAATACTTTTTTGTTTAAGTATATCTGAAATATGCGCAATAGTCTATGTTCCAATTCTAACTTGGCCACACCTCAAGCCAGTACCGAGTTTATTAGGTCACCGCGAGGTAGTTCCTGCCTTTTCCAATAAATTTCCTCAACTCACCATGCATCTATAAGGTGAAAATAGGAGGTGACCCCGGCGTAGTGGTTAACATCCATACCTCTCACGCCAAAGTTACGAGTTCAAATTTCACCCCCGGAAAAATTACGAAAAACACCCAAAGACTACGACGAGAGACGAACAAGCCCGAGGCTGAAAATCTCGATAATACAGAAACAAAAAAAAAAGGTGAAAATCAAAAGTTCAAATTATATTAGTTACATCAGCTAGGTGCGCCTATATCCCGTTGGTTGGGTGAAATTACTGTAGCCGGGTGTCTTTCAGACAGTGGTGCCACTTTGAAAAGTGTGAAATGAGACGGCACTTAATTGTGAATGACTTTCTTATTTCAAACTCAAATTAAACACGGTTTGTTTCAAGTGATATGGTCATTTGGATTACCGGCAAAACTGACGCGGTTGGTCAAAGCAACGAGAAATCGAGTGATGTGTGTCGTCCGAGTATCAGGGACACTCTCGAATCTCGGAGAGGGTTACGGCAAGGTGATGGATTGTCGTGTTTGCTGTAAACCATTGCATTCGAGGGTTTGATTTGAAGAGCTAGGATAGACACGAGTGGCACGATCTTCAAGAAATCTGTTCAACTATTTGGCTTCGCCGATGACGTTGATATCGAAGCACGTAACTTTGAGATGATGGCGGACACGTACATCAGACTTAAGGCTGAAGCTGGTAGGATTGGGCTTGTGATTAATGCGTTGAAAACAAAATACATGAAGAGAAGAGGCTAAAGAGAAGACAATGTTAGCCTCCTACCAGGAGTTCAGATCGACGGTGATGAAATCGAGGTAGTAGACGAGTTCGTGTATCTGAACTCATTGGTGACCGCCGATAACGACACCAGCAGAGAGAAACAAAGGCGCATTATGGCTGGCAATCGTGCCTACTTTGGACTCCGAAGGACGCTAAGATCGAACAAAGTTCGCCGAACTACAAAGTTGACCATCTACAAGACATTAATTAGACCGGTAGTTCTCTACGGCCACGAAACATGGACATTGCGGCGCCCTTGGTGTCTTTGAACGGAAGTTGCTGCGTACAATCTACGGTGGAATGCAGATGGAAGACGGAACGTGGAGGAAGCGAATGAACCACGAATTGCATCAGTTGCTGGGAGAACCTCCCATCGTACACATCGCAAAAATCGGTCGACTACGATGGGCTGGGTATGTCGTAAGAATGTCGTATGACAGGCCTATTAAAATGGTTCTCGAAAGCAAATCTACGGGTACAAGAAGAAGAAGCGCGCAACGAGCAAGGTGGATCGATCAAGTAGAAGGCGACCTGCGGACTTTCCGCAGACAGCGAGGCTGACGAGGTACAGCCATGGACCGATTACAATGGAGACAACTTTTGTGTACAGCAGAGGCCACACCGGTTTCGGTCTGATTAGTAAGGGAAGTATGTTGCAAATGGTTCATAAAAGATTGCCACGTATTTTGAAGGTATCTCCGATTTTGTAGCTCAACTTTAAAGTAGTTTTTGAATAAAAACGGAATATGTTACTTTCCACATACTAAAAACGTCAAAATCCCATACGAAACATCATGTCCATTTTTTAAAATTCTAAAACTTTGCAGGGATGGTTTTTGGAACACTCGACACAACCTATTGTTTAATGAAAATTGCAACTTTAATGCTTAATACCTTTTAATTCTTTCATTTATTCTAAAAGTCCTAGTTGTGGTTTACAAAAATGTCTACCGATTTAGTAGAACATTTAAAAAATAGGTTTATATGTTGAATTGATAGAAAGATGCGAGCACAAAATTTAAGTTTCACATAGTTCCTAGTACGAATTTCAAAAAGTCAATTTCAAACTAAATGTGTTGAAATTTTGAGAGGCTAAGTGCATGTATAGGCTATGTGCATTGAAGCTAGATTTCAAAATTTGCACCAGTCTACTCTCGGTATATAGTATGATTGAGCTTGCCACAATTAAAGTAATGCTTAAATAATAAATAAAAATAATGCAATGCATCTAGAACGCAAGGTTTGAAGCTTAAAATGAGCAAAATGTAATGAAAGAAGAAGAAAGAGGAAATTGTTTTAATTTTGTAAATGTGACGCTTTCGTAGGACATATCGAGAGATCGATGTCATCAATGAGAGACGGAGATAATGAACACAGCAAAAAAAAAAAATATGAAAATTACACGTGATGTAAACCGGCTTAATTCGAAAACTACATGAATGTATTAACTTATTTTGGTTGAAATTTCAACTGAAAATCCTGTACATGGGCGAAACATTGAAAAACATTTAAAAATGCATTCATATTCTACTAACTTTGTCGAACAACATATGTTTACATTATGGTGTGAAAATGGATTGAAACGCTCTCCCTTTTCAACTCATTAGACTGAGAGTTTACATGAACGTGTAAAATTATATGTTTGTTCACTGAAACCAACGAACCATGGCGCCCGAACCTTTTGTTGCTTTCTTCTGCTGTCATTCGTTACCCAACACTTAACACGATCTGACCCGAAATCTCAGTTGCTAGTTTATAATTGTTACAAAGCCAAACTTATAATGGGGAAAAAACCACAGTCATGTTGTGAAGCTGTTATTTTCATTCAATTGAAAATGTTCATAAGCAAAACAAAGAGATTAGTGTCAATTTGTTATTGTCGATTGAGAAATGAAGTCCTCGGGAGGAAGTTTAATAATATGATGGTAGTAAATATAATGAATGATGAAACCCATTTACCGTTATACGCGTGTTTTTTAGTGCTTTAATTAATTGATTTTATATAAATGAACTTTTTTTCGGACAGAGCATGCAATAGCGTTTAAAATTACATGAGATCTTTTCAACTCGTGTAAAAATAAAGCGCCATGTATTTTTCAATTCATGTAATTTTATTTTTGACTGTAATTTTGAATCTTTTTGAATGCTCCAATTATGTGCATGTAAATACATTGAAAATTACATTTTTTTTATTAACTGTGCAGAGAATGGTCAGTGATTTAGGTCAGTAATCACTTTACCATCGTTCGAAGACAGTCCCGCAAGAACAATTTTTATGTAATAGTGTTAAGTAATTGCGTGAGACTTAGCAAAATATATGCGGTTCAGGTAATCCTACACATATAAAAAAAACCTTTAAACAATGTGCAAATTAAGAAATGCAGCTTTGGCCTGCTATAACTTCCATTAGAAGGTTCCGTGACATCCCTGCGCAATTGCCATTCATACAATAAAATGCTTCTAGTTCTACCTTATCGAAAATATCAAACATAGCTTAGCTGAACGCTATGATACTATTCTTGACATTTTCTCTAGGAAGTATATTTAAACATTTATCACATGTTAAACCGTATGGTGGATATCTATGAGTACATAAGTATATCATGCACTTCAATAAATAAAAATAAACAGAATAAACAGCGTCTTAACCCGTAGTGCTATCAACTATCTATATTGTTAGAAGAACTAAATTTCACTTTATTTTTTCTTAGTTTTGATTTCTCTATTGTTGTATCACTTTCACTTATGCAGAAATATATAACATACTTGCAGACTTCTCTGATGTTTTGGTGTGAACTGAAGAGTACAGAACAAAACACAGAAAAAGTCTGCAAGTAGCAAGTAGTGGAATTGAAAGGAAGGAAAACATTGAGTGAACAATGATATGAATAATCCGCTAAAGCGCTCACGCAAAAAAAACAAGTGTTAGAAGAAGATTATAAAATCTAACAAGATTGTGCTACTTTCTGTTGGATTTTTAAATAAGTATTCATATGAAGAACTATGAACTAAAAAGATCTATTCACTGATAAAGACATAACTCCTCCCGCTCAATAGTCTTCCGAAGGAATGTTTTAATTCAAACTTTGCCATCATGGCCTCATTTATCGGTCATGGCAAAATGTTGTGGTTGCGCAAAGTTCGTCAAGGCGACTGCTGAACTCACTACAGACGATGTGACCTTCACCGTCGAATCGAGTTTTTCTTTCGCTCTGTCAATTTTTCCTTTTGCTCGAAGGTACTATTCAGAGCGATATTTTCCTATTCAGCACAGTCGTCGTCGTCGTCGTCGTCGTCGCTTAAGAAAAGTCACCCTTGAAGAGGTGGGCTGTGATTCAATGTAAGGAAAGAGGGGTGTATGATGAAGAAAATACATTTCTGGGATTTCTGTTAGCCACTTATGCTGGAAATGGAATTTTTATATTAGTTTCTTCACTACTCGGGTATGGAGGATTAGATTTTTCTTCCTTTCGTGGGCTAAGTGGAAGTGGGAAGCTGATGTAAGCTAATGGTTTAACTTTGCACGCTAAGGAAAATCTGTGGTCAACTAAAGAAATTGTCTCATCGTTTTGGAATGAGTCTTCTGGATACATTTGTTTTAATACTAATAGAAGAGAGAACCAACAGCAATGATAGCAGATTAGAAGAAATGGAATTATTTTCTAAAAGAATAGCTGTAACGAGAATACTTCTTTTACTGTTAGGCCTGAAAAACATTGAAGAATAATTGAAAATCGATAGGAAGCGGCTTATGTGAGCATGGTACGCTTATGAGTAAAACTATTACAGAACACAATTTTATTGATTAAAAAAACCCATTTGATCAATGTACGTGCTTTGCAAACTAAAAAAAATAATAAATGGATTTCTCAAGCTTTAAACTGAACAATGCAATGTGACTAGATCAGTTTAAAATAAAGTTTCTCGGAAATATTGACTCAGTTTAATTGCAGCATACAAAAGTTCTCCCGGCAAAATCATTCTGATGGCTTACGTACACATTCTTTCACATTCCAATCGTTCCGGTCGTCGAAAACGAGAAACTGGATAGCCTGGAGCATTTCCGTTTTTCTTGAGTGGAAAATAGGAAAATACAATTAAAAACTTTTATCTCCTTCGTAGAACAAACTTTTTTGAAACTGGATGGAAAAATAGTTGCCTTTTCAAATAAAGGTTTCCTGGTGTGCTATAAGTGGTAGAAGGGATTTTCTAGTGGGATTCTTCTCGGAAAATATTGCCAGTCCTTATTAGTGCAGGCAGGCTTATGAAATGGGGTTTTTATATGGTTTAATATGGGAACGCTGTAGGTAACTGGCAATCCAGGCACAAAGCATAAGAATTCATACAAAGTTTAAAATTCAATTTACCTAGATTTTCCAGTTGAGAAATGTATATCCATAAATATTTGATGAAAAAAATATTACCTCATATCGGTTAGAGTGATTCATAACTCGAGCTTAAGGACTTATTTAAATGAAAATCACAGTGCAACGTTCAGTTTTTACTCTCAATCAAGTTTAATTTCTTGTGCAGCGGGTGATTGTGGGTATGGAGCGGCAGTATTTATTGTATCCACTGAATAAGTTTCTGTAATGCGACCTAGCCTGACTATGATTGCGCTATGTAGGAAAATTAGCAGTTTATCTTCTAGTTTTGGAATAGTCAATTATGGAAGCATATCTTATACTTTAAAGCAAGTAATGTGTAAAGGTTCAACAAACCACAAAATAAAGCCCTTGCGCTGAACTGGCTGGCTTGACATGCCGCAAGGGCTCAGTAGGGAATCTTTGTCAAGACCCATAGCTGGGAGTCAGTTCTATTGTGGTAGTATAACATTAATTAGATCTCCCACTGTATAATTACCGTAGTAACATGTGGAATTTAAATTGTTCATTTCAGTAATTGAAATCACTGTAGTACCTATGTGATTCACTAAAAAAAAAGGAAACCGTGCAGCACATCGACATTTTAGACATACTATTCTTATACGGTATATAATTTCAGATAATCCATGGAATTCCCTAGTATTGTAATTTCAATTTTTTTTTCTCGTGGCTATGATACATTGTCTAAACTTTCAGGATACACAAGTCCATTTACAATTGCAGCAGGATCACAATCTGCAAACATGTTATTTCAATTAGAATTGTTATCATCATTTTATATTTTAACACCCCAACATATATGCTATTTTATGATATTTTCAGCTTCACATATATTCTTCCATGTCAATTATAGCCCACCTAACCCACACTATGTACTTGAAAAGATAGGAAGGTTTTTATGTATTTTTTAGAGAGGATTATATACGACAAATTCTACTCAAAAAAGCTTTTTCCTTCTTCATAGATAAAAATACAATAATTCAAAAACTAACTTTGTTTATAATCATTCATTTCCTTTTTCACAGAAATAAAAATCATTTGTGGGTCCAGCAGCAAAGAGTTATCGGAAAATTCAAATTTCTTTTTTTTGTAGATTTATTGATGTTCCGTTTTTGGCATTATTTATACTCATTTCGCCTATTTGTTGCCTTACATTTTCTTTGCTTTTAAGCTAGGTTGCCAGGTGATCAATTTTATTTTATTATATCAACAAATGTTAGAATTTCAGAGTTACAATCATCAAACACCGCATTAGCTGAAGAGGCAAATAGCTACATTTCATTATAATATGTATATTATTTAGTATTTCATCAAAACATCGTATTCTTTTCATCATATTATCTTTGTTTATTATTTATGATCTTATTAAATTTTAAGGATGTAGAATTTAATCTGTTATATACATGTCAACGTCTTTTAGTTTTCCATATTTTAATATTTTTATATAATTTATACATATTATCAAATGGATATGTATACCTGGATATACATTGTACATACGTGATTTCATATTTAGGTCTTTTTGGAACGAACCAGGAATGTTTGGGAAGCAATATGCAACATTTCTGTCATTTCAAGATCAACAAATTGAAGAACGTATATTGTAGATACGGATGCCGTGGTACTATTCTCTTGTATAAGTATAAACCTTATTATATAAACATTTAATGCTTATACATGGAAATGGAAGGGACCTTGAAGGCACCCGATTGAAGCACTCTGGATGGGGAGAGTGGGAATGCCAATTCCCCATTGCTAACAGGCTATGAATAGAGAGCGGGCTCTTCTCCCCGCTCGTTTTGGCATCCTCATGTTAGATAGCTCGCTCTTTTGACCAATTATTCAATCTTGTTGTTGGAAGGAGAATTTTTACATCCCTGTGGATACGTATTGATCCACCCAACCCGTTTTTGTCGCTTCATACAATCGCGTGATGAGGATCAGTGGTTATTAAAGCTTGATCTAGTCTAACAGAGAGGAGGGCCCATTGCTGTCAGACGTAGCTTTCGTAATACAATGGGTGGTAGTCATATCATACATCATAGATCATACAAAGAGCACAAAATAAAGTTTTGTAATTAAAGACATTATGATATACTCAAGGGGGAGGTAGCTCATCAAATCTTCCGGTCCACCTCTAAGCATATTGCTATGAGGTACCAGGTGGGTCTCCACCGATTGCCTGTCGATTTGCCAAATTTGGAAGACGTCTGCATTGAGTTATCTCAAATTATAATAATCCGTCCACTATATCACAAAAAAAATGCGATTGGTTGAGCGGATTGGAGATAATGAAATCATTGGGTATAGGACCAAGTCTCCCCCGGGTGGTGCTAAATCGATGAGCTTGTATATAGTGGAAGCACAGTGTATTATTCTGTAAATTTTAAATTTCAATCTAAATTTCAGTGAGCGAGATAAGGCGCTATAACCTTGGCAAATTATTGCCAGGCTTTTGGTTCAAATGCCAAAAGTCCACCCACAGGCAAAAGGAGCATACACTAATCTTTCTAGCATCTATGCTTCCAACGATAAATACAAATTATCACATTATTTAACTCTATATGGAGGCGTTTGGTACGGGAGGTCCACGCTTTCTTCCTTCCCTTGATTCGAAGTAGTAGAGCGATTTCAGACACTCTTTCTGGAATCGCTCTATTTCTTTAATCCTCTCTGCGGTACATGCTACGCAGTTGGCCTGGCCGGTGACAAGAAAAATGATGCATTCAAGAAGACGTCATTTTCCAGGATGCTTTCAAGAATTGGCTGCGTTAGTGTGAGATTAGATTAGATTAGATAAAGACATTATGATATACTCAATCATATTTAAAAACAAAAAGTGCGATTGAATGTCAAAAAAGTTTGGTGAATTAATATTTTCAATATGTTCAATTAAGCATTAATTTGTTCAATATGGTCAAATGGGGCCTCCCTTGCTCCGGGGGGGAAGGTGGAAACAAAAAAACAAAACCCGGCGGGGGGGGGGTGGGGTGGGTCCGCGGGTGGTTGTGGTTTTTTTTTTGTGGGAAATTTTTCTCTCCCCCGGGGGGGGGGGGGGATGGTACTTGACACACAATAATACTAATGGAAAAATGGTACCTGGAATCGAAAGCTTCCAATTAATAACTATGGAAGTGCATTTAGAACACATAGTTGAGAGCAAGCAATAAGCAAATTCTGAAAGCAATAAGCTTGAAATGCCGAATAAGAAGAAAGATGTTCAATTAAGCATCCCTCAAGGGAGCTTCGTAGCGAACATTCTACGGCAGGGATTGTTCTAATGGAAATTGGATCCACATAAGTAAGTCAGTATGTAAGAAAAATCTATTATTTACAATTAAAAAACGAATCAAAAGCCCCCCAACCTTAATAGGGCATTTTGGTTTACAATTTGGTATGAAGAAAGGGTAACAGTTGTGTTGGCCGAGATAGTTGTGTTGATATGACCGACCAGCTGGAGACCATTATTCTAATCACGTTATAAAGCGTGTCCGGAAATAACTTCTGTATCATTACGTGAACGTTATAGGTATAACAGAAATTCAAACAAATCTTCTTCTCAACATTTTTTTCCTCAAGTACATATATTCCTTTAAATTTAAATAGATTTAAATTTCACTCTCACGCCCAAACTTTCAGACGTTTGACTTTACTCCTACCATCAAGGTTTGGGCAAGCTTCTCTCCTCTGGTTTTGTAAGCTTTTGCCCACTTCTGCTTGAAGTTTTGAACCGATTCAGACTCTCCTCTCATTTTCCGACAATCAACCTTCATTATTGCAACATTTCTCGATCGGTTCCTCGTACCGTTTCTTCATCACTGTTGAGTAGTGGCAAGATGCCAATTGGGGCCAAAACAGGGTGTTTTTAGAATGCTACTTTAGAAGTGGCAATAGGCGTTTTTGAAGGCTCTCTTTGATGTAGATTTCACTGTTAATATTCCCGGTTGAGATAAATGGTTGGCTGATTTTACCACACGGCTTGCCAAACGAGATATCTTCTGTTCTTTAAACTTAGACTCTAAGCTCCCCCGTTCACACCAAAATCCGGACAAAGTATTTATCCTGTTTCTTAGTCAAATCACTACGAAATGGAATGAAACATGTTATGTACATAACCAATACACAGACAAACGTGAATCACACACATTGTTTACAAAAGTGCATTCTGTATTCAAGAGGGTGCTGTCTGAACTAGCATGCAGGAAATCTATCTTGCACAAATATTTGGAAAATCCCAATTCTACTGTTCGATTCATCGCAAAATCTTTAAATATGCCAAAATCAACTGTTGCAGATGTGATTAAACGATATAAAGAGGGTCTTACTGTCGAAAGAAAAGCTGGAAGTCGTGGTGAACATGGAAAAAGCAACACAAGGAAGGAGAAAAGAGTCCTTGTTGCTTTTCAGGCAAACCCGAAGGTGTCAACACGGACCGTTGCGAAAAAAGTGCAAATTTCAACAGGTTTTGTGCAAAAAGTGAAGTCTAAGGCTAGATTGATATCACTCAAAGCTCAGATATACCCAGATCGTAACGCAAAGCAACAAAAATCGGTAATAAAAATTCCAGAAAACTTTATAAACAACTTCTCACGAAATTCCATTGTGTTGTCATGGATGACGAAACATACTGCTTCAAAAAATTCAAATATCTTTCAAGAACGGAATTTTACACTGCAACTAGCCGGAAAAATGCCCCTGAACATCTGAAACGGAAGTATAAAACCAAATTCCCTGAATAATATCTGGTCTTGCAAGCAATAGGTTCCTGTGCGCTAAGATCTCAGATTTTCGTAACCACAGGTACCGTAACTGCTGAGATCACTTGGTATGAGCAAAGTAACCTTATTTACGTTCCCGAGGATTGTAATCCACCAAATTTTCCACAGCTCCACCCGATTGAAACATACTGGTCAAGGGAAACCTGAAAACGCTTGGTGGAGAGGTATCAACGATCCAAGAATTTCGTTCTGAGTGGCTTGCTGCTTCGAAGAAAATTGAAAGGGCACCGTGTAAAGATTGATGAAAGGAGTGAATAAGGAAGTGCGCGCAACAGCTTATGGAAATAAATCCATATAAATCTATATGCAGCTGTGTTGAGTATCACATTTATCAATTAAATGAAATAAATAATATGAATCAAAAACATGCTGTTGTTTTTCTAAAATATTTTTTGTATGTCCGGATTTTGGTGTGAACGGCCTTTATCCTTCATTGTGTAGAATTTATTTGTGAAAAATCAGCCTTCAAATATACTTCATCAGGACGATGAAACTTGTATTTTAGGTTAACAACTGATTATATAGCTTTCGGGCCCGACTTTTCTCTTTTTCAAGCCCTTTATGATCTCGGCGAGGTTTCTTTTGGGCTTTGAATGACCTCAGTCCACATCTCACTATAATGTCCTGCACAGTTGACAAAGCTGCAATCACTCTTTTGGCAACATTTATGACCGACATGTTGGGTTTCCTCTTGTATACTTTCACCAATTGTTTCTCAATAAGAGACGAACCAGCCACCGGCTGAAAGTCCCTAATAAAAATTAAACAAATCATACTTGTTTCTCATCCTTTTCGCTGCGTGTTCCCCTTTTCGACTGCTTAGTTTAGTTAGTTTAGTTTAGTTTAGTTTTAGTTTGTAGAAACTTGTTTATGACATTAGACACCATTTGTTGCGTCATCATGACCAAATTCGCGATTGTTTTCTGTGAACGATTGTCCAAAATAAGATTGTCAAGACGTCATTTTCAAAACATCATTATAAAAGTTAACAATATGCACGTCGACGCGAAACCATACACCGAAATAAATTATTACGTTGACTCAGACCTCTGACGCAACAAAGTTACAAAGAATATTTTCGGACATGCTTTACTCAGTTGGAATAATCGCAAAGGTTCTGAAATTTCCAAAATCGACTGTAAATACCGTCTATAGTAACACACAAAACATCTTTCTTAGAAATTATAATAATAATTTGTTGTATAAATTAATTTTAAAGAAGTAAATATTCTCTCATCACCATGAGGCCCCAGTATGGACAGTAAATTTGCTAGAACGAAACAGAAAGTGTTGATAGTTCCGTAAGTGTACGGCAGGCTGTGAAAAATTGAATAGAAGTATTTGAAATTGAGCAAAGGGCATGTTGAGTACTCAATCCAAGCACACATTCTTTTACAATACTACTACGTGATGGGTAGGCAGGGTGGGGATATCCCCAAGACTTTCTTCTTCGCCAAATTGGGTCGTTTTTTTTTTTTTCAATTCAGTATCGAATCGGTCCAATAAATCAGCACAGTACTGCTCCGTGATTGTCCTTCCCTTCTCCAAATAGTCGGTAAAGATGATGCCTCGTAATCCCTAAAAATGGTGCCATGACTTTTCCGGCCGATGGAACCGTTTTCGCCTTTCTTGGTGAAGTCCACTGTTTTTTCTGCAATGTCAGCAATCTCTCTGATCTTCACACGGCGATCTGCTAACACGGTATCATGAATTTTGTTAACCATATCCTCCGTAGTCACCTCAATCGGACGGCCTGGACGCTCTTCATCAAAAATGGCTGTTTGGTCATGCTTGAATTCATTAAACCAATATCTGAGGGTAGTCATCGAAGGTGCATGGTCCTTTTAAACGGCATTAAACTTCACTTTGATTTTCTCACACGTCCTCCCATCAAAAAAAAAAAGAAACAAAAGAAAGCGAACCACTGATCGATATTGCTCTTTCTCTATGGTTGCAAACAAAAGCGAACTTAAAAATTTTCAACCTATTACGCTAAGAACTAGGATTCGAAAATATTATATTTTTGTAGGAGGATGATTTTTTTTTCACTTAATATTCTATTAGAGCTCACTTATTGCGCTTCAAATAGGCTTAACGTATAATAAAGACTGCCAAAATAATAACAAGATTGAAAGTTCAATTAACAGATAATGTGAAATGTGAGAGATCAGGAAGGTCTAAATTTGGTGTGATGGGCTCTGGGGTAGGGGGTTTGGGATTTTTTCCACTTTTTCAAACTGTTAAATGATATCTGCTGCCGAGACATGTTTCCTAAGATGTGCCTCCGTTAATGCCCAAAATTCTTCAATTGGTCAAATTTGCGGGCAATTAGGAGTAATCATGTCCTTTAGAATGAATGAAACATTCCTGGTGGTATTCTACCTTTGATTTCGTTTAAAGTCAAGACGCAAGTTCTGGTTAGAAGACCAGGTCGTTTTTGTAAGCACTCTTTGATGTATATTTCACTGATAATCGAAGCATATGTGTTGAAGGATTGCGAAATCTTACCACCCTGAACATTTATTTTCGTAAATAAGCTTTCACTCGTTTCAGAACATGGATTTTGTACATAGAACAAATGTCTCGTATATTGTATGAAGCATTTATATTGCTTTTTATCTGGTTAAATGTTATCATTACACCTTTTTGTATAATGGACGAAATTCATTTCGTAAAGACCAGCCAATCGCTGCTTCTCTATTACTCTATTACTCATGCATGTCGGTTTTACTGCTGTGACGGCGGGAATAATTTATGTATCCCAAAAAAAAAAATTAAAGCGCTGCCAAGAGTTATAACTTCATACTTTTTAATCAACTATCTCTCATGAGTCACCAAGGTCTAGTGAGATCAACCATGGATTCAATAACACCTTTTACCTTAATAATAGGATCTAATCCCATGCCAGTTACATTCAAAAAACGCTGGACAACTTCACGCTGTTGCGATTTTTTTTTCTATTACATTTTGAGTAGATATGCAGTAGATCTGTCTGTTATTATAGCAACCACCAGAGAGACGTTTCTTTTTAATTTGTGACAAAATATTCGTTGCTCTTTGTATTGTGTTCGTACAATGCACGCATGTTCTTTCTGTGTCAACAAATGCTTCGTGCTTTTGATAGTTGCACGTGTGGCATTAATTACGAAGGTAGCTTAAACAACCGCGAATTTAACGTAGGTTTTGCCATCCATGATTATACAGTTGGAATTCCCAGAAAGCATCATTTCGTACAACCTTCGCACTCTTGGCGTGATCGATGCTTCTTGTTTCGACAAACGTTCTGTGGTACGATGAACATTGGACGAAGTGCTAACTTTTTTGGACACATCCCGCTCTTGAACCTCCTTCTTGTGCTCGAATGCCTTCATTATACATTTATCCAAACGAGTGTTGCGCATCTTTGTTTCGACCCGATTTTAGTTTATTCTCAAACGTGTTATCCTCACTAAACTTCCTGATCGTTGTTCGTACGGCTTTCGCACTTACTCCTTCATTTGTACCAACTTCCTCAGTGACATTCCGGATTCTGTACACCATTTGTTTACAATATTTCGACGTTGATCCGCTGAAAGTCCACGCATTTTGAAACAAACTGTTGGAAACGATTAAATCGCTACACAAGTGCTGAGAGATAAAGGTAAACAACAAGATGCAGCCATAAAAAAGAACAAGTTTATATCAATTATTGCAAAATGGCAGCGAAACGTTTGTATGAGCATGAGCATGACTGACCGCCCGAGGTAGCTACTCCGTTATTGCCAGATCAGCTGTAATTAAACAGAGAACCAACAGATGATGTTTGGGACTAACACACATCCTCAATGTGTAAAAACTGGTGATCCCAAACAAAGGCAATACTAGCGTCGAATAAGGAAAGGGCAGGAGTATTTTGACGTAATACTCGCTTTTTTGGAAGCCGAGAACACCTCTGAACTTCTACGAGAAATCACTGGGATGTTGGATACCAAGGTTGGGTGACAGCAGGGTTTATTTCGGTAAACGATAAGCTGTTTAGTGAAACATTAAGATATTAGTACCGGTTTCCTATTTTAACCGATTCATACCAACAGTAAGGATGCAACTTGCGGCCACTTACAAAATATGATGGTACATTTACATAACGAAAACAAGGTGATTACTACTACCGCCTGAGATTTAGGATCGATTTATACCTACAGTGGTTTTGTTGTTCCAAGACATGGTCGCCCGGTGGGTAATCATATGGATCAATTATTGAAATCATTATGACCCCCACCATTGGCCCACAACACCCGACGGAGCACCACTCTCACCGAGAAGCAGCTTTATTGTTTTCTTTTTTCTGTGCTCACTCGATTACTCGCGCCACCGAACAATATATACCCGAAACAATAGATAACGCAGATATATACCCGATAACAAAATAGTGCGCAACAAATCATTGACACAACCATTCACACGATTCTCGACGCAGACTCTTTGTTAACTCGTAAACTTGCAATTTGTACAACTACATTCTTCAAACTATTTTACTACTGGAACTAATATGTGCAACAAGCAAGTTGAACGTCCTTAAGAGCAATCTATATGATAAATTACTATAGGGTGTCTCACAATAGGTGTCACTAAAACAAAATGGGATTACAGCAAAACAAATCAACCAAATCATAGCATTTATTTTTCATTTGAAAGATACATGTTATAGAAATAAACCATATTAATTCAATTTGAATCTCTCACCCTTTTCCTTGATAATTTTGCGCAAACGCTTTGTAAGCCCATCGCAGCTGGCATGCACGATTTCGTGAGGAATTATTTCCCAAATATTAACCAAATGTTTCTTGAATCGATCTTAAATGAGCCTTTTCGTTGGGCCTATATGTTGAAGCATATAACCCCAAACAAAGTAGTCAAGTAGGTTGAGATCCGGTGAAGATGTAGGCCATTCTTCGCTTGTGATTAAATCGAGCAAATTTTCCCCGCACCACGCTTGTGTTTATTCCCTTATTTGCCTTGTGAGCTGGAGCTGAGTCCTGTTGGAAACAATTTGGTGTATTCCCATACAGCGTTGAAGCATGAGGAAGCAGATGGTTCTTCAAAACCTGCTCGATGTAAGAGCGATGTAATATTCAGTGTTGATTTTTACGTTAGGTTCTATGAAAAGAAGACGAAGTTTTCCTTTTCGTGAAACGGCGCCATGTCGCCATTCCATGATTTTCGATACATTCTGATAGCGTTCTAAGCTAGTCTATCTCCTGGAATATTGGCAAGCTTTTTCCATACACACGATCATTTTGTTGATTATAACTGTTCCGGAGGGGGGAAGAGCTTTTTCTCCCAAAAAAAATATCGCGGTACCGCGGCGAAACACAAGATGTTTGCTTCTTTGGGGGCCGGGGTGTTTTGGCCGCCGGCCGTCGTTTCTTGTTCGGCTTGCATTATAGATCATGTCTGAGGAGCCTGTTCATTGAAGCAGGGGACATTTGAAATTGTTTGTTCAATTTACGGCCGGATTACGTCTTATTCGCTCCCTCACACATTTGATCTTTTTCTTCGTTCTGGCAGTTCGTCTGGCATCTCCTTTGTGTTGAATATGGACATTTCCAGTTTCCTTGAACCGTTTCAAGGTACGAAAAACAAAACGCTTACTCACTCCGAACTGCTTAAGGCTATTGAATATCTGACACGGTCTAAGCTTTTGCAAATGTAATTTTTAGACTTGCTCCCGTATGGCTTCCATGGTAGCTGATAAATATAAACAAACGGAATAGCTTATTTCGACAAAGATTTTTCATTAGGGCCTAACTGACAAAAATAAACAATGGCTTTTTACGCGAATTTCTCGTCATTGAGAACTTACCTAATCACTCCACTACGGTCATTTCGAAGAGGAAGAGTTCGCCTATCCGATAGAATTAGAGGCTTACATGGGTAGCCTTTGTGCCACGAGAAATTTACGAAATAAGCCATTGTTTGCGTTTGTCAGTTAGGCTCTAATGAAAAATCTTTGTCGATTTCTCTTCAGCGATAAGCTGTCAAAAGAAAACACCCAAAGAAGGTATAATCAATTCCGCTGTTAAAATTACCCAGCTGAAATAAACCAAGACTGAAAAAAGGTGACACCTATTGAGAGCGAAGCATTTCGCTTATTCTGGAAAACTTAATGCTTCTATTATCCTACGCTCATTGATTTGGTACCACCCGGGGGGACTTGGTCCTATACCCAATGATTTCATTATCTTCAATGCGCTCAACCAATCGCATTTTTTTGTGATATAGTGGCCGGAATATTTAAATTTGAGATAATTCAATGCAGACGTCTACCGAATTTGGCAGATCGGCATGCAATCGGTGTGTATCCACATGAACCTCACAGCAAGATGCTTAGAGGCGGACCGGAAGATTCGATGGGCTACCTCCCCCGTAGTCCTTAAACGGTGTTAGTTTGAAAGAAAAACTAATTATTCAAATAGTTATTTGAGCATTTAATGTTCAACCATTCCACTTTTGTTATCAATGTTTCTTGCAAGATGCTGTTTCATGAAACATACTTCTACATGCTTTAACATACTCATAGCAATGAAAATCCAGATGTTTTTTTCTTCTTTCATTACACTTTTGATATTACTGAGCTTTTAAAAAACTACTTTTTCTTTGGTTTTGTTCCATAACAAATGGGAATGAATTGGATCTTGTGATTTTGCACCACCAATGTGATTACACCAGTTTAATTATGAATATTATTTTATATGTTTATTACATTTGCTGTTATATGTTTATTACATTTGCTCTGATTGATTCAAATTTGGTTTGGTTCAAAGCTTCAGATGGAAATTATGGCAAATGCACCCTTAGTGGAAACACTTTCCATAGAGGATGCATAGGATTTTTGAGTGGTTTTATCAATGGCATGTATGATTGTTTCAATTGCGGTTTTCTGATTATAGCTTACCTCCTATAATAATACATTTACCCTAATCTCTGTCAAAATGGTGCGGCCAACCGTTAATCCTTCGATGCAACAGGGCCGCTGTCACTGTGTATTTTACTTCCAAGGTTGTTCGATTCCGATAGCGGACGATGCAATCCGACGAGAGCTCTCATTGACTATGGTTAACTCGTGAAGAGATGTCTTATCCATGCCATGCCCTACAATCTACAAATAATCTTGTTGTAAGCGTATCTACAATAATAAATAAAACTAACATCTTAAACCTGCTGGTGACAACTCGCTGTCGAGACTACAGAATTCCATTTTCATGATCTTTTTTCAATCCGTCTCCAATAAATTAATCCAGTTTAACCTCGGGTAAACAACTAGTTAACGGTCTTTATTCTAATAAACGTAGCATTAAGTCATTCATGTTATCAAAAAAAAAAAAAAATAAACATGTATGAACTAGATAAACAAACATTTTATACATAAATTCAACACAGCTTTTTTTTTGGTTTGTATAGTTGTATAATTGAGCAGTAGAAACTTAAACTTAGATATAGACCTTAGAACTTAGAAGGAATGTTTACTGCTATTCTTGCAGAATGAAATAAACTTCGTTTGTGAAACCATTCGCAAAATCTCGAGTACTTTTTCAAATGTGCGTGTGTGGCAAAATATAAACAAATGAATTTTCCGTTGTTGTTTCCGTTTCTAATTGAAAATATGTCATAAGTGTTCTAAATTTATAACAGTAGTGAAAATCGATTATCTTAAGTATAGAAATTATTTCATAAAACCGGTGGAACATCTCTATATATGTATATATATATACTAAATACGTAAATTTTTATCCCACAAAATGATGTAGCCGCATCAGCATTAAAGTTTCCTAACTTGATGAAACATCTTGACATCAGCAAAATTTCAGCCAAAAATATCAACGTAAGTAACGCACTATGGCATTGTGACTTATGAAAATGGCGTACTCCTGTATAATGAAGCAAAATGGCGGAAAATCTGTTTTTTTTTCTAATTACTTACAATATTTTCAAATATAATCAAAATTCGAATCTCAATGGGCTCAAATCTTGGTGCAATGATCAATTTAGAAGTATTGATGAGAAATTTACGTTTGAATATTTGTTTCCCTCTTTGTTTACAAAATTAGATACTTCTTTTTGAATAAGATGTCGAGAAATAGGATGTTTTTTTTATTTCTTTTGATTCGATATAACTATCCAAACGCCATTTAATTGCTTAAAAGTTCTGTCACCTGCATCCTGTTGAAAACCAACTAGATGTTTTTTTCTTTTAAAATGAGCTACTGATACAAAGGAAGCAAATTGGAAATAACGACGAAAAATAGAACAGTCTACAGGCAAGCAGAACGACAATACGAAAACGATTATTCACGCTACCAAAAATCTTGAAGCTTCGGAAGGATAACTATCGTGTCACGTCCAAATCTATTGGAGAGCATCATCAACTATAGCATGGAAGTGAATATAAGGCAGCTTTTTTGTTATCTCAGTCTATTTCGGGTTTTACACAAGCACAGCGTATTACCGGAAGCGCTCCGACAGAGATATTTATCCCCGGTACTGTTTTTCTGCTTGTCTGATGTTATCCCTCGCCTTTCCAAGTTCAAGTTGAGCCATCAGAGACAGTCGGGAGAAAGCTCCAAATAGTGGCATAAAATCATTTTCCTCCACTCAATCGTGACTGGCTGGAGAAGCTCCGGAAGGTAAATGATCCTCTTTATCTCGGTGCTATTTTATTTCCAACTTTTCCGAATATCCTCTTCTCATTTGGAAGGAAAGCTTTATGGCTCGTAAAAATAAACGATACCTGTGCTGAGCTGTTTTTTCAACATGCCTCTACCAAGTCAGACTAGGTGAGCTACTTTTTGTATCCCGTTTCTTGCAATGTTTACCTTGGATTGACTGGATGCTGTTGCTTTTTAGCTACTTTTGTTCGGACGCACCGGTCGGACAAACGTTGCTCTGATCCTTTAAAGTCCTTGAAATATATTCGATGGGGATGTGCCACCGCTAGTAAGAGCCAGAAATATGGTCGCATTTGAGTGGCTTTTAAAACACTTCTTCAGAAACCTGACAAATAGATATGCGTGAATTCTGCTGTGCGTCATAGAAGGGATTTGGGAATTTACGTTGATTGATTGAAGGCGTGTTACTGATTTACTTGATTTCTGTTCACTCTTCCGATCAGAACGTGTCGCTCCAAATTGATAGGATTCTTATGTAATCCGATAAAAGTCTTGAAAAGAATATCCGCTATGAAGTTTGCATGTACTTCAGATTATGCTATGTATTCTTTTCATCCTAATTCATCCATAGCACTTGGCTAGGGATACTGTAAAAAAAAAAACAATAATCGAAGAAGTCGAAGACAAGTGGAATTAATATCTAGGGGTTTTTTTTTCATTAGGAAGAATCTACAATTGAGAGATTCTCTCCGGGCTCGCTCTCTTTCATTCATTACAGCGCCATTATAAAACTTTCTAGGGATTCTTTAGTACAGATCGAAACACAACAGTGCTGGCTAACAATCTGTAGGATTGTTATCTTCAAAAATGATTCAAATATTTTTATAAGACTGATACAAATTTTGTGAATTCCGTTTCCTGTGCTTAAACAATTTCGAGATCTTTATAATCCTCCATAATTTCCACAAAATTCATGCGAAACTTCAAATTTAAACTTCTAAAGTATTGAGCTTTGGAAATATACATTTTCTTAAGCTACAAACTTTGTTTAAACAGTCAAGTTTGCATAAATGTAAACATTCATTAGCATATAGCTGATTTAAATTACATGCTAATAACTGCTGCTGTGGGACATGGTGGGGTGCTCACCCGGAAGACCTCATTAAACTCTATAAAACACTATTCTTTCAGTACTCGAATATGGCTCTTTTTGCTTCCGCTCGGCAAGAAGCCACATCATTAAATTGGTACGCATTATAGTACCGCTTCTGAGAGCTCTCATCTAGAATGCTGATCAAATGTGGAATCAGTAACAACCTTGTGATTGAAAACTTCGAAGAAATGCTCGAATTGAGTACCCAGTCTAGATTCTTGCCAATTTATATTAACTATATGTCACCCGATATTAGTCTTCCATTCTATAATTCTCCTAGTGAACGCTTCACTTATTACCGTTCCTTCATTGATTATGATCTCTCCATGAAACAGGCTATTCAAGGAGTTCCAGATCAACTTCGACCTATTTTAATTCCCCATATTTTTTTATTAAAAAGTACCAACATGTATATTGTAATAGGAGAATTTTCACTGACGATCATAATTAGTTGTAGTAACTTGATTATGACTTAGCAAGTCATATTTATGTTATCTCAACCGAATAACAACAAGTGCGCTACTAGGGTGTCTACAATGAACGCTCATCTGCCTTCCGGAAACTTCAGGAACCTCGTTCCGTAAATGTTGCTGAGCTGGCAGCAATCAATTTTGCATTGGGGATGATTTCTGACATGCCCATTGACCATTATTTCATCTCTTCGGATAGTCTCAGTTCTATTGAAGCCGATGAGAACAGTGAGGCACTGATCTTACTTTCTTTCAAAAATAAGGGAGCAGGTGCGTGCGTTGGTCGAAATATCATTCAGGATTACCTTTGTATGGGCTCCCTCACATTGCTCAAGTCCTAGCAAAGAGGAGGCGGACTCTCTAGCAAAAGTGGGCGCACAAGAAGTAATGTGTGTGAGTCGATCAAAGTTTTTATTAATAAGTCAAATTCTTTTTATTTTTCAAGTTCAGTTAATACAGAATACAGGAGAAATATTCAGATAAGCTTCCTTTTTACCGAATGCGAATTGCCGAAATGCCAGTTTGCCTTAAACTGTTTCTCGCTCACAAAAGCTTTTTGAGTCTTCTTAAGGTTCCGCTTGACGATGGCCCAATATTGTTAAATTGGGCGGAGCTCTGGCGTGTTGGGAGGGTTCTTGTCCTTGGGCACAACTTGAACGTTGTTTGCAGAATACCACTCCATGGCTTTTTTCCGTAATGGCAAGATGCCAAATCTGGCCAAAATAGAACGGAACAATTGTGTCGCTTCAGGAAAGGCAGTATACGTTTTTGTAGGCACTCGTTCAGATAAATTTCCTGATTGACGGTTCCGGTCGCAATGTAAACGATGCTCTTCAAGCCACAGGTACAGATGGCCTGCCACACCAGATATTTCTTCACGAACTTTGACAGTTTAATGTGCTTGAAAATATCTGCCACCTTTCCCCGTCCGGTTGCCGTATAAAATTCCTGTGCAGGAAGCTGTTTAAAGTCTGCCTTGACGTAAGTTTCATCGTCATGTACCACGCAATCAAGCTTCGTCAGCATCGTCGTGTACAACTTTCGCGATCGTGCTTTGGCCGACGTGTTTTGTTTATCGTCGTGATTTGGAGTCACCACTTTCTTGTAAGTCGACAGTTTAGCTCGTTTTTTAGCTCTATCCACGGTTGAAGGCGCCACTCCCAGCTTCTTTGCGACATCTCTGATGGAGAGGTTGGGGTTCCGCTCGAAACAGCGGGCAACTCTTTTTGTCGTCTCTGTGGCCTCCAGCTTTCGATTTTCCCACGATCCAGCTTTCCTGGCTGTCTACAAACGTTCACCGAACACTTTTAATACGTTGGTAACAGTTGATTCGCCATGCACATGCAAAATTTTGATGCGTTGCTTCTCTTCCTTCGATGACTTTTTGATAACTGAAGTGCTAATCTCAAAATCAAAACAGAGGCATGATGTTACACGTACACATCTTCAAAATGAGGGGTGAAATGAAATGAAAAATGAAAGGAAATGCGTCAAGTTTAAGTCGACCAAATTTTGATCGAAACACCACTGACACCGTGTCCAATATATTCTCATACAAAATAAAACTCTATCCGTTTTATGATATACGGCATTCACTTTAACGCCTTTTTCGATGAAAACCAGTGGTAATTTGCCTCGCTTGCAAATTCCTCCCCAAACCATCACTGACGCAGCACTTTGGAACCGTGGAATATTCCTATCACTCTCTGGAACAGTTCTCGAAGAGAGAGCTCACAATCTGTCGTTCTGGACATTGTGGGATTGTTGCAAGACGAATAGACTTTAACAACTCGTGCAGTCCGCACCGTACGAGTACGACCGGATCTCTTCCGGTCATCCAACGAGCAGGTGTCACGGTAGCTTCGGATGGTTCGGTACACAAAATCCCACTTTACTCTGAGGTTTTTCAAATTTCTGAAAATAGCGCCCGGGCGCTCACCTTTCAAAAACTTTTTTTTCACCACAGCACGAAACTCCTTCATCGCTGGTAAAAGATAAACACCGAATGAAAACAATCGGACATAACCTAAAACCGTTTGTATAAACATAGTGCAAAACTACACCAACACATACGTGAAGCATGTTGAGTAGTTGCACGACACCAATGCAAGGAAAAAGTGTATGATAATATATTGGACACGGTGTAAAGGGCGATACGGTCAAAATTTGGTCAATATCAACTTGACGTATTTCTTTCAATTTTGCATTTAAAAAACCTGAACACCCCTCATTTTGAAGGTGTGTGTGTGTAGAATGTTGCTCCTATTTTGATTTTGGAATTCACTCTTCAGTTGTCAAAATGCCGTCCAAGCAAGAAGAGCAGCGTATCAAAATTTTGTTCGCGCATCGCGAAAATCCGAGCTACTCGCACGCAAAGTTGGCAAAATCGCTAAAAGTTGCCAAATCAACCCTTACAAATGTAATTAAAGTGTTTGGGGAACGTTTGTCGACAGCCAGGAAGTCTGGATCGGGGGGAAATCGAAAACCGGAAGCCGCTGAGACGACAAAGAGAGTTGCCGGTAGTTTCAAGCGAACCCCTAACCTATCTCTCCGAGATGCCGCAAATAAGCTGGGTGTATCGTCTACAACCGTGCATCGAGCCAAAAAACGAGCCGGACTATCGACTTACAAGAAGGTAGTGACTCCAAATCGCGATGATAAACAAAATACGACGGCCAAAGCGCGATCCCGGAGGCTGTACACGACGATGCTGACGAAGTTTGACTGCGTGGTAATGGACGACGAAACCTACGTCAAAGCCGACTACAAGCAGCTTCCGGGACAGGAGTTTTATACGGCAAAAGGAAGGGGAAAGGTAGCAGATATTTTCAAGCACACGAAACTGTCAAAGTTCGCAAAGAAATATCTGGTTTGGCAAGCCATCTGTACCTGTGGCTTGAAAAGCAGCATTTTCATAGTTTCCGGGACTGTCAACCAAGAAATTTACGTGAAAGAGTGTTTGAATAAACGTCTGCTGCCTTTCCTGAAGAAACACGGTTGTTCCGTACTGTTTTGGCCGGATTTGGCATCTTGCCATTACGGTAAAAAGGCCATGGAGTGGTACGCCGCCAACAACGTGCAGGTGGTTCCCAAGGACAAGAACCCTCCCAACACGCCAGAGCTCCGCCCAATTGAGAAATACTGGGCTATTGTCAAGCGGAACCTAAAGAAGACCAAAAAAACTGCTAAGGACGGGAAGATGGTGTAAAAGATTGTGGGAGCAGCAGTTCAAGGCAAACTGGCTTTCTGCGGCGAAGAAGGTGGACAAGGTGGCTGTACAAAATCTGATGGCAGGGGTCAAGCGTAAGGCCCGGCAATTCGAATTTGGAAAAGCGGAAGCCTAACTGAATATTTTTCCTGAATTTTATACTAATTGAACTTGAAAAAGAAATTTAATTTGATTTTTTAAATAAACGATTTCACCGATTTACACGCGTTTTCCCTTGACCAAATTTTGACCGTATCACCCTTTAGTTGCGTTGCGCTAGCAATGCTATGTTCCAATAGTTATAAATGGAACCTCCATACACAACTATTGGAACCGAATCTCGTGTCTTGTTGTCCGACCTTGGTCTGTCAATCTGTTAATTTGTGACCTCATAACGTCTAAAGTCCGATTCTTACTTCCACGGGGTGCTCGGTGGGATGATTAGTCATGGTACAAACTACGGCTGACGTTGCGAACAAGATCGGAAAGACACCTGTATTACTAATTATGTAGGTCTCTTGAACGCTTACGGTATTTGTGCCACAAGATCTAAAGCATAGGACCAGTGATACCTGCTTGCTCTTCATTAAGAGGTAATATGCAGGTCTCGGTTGAACGCCTACAATCCCTCGTGTCATAAGATCTAAAAATTCAGGGCACAACGTTGTGTGAAAGGGACAGCAATGGAACTAATGATTTCGAGGATGAATCGGCTTGTTGGTAAAGGGTGAGTCGATAATTATTCCGACACATTCAAACTTGCGTTACTTTTTCATACTCGACCGAAATAACTCAAAGTTGGCCCAGTTGCTCTTTACAGTGTACTGTTTACATTCGCTTAGTTAGGCAGTTGTCAGTGGTGGTTGTTCCGGTTGAGATGGAAGAAAATTAGCAACCCGTTCGTGAAAGATTTTGTTCACCCTGAGTGAACAATCCTGGGTTGTAGTATTGTGCCTTGGGGAAACTGATGAATATGCATCATTCGAACGGATGATAGTGGACTACAAACCAGAAACTAAACGAAAACCGGGAACAATGTGCAAAAAAAAAAAACGAAAGAGCGTGGATTACTTATACAGGCTTCTTCAAGGCGGGACGAAAAAATTGATTATTCACAAAATTTAGTGCAGAGGGCCAATAAAACATCCGGATTAAAAACGTAGAATGTGCTGAATTTCCAAACTCGGGATGAACGCCAGCAGAGTGTTGCCAAAACGTGTGCCTGAACAAATCAAATCTGTCCCAGTGCCGCTGGATGATCCGGCAGTACGGTGGGAAGTGGACGATGAAAGCTAATTTCCCAGATGCCCGAACGATGTTCCATACCAAGGGCAAATCTACAACTCCTCTAAAGGTTAAGTACAAATTTAAGCACTAGTTCCAACAACAAGTGATGCTGAAAAGATCGTAGTCTGCGGGGTGCGAAGCGAGGCTTGAAAAAAATTCTCTTGTCATTTTTGCTCCGTTTTGATTTTATTTTTATTTGTATTTTTTTTAAATTTCGGTCGTGGAGTGTTCTCCGGAGTGTGCTTCCATTGATTGTTACGGGAGTGCCAATCGACCGCCATCATACTTTGTGCAGTGCCCCAACGGTGTCCCTGCTACGATTGTGTGTGCCTTGCTCAATGCCCTGGGATATGGTGTGTGAGAGAGTGTGTGCTTGTATTTGTGTATGTGTATCAGCGTATGATTCTGTGTCGGCGCGTCCTTCTTCTCTTTTCAGAAAGCGAGTAATGGCGCTATAGCTAAAAGCCATAAAAAGCTAGGACAAGAGTTAGTGCTCATGTCCCCACCGACAGCCAAGCTCTCACGCAAGAAAAGGCGCTACACCCTTGGATTTGAAACTTGGAAACCCCTGTTTGGACAACAAAGGAGTGCATTAACTTTCTTAGCTTCGTCACTCCCAACGACCAATATAAATTACATATGCTTTCTTGCCAAGGAACTTCTCCTGCACAATCCCATCCAACTTCCAACTCCAGATGTCTATGAAGGTAGCATGAGTTCTCAGCATCTTCTTAAGTAGACATCTAATCAACACTTCCCTCCCATCCCTTGCGGATCATAAGAACCTGGCCAGTGGTTGGGCAAAGAGATGGATGGAGAAGAAGCCGCTCACACCCAAGGCGCTTCTGCGGCTGCTTCCTCCTCTTCTCCGCCAACCCCAACCTAGGTTTTTGTGGGGAAGGATAATGCTATGCTATGCTATGCTAATTCCAACAGTAAGTGATGCTATGGGGCGTTGAGTTCCGAGCCACAATCCAAGGGACGTGGCTTTCAACCCAAAAATCAACTCAACGAGTTTTTGTGGAAAACTATAATCCGTTTCCTCCAAAATCATCTTTCCGGTTGGGGTTGGGGGTTTGGCGGTTCGAGGGCATTATCAAACAATGCGAAGAAGATGATAACGTTCCTGGAGGTCCAAAATATAACACACATGCCAAAAGACCGGAATCCGACTAATCAGCCGCAGTGTCGTCCTATCCTATCCTATTTTTTGGTCTATTGAACTCATCAACAGGATCAGAAGCAGCACCCGGGATATTGCTGTGGCAGCCGTCCTGCGGTCATGTGCTACCATCAGGTGGCCCACGGACCATATGCTAATATTCATTAAGCTAAGTTTGAAAACTAAAGTCAACCCTTTAAATGGAATAAATTAGGTTGAACTGTACTTCTTTGTCGTTTTTTTCCCGAGCCAATCTCTCCATTCCCTCTAATTGGTGACCACCCGTTATCTCAGAACTTTACTCGGGAATGAGTAGTCACGAAACCTGAGAGGAAAGCCTGCAGGCATCTAAGTTGTTAGTCTAATTAGATGTCATGGGCTATGGTTTAGAAAATGGGGAGCTTTATTTTGCCCAGGGGGTTCTCGAAAGAACTTTAATTTTGGGCTGTCTTGAAAGCACTTTTATAAGGACGGTTATACAAGAAGCCACAGAAGCCATCGCATCTAACATACCACAATTATTGGAGCATTTACCATAACTTACAACAATATCAAAAGTACGCGTTTGAAAGAAAGCCCACCATTTGTCTGGCATACTTTCAAAATTGTGTATAACAAATTATTTTGAGATACTAATACTACTGTTTGATCCTACTTATGTAATCTGATGTAAAGCACAATTTGTGTGTGAAAAATTTATAAAATAATAATCAAAATGAGTGCATTAATTATTATTTTCGTATGATTATTTAGTATTTCATATGAAGAGAAATAAAAAATGACTGATAATTGAATCCAACCTCTATTTAATAAAGCTTTTTATCTTTTATTGAGCATCCCTGCTTACCATGACGTTTTGGATTTTGCTTTTTTACAGGTCAACTGAAATTTTTTTTTGCTCGAATTCCAGTGTTCTCTCCTGTGCTTCGAGCCGTCTTTGGCCAGGACTAGAAATAAACGGCATAATTTTCTCTTCTGATGTTTGTATGATGAACGATAAGATTGGAAGCCCCTCTGCCAAAAAGTGGATGATTCTCGCTCGTAAATGACGGAGAAGATGAGCTTGGATTGCATTGAATTCTATGGAAGCAAGGCAAAAAAAAAAACGGATGGAATGCAATCGTCTGGAGTGAAAGCACTTTGGTGGTGCCATATTTTGCAAAGGTGCCTACGGGGATTCTGGATTGCCACGTGTTGCGCATTGTGTTGTCCTAACGGTTTTTGTTGTTTTTGCCGACCTGGGTCTGGAGAATGGCCACCGGGGTGCATTGATGTGCCCAGCCACTGTTTTTGTGGTCAACGACGGCGATGATGGTGGAAATGTTGATGATGATAATAATCATGAGGGCGGCTAACTACAGCAACGAGTGAGTGAGCAAAGTTTGTTTTTCTGTGGAAGCTAAATCAGATTTGAGCTTGTGTATTGATTCGTAGATTTTATGGGGATTTAGATAGGATTTGATAGACTCGTAAATGCTAGATCGAAAGGGTGTTTACCGACGGGATTTGAATCAAACATGCTGCTTTTGGTTGAACTAGTTGGGGACGTGGAAAACAAACGGGAGATTTTCCTGGTAGAGATAAATATGATTGGGTTGAAAGAAAAAGTTTGTTTACATGAATATTCACGATTTCCGTAATTGAACCATAGTAGTCAAACTAAATTAGATAAAATTCATCATCACTTACTTGGTTTTTAGTTTTCAGCTAATTTAGCTAAATAATGCTTTTAAATGGAGTATACTTATTCTGAAAATGTTGTTAAGCCACGAAATCTAATCTTTGGCTCACGAATGTACACTATACGAAAGTACTATACCTTTATTGCATGATTCATCCATCCATATGTACCAAAATTATTGAACATCGAAAATCTTGCGAGATAATTCCGGTAGTTCGAGTGTCAGCAATCTTACGCTGATAGTCAAGATTTGGTTGCTGGTGAAGCTGAACTCGATGGTCAGTGAATTTGGATATGCATGATCAATTGGTAAACATTTTAGGTTGTGATGCGGTTAGCCAAATCTTGCGGAAGAAAAACTCGCAGTATAACATTATTTCCATTCATTTCCAAATCCGAGGAACTTTATCGTAACAAAGGATTAACTGATAACTCATTCGTACGAAAACATTATTATCGTAACAACACATCCGTATGCTAAGACTTTTCGTTAGATTCCACCCATAAAGTTTTTCGCAGTGTCATCAGTCACCTGTCAATTTAGCAAAATTTTTAACATTATGTATTTTTTTCGGTTTTCCAGGGTTTTGCTTCTTAATAGCCCGACATTTTTCTATTAGGCAAAGTTCTGGGGTATTCGGATGATTACGCAATGGTACAATGTTGATGATGTTTCCTGCATACCACTCCTGAGCCATTTTTCGTCAAATCAGGCCAAAACAGAACCACGTGTGCTTATTTATGAATTATAGTAGTCGTTTCTGCAGACACTCTATGACGTCTATACCTGTAGTTATAAAGCCAACCACAACTTCATATAACCTGCCAAAGCATGTACTTTTGAGAGGTCTTCGACAACTTTTTTGGCTTCGGAATGAAAAAACCGTGACCTTGTCACGATACAATGCGGTATAAAAACTTAAGATCAGGAGCTGATTGAAGTCTGCTTAGACGTTTGAGTCATCATCCATATTTGTCAGCAATTTGTCGTACAGCTTACGTGTTTTCGATCTGATTTACGACTTCTGTTTCCTGTGTGGGGTTTTTATTACCTTTGTTTACTTTTTTAACGGTATGTGTTTCGCTCAATCATAGGATTTCGGGAAAACAAACATATTGCTTAGTACTGATAAATTCAAATCAAACACTGATTCAAACATTGAACCTGGTGTTTCGTAGTGTTTGTTAACGTTTGTTTCAGTTATGTGGCCCTGCGCCATCAGGCTACTGTTCAAGAACCAGTGTTGAAACGGAACTGCTTTTGAAGCCAAATCAATTGCGACGCTGCACAGTGTTTCCATTCCATACAAAAGGCGGAAAAAAAGTCTAAAAATTGATTTAACATTGCTAAGTTATGTGTTTCCAAGTAATTTTGGGCCGCTGGTTTGAAATATGCTATCTAATTTATCGTATTGGGGCACATTACCGTACAATTTATGGCTCTGGGTGGCCATTGCATGGTCTTTTTAACTTTTAAACAACTCGACTGATTTTCATTTTTGAGTAGTTTTAATAAAAAGTAGGATTATAAAAGCATAGAATCTTATTGTTGAAATCAAATACAATTTTAGATTATTCTATTATCAATTTTAAAACTCAAAATCCGGCTAATTAGCTTAAAGTTTACACTTTCACTTCCTGAACATTCCTAGGGTTTTTTTTTTTCATTAGGGCGAATCTACAATTGAGAGATTCTCTCCGGGCTCGCTCTCTTTCATTCATTACAGCGCCATTATAAAACTTTCGAGGGATTCTTTAGTACAGATCGAAACACAACAGTGCTGGCTAGCATACTCTACAAATAGTAGAATGAAAAACGTAAAGGTGATTGGTTTATGAATGAAAGAGAGCGAGCCCGGAGAGAATCTCTCAATTGTAGATTCGCCCTAATGAAAAAAAAACTCCAGATTTTTGGGGATAGGAAATTATTTAATCTTGTTAGTATGAATTATAGGGATTGAATATACATAAAAAATTAATAGAAGATAAGAAAAATAATGAAAAGAAGGAGGGAGTGAATGATCCCCGCTTCTGCTGGAGATTTTTCGTTTCAGCATAACAAAAAGCTTGTCATTGGACTATGAGCGGTAATGTACAATTTACGCTCTAAGAGGATGGATAAAGTTTTGTACTGACCAAAGTACTGGAAAAACTAGATGCAAAGAAGGGGGTAGACTTATATTTTTCTTCAATTTTGCTTGACATAATTTGTGACTCGCGTTGTATTGAGGCTTCTGTTATTTTGCTTTCTTTATTAACCATTTATTTGGCAAAACATGTTTGTTAAGTTCTCTTCATGATGACTTTCCTAAAACTTTTCATATCATCCGCTAAATGTAAATGGAGCATAAGACTAGCTGAATAGCTTATAATAAACCGAGTAACTTGTTTGAGTTCCATTACTATAGAACAACTGCACAACACTTCTGATATTTCGGATGTTCCGGCTAACACGGAGGACCATGCAGTGACCAGTCGAAATTACAAATGTAAATTCATCCTCACATAACACGTAAATTTAATTGAAAATAAAAACCTAAATTTATGCACCTATTGTGAGATCTGACCCTTTTACACTTCCCTGGGAGTACTAGGAATACGAACCTGAGTGTAGCCATTGTGGTCTTGGAAACTTGATATCATCCTGTACTTATTTTTGAGTTCTCATGTTATTTGATGTTTCGCATAGATGGGTTTTGATCCAAATCCGAATATGGCCACTTTCCCGGGAGTAACCGGAACATCCACCCGGTTGTAAACTTTTGATGTCATCACCTTATTTTTTAATTCTCTACTTATTTTTGAATTCTCATGTTATTTGAGATATCGCATAATGGGTTTTGATTTAAGCCGGAAATTGGCCACTTCCGCAGGGGTATCTCCAGAACCAGCTAACCGATTCTAATAAATTAAAGCGATGAATAAGGCTAAGTTCCTTTCATATGGTAGTTATTTCATTCGAATCGGTTCAGTAGTTGCTTGGGAAACTGAGTTAGAAATTTCGTTACACGCATACACTACACACACAGATTTACACGCAGCAATGTTTTCAGTTCATCGAGCTGTGTTCGTTTAATATAACACTCGGCCTTCCAGGCCTTGGATAACTAGTCGGATTTCTAAGATATATAAATACACTTCACTGTAAGAAGGGTAAAACCGTGGTAATATAGTACGAGACTTATGAATTTACAGATCTCACGGGTTTCCCAGACATTCCAGGGCTCTGGCCTCCTGGAATCGTTTTTACACAAATTTGCGCAAGATGAAACCCACATTTTCAGAAAGCTGGAAAAAAAAACTTCAAAATAAGCCTATTGTGAAGTATGTGCGAAAGTTAGCTCATATTTGAAAACTTAGTTGAACTTTTTTCCCGATTCTCCATGCATTTGATATCGGAGTAAACAATCACGAACATTTAGGACCTGTATTTTGAAAAACTATAGAGAGTGCAATTTTCATCCAATCTTCTTGAAATTTTGGAAAAAGAAACTTCAAATAGTGTACAAATTAACAAAAATATATTTATTGTAAAATGAGGCAGTTGATTTTTTGATTTTTTCCGCCTTGGAATCATTGTGCGTTGGCATTCTACTCGAGGAGAGTGAACATGGCGGCGTCCATCTGGAACCCAAATATATTTGTTGGAAGGCGATTTGTGACATCCTAGAAAAAATGCTCGTAACGTAATTCTTTATATTTCAGCGGCTGTGATCAACAATTCGGGTGAGCTCTCTCCATTATGTCACCCTGTTGATCAAATACAATTCGTTGCTTCTTAAGACATAGCTTAATTTTTCGTTTTGATCAGGTTGTGTGCGTTGCCGGAGGCTGTAATCGCTCAATGATGTATTGTAATGCAGTTATGTTCCGAAACTATGTTTAGATTTATGTGCTACGACGATAACATGGCTTATGTCTCTACAGTCAGTGGAAAAACATATGTTCAGGCATTCTTCTCTGTTCAGAGAGCGAGTAATGGCGCAGTAGCCATAAGCCATATGGGCCTGGGACTATACATAGTTGTTGCTTGAGTCCCGACCGTTTGAGGGGAAATGGAGCATAAGCCTTCTTGGACTGGTCACTTTTATCCCACCGGCCATTTTTGAATTAGTTTTTGTTCTGTACACCTGAGGGGGGCATTCTGTTTAACTCTTTTTTTCCTCTTTTCCTTTCATATCTACAGAGGGCGTTTCCCGTGTCTTCTTGGGTTTTCGGAAATTTTTGTGTAGATTGTTGCGTGAAGAGGCGTATCAGTGATTGATTCCAGTTTTCAATGAATTGTTCCACACCGTGACTCCATCTACGAGGTTGCAGGCGTCAATGCTAATGCTGATGCTAAATAATACAATATACAATAACTATCTCTAAATAGTTACATTCCTTACGGTATAAGGAGGATTTTTGAAAACGTGTTTTGTGGAATAGTCTATTGCTTTTCGTCATGTCTTTTTTTTTACGTTTTATCTTTAATGATTGGATTATTCTATTCTGTTTAGAGGTTTTCCAAGGCGTGAGATATTGGTGCAAACATAATTTTTGTTTTCAGTGACCATCCAGTGGAGGTCAGATATATTTTGAACACACATACTATATTATATAACAATTATTGTATTTATTTTATTGTATTGTATTGAATTGTATTATTGTATTATTATCATATTATATAACTATTATTGTGAATACAAATACTAATCATACTAGATCTTAATGGCTAGTACTATAGTAGCTGCAACGGCTGAAGTCTTTCGATGAGAGGGTGATCAGTTTAGTAGCAGATGTAAATTCTTTTATAATTAGCTGTACTTATTAAATAATTAATTAAATAAATAATTAATAATTAGATTAATATCATTTATTAAAACAACTTTAGTACCAATGAGATCCACTACAATTGATAATAGCGTTGCAAAAAAGCGGAAAAGCACATTGAAATTTTAAATATACTAATCTTTATATGATATATAACTTCAGATCATTCATGGAATTCACAAGTATTGTATAATAGTTTTAATTTTTTTCTCCACAATCAACAATCAACAAACATCAAACAAACAATCTGCAGACATGTGTAATTGTTATCATTTTTCATTATACTATCCACTATATTTACGGTGATGCTGCTCTGAGTGAAACAACATGTCGTGATTGGTTTCGTCGCTTCAAAAACGGCGATTTCAGTGTTGATGATCGTCCGCGTGAAGGAAGGCCAAAAAACTTCGAAGACTCTGAATTGGAGGCATTGCTCGATGAGGATCCGTGTCAAACGCAAGAAGAGCTTGGTTCAGGATTATGAGTTTCCCGCCAAGCCGTTTCTAAACGATTGCATGCGTTGGGAATGATTCAAAAGCAAGGAACTTGGGTTCCTTACGATTTGAAGCCAAGAGATGTTGAGCGTCGTTTTTTCGTCTGTGAACAACTGCTCCAGCGGCAAAAAAGGAAGAATTTTCTACATCGCATTGTGACGGGTGACGAAAAATGGATTCATTACAGTAACCCAAAACGGAAACATTCATGGGGACTGCCCGGGCATGCTTCAACATCGTCGCCTAAGCCGAATATTCACGCTGCGAAGGTTATGCTGTGTATTTGGTGGGACCAAGTTGGTGTTTTTTATTATGAACTGTTGAAACCAAACGAAACCATTACCGGGGAACGGTATCGAACTCAATTGATGCGATTGAGCCGAGCACTGCACGAAAAACGGCCACAATACGAGCACAGACACGAAAAAGTGATTCTTCAGCATGACAACGCTCGACCTCACGTTGCGAAACCCGTGAAAACCTAATTGGAAACGCTCAAATGGGAAGTCCTACCCCACCCGCCATATTCTCCTGATATTGCACCGTCCGATTATTACTTGTTCCGTTCGATGGCACATGGTCTCACTGGTCAGCAATTCCACTCATATGATGACATCTCAAAATGGCTTGATTCTTGGATAGCATCGAGCAAAGACGAACAGTTCTATCGAAATGGTATTCACGTTCTACCAGAAAGATGGGAAAGAGTCGTAGCTAGTGATGGGCAATTCTTTGAATAATTCGTTTGTATCCTTTGTTTTCAAAAAAAATTTCTTTTTTCACCAAAAAACAGCAATAACTTAGCGTAGCACCTAATATATTTAGTTAAATAAAACACACACAACATCGCAGAAAAGAATTTTTTTTTCAGAAATTAATCCTATAAACAATTGGAAAGGTGCCCCTTTGGGCTACTCTCTTTTCCCCTTTTTTAAGTGAAATTTTCATGGCAAATTTGAAAAAAAATTTTCAAGATACAAATTAACTATCTACCGTCTGATGGAGATACGTTGATAATGTATTTAGCATTTTAGAGAAAATTATCTTCCCCCTTACTCTAGAAACTTTAAATGAACACACATAAAAACATCGAATTTACTTACGAAGTTGAAAATGACAATAAATAACCATTCCTGGACTTGCTTGTAGTGATAGAACAATCTTAACTCTCATTTGAAATTTACAGAAAACTGACTAATACTCAACGCACAATACCAAACTTTTCCAATCACTCACATCAACACAATCCAGCATAATTTAATATATTACTGATACAAATAATACAGACATTATCACTAAGTCCAAACGGAATAACTAAAAAACTTGCATACATTTTTGAGACAGCACACTTAAATGGTTACTCACAACAAACAAAACAAAATACAACTTTAAAACAATATAAACAATTACTCACCACATTAACAGAAACACAAACCCCAACTTAAAAGAATAGCAATGACATATGACACCCACACTAAAAAATTACGACCCATCCTTCGAAACTTAGGTTTTGAAATAGTTGTCACTAGTAAAAGTAATCAACTTCATACTCTCTTAGGATCTGCTAAAGACCCGATTTACAATCTTGAAAAATCCAGGGTGTACAAAATAACTTGTGATCATTGTGTAAAAATGTACATAGGACAAACCAAACGTACTCTACAAATCGCTTCTATGAACAAATCGTAAAAGTCATTAAAGCAAACAAAAACCCCGACAAAGATTCAAACAAAAATTGAACAGATGTCTCAAACATACTAATTTTAGACATATCATAAACCTTTGGAAACTAAGCAATTGAAAACCTACAGATCAAGTAGGAATTTATAGTTTTTAAGATAGCAAAACGACGAACTGTCATCTTACAGGTACAACACACACACAACCTAGTTCACATAACAGACACTTCTTCTTAAGGTATAATATAACGAACACAAACAGCACGTAACTTTTAGGTATGAACAAATCAATTATAAATACTAGACTAACTGCGTTGTTCTCTTCAAGTCACTCGACACTTAAGAAGTCTGTGATTCGCAGACAAAATTGGCCTATCTGTCAAAGGATAAGCTGTCTACAGTGAAGTTTACCGAAATATGCTCGCGATTACTAGTGATAGTTTGAAAAATTGTTTCAGTTTCATACTTTTTTTTTTATTTTTTTCGTCTAAAAATTTAAGACGGGGGTGTGGAAATATTGTCAGGACAAAGTGCCGGGTTCCGTTAATAACTTTCTTAGTTGTATAATAACAGAGAAAAGCACCACCCCGGTTGCTCAACGAACATACACAGCTCTCTGGACATATATAGTTTGTCTTGTGGTGGGGTGGTGCCCGGGACAGAAGAGCCAACTTCGAATACCACCGGACAGTGGTCCGAGCTGAGCTCCTGGTGTACGACCGGCTGAGCGATGTTGTTGGCTGTATTGGTGAGGAAAAGGTCTGGCGCCGCGTGAGCCTCGGCTGGACTCAACCAGGTGGGAGAATTCGGACTCAGTAACGTGTAGTGACCCTCCTCCAGGTCACTTTTTGGACGTCCTCAGCGTGGATCGCCTTCAACGCATGTACGGCCACGCTTCAACTCTAAAATCCATCGATGAGCGGATGGAAATGAAAGAGAAGATTTCTTTAATACTTTCACCATCTTTGCACGGATCTCAGGAGCCGATAAACTTTCCAAAACAAAGTATTTAATCATTGCACGATATTCGGATTTTTCCATTGTTAAAAAATACACTGACACATCAACTTCCAATGACTTGTAAACAAAGAATGAATTGACAGATCAAAATGAATATTTGAGTACGTTCATATGAAAGATGAAATATTAAAATGGCGGTAAAATTTTAGTTTTTCTACTGCTCCATAGACTAGCCTAGTAGTTTGCTGACCCCTTTAGCTCGGAATTTTTTCTTCCGGAGCGTATTTTGAACTTCCACGAATGACCAACTTCAACGGTTTGCTAGCCGGGGGAATAGGGGTTAAAAACTCAAATTTTTCCGTTGCCAGGAATTTTCTTACTGCTTTGAAATCATCCTCTGTTAAGCACATGAATCATGACCGGCGCTGAGCTTGAGCTTGCCTCTCACTAGTGCGCGTTCATCCAGTACGCGCTCTCCTTCTCGTGTTTATGTATAACGAGCATATCACACATGGGAGCAGCGGATGAACGCGACGTGTTTGTATTCAGATTCGAGCTCCAGTGCAAAACTCGAGTTTAAACATCAGGCGTAAAACTCGAGTTCGGGCGTAAACCGTAGCGTGACTTTGCTCAATCACCGACGGGTGAAGGCAAAGGCTGATTGTGTTATTCTTCGACGGTTGCATCTGCAAGCAGTCAAAACAAGTGTCGTGTTGCATTGGTGCGACCTTGAGAAGAACATTTTGTAGAAAAATCTTTATTTTGACTACGCAACATTGTTCGCCAATTATCCCAATTGGATAAGGCTTTTGATAAGTAATTGTGTGTACGCTTTGTTCGGCTGTTTTACAGATCAGTCTCCATGCATTATTCCAATATAACAATTAAAGTAATAGATTTTCCAAAGAACTACCCAAGTAACCACAAGCATTATATTATTGCACTTATTTAACCCATAATCAACGTTATCGTACAAAACTATCAACACTTCGGGGGGTTCGTAAAACCGGGGGCACCTCTTTAAAAATCTCTGTCCGACCGGAAAAAAATTTTGTTTTTTAAAAGAATGCCTTCCAAAACACTACACTGCACGCCGAGCTATTTTTTACCACGCTAGTGCGTATTTGAATTTCCCCTTTGACTTCGCGTTTCCAGACCTACACGCCACGCGGTTGGTACAACACCAATGCCAGTGCTCGTGTTTTGGCTTCAGACACCGTGTATGATAATTCGGCAAACACTACAGCCGAGTGTTTCCGATTGTGTCCGATGGCGAAATACACGCGTGGTTAATTTATTTTATTTCTATCCATGCCGTGCTTGTTAAACTCAATCAACTTATGCGCCCGTCACCCAACAGCCAAGAAAACAAACCTATAGGTCAAATTATCCGTATCCGTGGTAACCAGTGTCATACTGGGTGTATGTCGAGAGCTTTCTTGTGATCGTAACCACTCGGCTCGGGTGTTTTCCCAAAAATCAAGACACGGTGTCTAAAGCAAAACACGAGCGTGTACACTCGTGTCGCGTCCATTGCGTTGCGTGTTCATCTATGAGCACGAAACTGAAGTGGTAAATTATAGCCACATGGTGGTGTGTTTGCAGCAGAGTTCGAAAAAATTTAAACCCGTCTTGAAAGACGAGTATATATTATATTCAGTGTGCACAATTTTCTCAATCTTCATTTAGTTTTATCAGTCAAACAATAGATTCGTGTCGACTTATTTTGCTGTGCTCAGTCATTCCGTTGTCCCTGTGTTCCACACAACTCATTCACACTACGGCAAAGCGCATATCTGGCTATTCAAGCGTCAAGAGATTTTGGATGCTTGACTGAATGGTCTGGTAACCAGTCATTCATCTTCGCGATCGTGAGTGATATTTTACACCTGCCACAGGATTTTTTTTTTTTCAAATATTCCCGAACATGGCTGAAGGCAAAGGAAGCCAAACGGCGGAGCTGTAGAAAACGATCTATGGCCGAAATTGCTACAGAGTTTGTGGTTCGAGATCGAGCAAAGGTATTTTGCATGATCGATTCGAGAAGTGGCTGAAAATACGTGCAAAAAAAAAAAAACGTAGGGGCTTCCAATTCATTGATTCTTCAAATGAAGGACTGTTCGTTCTTCGTAGAACGTTGAGATTGAATGAGTTGTTTGCGCTTATTTAGCATTCATTGCTTTCTAAAACGAATGAA
>JAHHFK020003482.1:0-43020 GCA_024533555.2 Aedes koreicus
TGCGAATTTAGTTATTATCATAGCTCAGCCTGAATTGTCTAACATCCTCATTGTAAATAACATAGTTTTAAAGTAGATCATTTACAATTGTGTGAGTTTCAGCAAGCTTTTCGTACTCAAACAGCAAGCCTTTCGTACTGAAAACAAAGCTCGCCAGGTTAACACGGACACTTTCTTAACTTTTATACCAAAATCTATCTAAAAATATCCATAGTAATGAGAATGAATGAATCACCTACGTCAGACCGAAACTGCCTTTTTCCCTTTTGCGTTGTGTAATCATACAGAAAATGTCTATGAAACTATGTCAGGTTTGCTCGAGTCGTTCTAGTGGTGGTGGCTAACTGACAGCAAACACTCCTACCCAAATTGCATTCGTTTTGTGTCCGTTTCCATGTAACGTAAGCATGTAGAAAATCCGACATTTTTCGATAAGTTTTTCAATTAGTCAATTGAGAGTATCGAGCATCACTTATAGTGATATCAAATGAGCCTGCGAAGTGCACCACACGAGTGTTCTCAGGCCCTGTGTACCTTAAAAAGAATCCGTCTTTTATTTAATCAATTGTTTTAAAATTTTCAGAGCATCAAATATACATATGTTTTGGAATGTTATATCTTCCTTCATCTTTTAAAAAAATCTTTGAAAAAAATATAACATGAGGCTCTAAGTAGAACTATTGGTATTAGAAAATAAAGGAAAATTTAACATTAACCTTCATATGATCACATTAAAATTCCCAATCCGAGTTGGTAATTTGGTCTGCCCAAGCAACAATTTTAGTTTTATTCCAGCCGTATAGCCGCCTCCCGGCTTTGTTGATAAAACTACATTCAAAACTGTTTTGTCTACCAACACCTCCTCTATGCTTCTTTAAAACCGAAATTTGTACAAAATGGCCCACTCTATAGACGGTTGTGAAAACAAGTTAATAAAACCTTTATAAGAACATAAAGATTTTGAAAATGTTCTAGTGAAAGATGTTATGACCACTTGAGAACCTTCGTAAAACCTTTTGGCTGCCATTAAAACCAGAACGTGGCTAAATGGCCACAGCTGTCAAACTTCTCTATGAAATCGAGGCTGGTTTTTGTTGTTCTGCTTTGTTCGATTCTTTGCTCTTCTGATTCATTTAGCAGTAAAAAAAAAGGTCTAGTGTTGCGGGATATTTTGTTTGATAGCAAAATATCCAAAACAAATGTTGTTTTCTACAGCGTGTTATGCTCCAAATTATGTGCGCAATTATATTTATGGTGAATATTGGCACGATAAGAGCAGAAAATTAATGCGCCTCGAAAATTATGGGAATTTACAACAACATAAATCAAATTAAAACAAATATATTCGATAAATTAATCATGAATTTCTTGAAAAGTGCATGGAATTGGATGACATTATCTAAATGAATGCCAAAATAAGTCTCCGATCTACTGTTTATTTGCATACCATTGAAAATTTGATGCATTTATTTTTCCACATTTCATTTATTTCTTATATTTCAATATGGCGATTGGAAAAAAATCAATGTTTTGCCATAAAGCCAATTTATCTTCGCAATGACTATTATAAAACTATTTTGTCTTATGGTGACTTACTTCAATGCCAATTTGCCGTTTAATGCATTTACTGGAGTCAAAATGGTTTTAAAATGCTTTTTCAACTGACCATAATAAGATAAAATAAATGAGTCCTAAAACGGCATTTCAATACAGCATTTTTCGAGTTCATAAAGTCGAAATAAAACCTTTGATAGGAGTAAAAGGATTTTGAGAAACAAGGTTTTAAGATTGTTGTAAACAAGCTGTGTGGGTTCTCATAAACCTGACCTGACTATGAAGCCTATTGGCACCTCTTGGTGCCATAATAAAACCAAATTGATTTCAAGTGGCTTTCATAAACTTTTAATAAAACTTAATAAAGCAGGATGGTGTTAGCAATGTTACTTGGGTCCCGCCACGAAAATTTACGCCATCGTGTACCAGCCGGATTCGAAGTGAACACCATCTTTGCAGACCGTTATCCGGTGGCATTTTCGCAACATGCCCTGCCCAGCGTATCCTTTTAGCTTTTGCCACCCCCCACCCGCCAAGAAAAAAGTACCCAACGGATCAGTTAAGTGTGGAAGCAAAATTGCAGAAGTTATGTTTACCTACCGTTGCGCATAAATAATTTGCTAGGTAAACCCTACCTTATAGTAAGTTATTTGTACCCAACTATAGGTAAACATAACTATACCCAATTTTGGCTTCCCACACTTAACTGATCCGTTGGGTACTTTTTCTTAGAGGGTAGCATTGTGATTCATTCTTCGCCGCCACAAAGATGGTCCAAAGTACGCATCGCCTGAATACACCAAGTTTTCAAATCCCATGTCCACCAAAACCACCGGTCTTATGCTTTTTTTAAATGGTACGGTGCGGCGGTGAATTTTTTGACCGCAACTTTCTTCCGGAGTTTGATAGGCACGACTTACACTGATGATGCGCCTTCGTATTTCACGACTAACATTGTTGTCCGCCGTTATCAAGGATCTAAGGTAGGATGAATTATTCCACCACCTCGAAAATACCACTGGCAACCTAGGCATTCTGTTGCGATCGCTGCTGACTATTAGCATGTCCTTTGTTTTCGGCGCATTCAACACCAGTCCGACTTTTCTTGCTTCACGTTTCAGGTGGGTGTACAGTTCTACCACCTCTTCCAAATATTCGGCCGACCAAGTCCATATCATCCGCAAAGCAAACAAATTGGCTGGATCTAGTGGAAAATCGTACTCGGGCCGTTAAACCCAACCTGTCTCATGACTGTATTAGCAACGATGGTGACATTGATCGATTGATAGGTTCATCCACCGATTGATTTGGGCCGCCAATCGGGAACCTGCGTCAGACCCCGCTTCCACTGGTGAGCGCTTCAGCTTCTTGCGGTTAACTTTACATACACTCCCAAGCCGGTTAGTCTATGACTCTGTTGTCCGTGTTGGGAAACAACCGTTCAGATGCACGGGATTCGTTGATTATTGTTTTGACGGCGCTTCACATTTATTATAATTTCAATAGTTAAACGTTTGAAATCAATAATTTTCAATATTGAAATCGACGCGTAGAGAAAGTCTCAATCTATTGTTGCAAAAAAATTGGAAATTGATCGTGAAATAACTGTATTATCAATGTTCAAAATCTGACCATATTTCGTGACGCTCCAACTCTTTGAACTCGCAACGTGACAATTTATAAAAACCTTGAAAATCTTTCGCATGCTCATCAGGAGACCCCTCGATTTGTTGAGTTTTGACATTTGGATTCAAAATATTTTTTTTCTTGTGTTTTTGTAATACGTTCACGTTGTTTTGACATAATTTTCGTTGTAATTTTGGAGAACACAGTGCTTTTAAAACCAATACCTTTAAATATCCGTCAAAAGGTGGCTCAAGATGTGGAAAATGAAGAATCGCAGCGGGTTATCTCAGGAAAGTATGATATCAGCAATGCAGCTGTCGAAAAAAAAAAAATGGTTGTAGTACAGAACTTTAGGATCAGTGGCGGATCGCCCCGGCAGAGGCAGGATACGCAAAACGGATACAAAAACGGTCATCAAAATCGTGCGGGAAGTTAAGAAAAACCCACAAATTACTGTCAGATAGTTAGAGGAAAACCTTCAGCCAACAATAACCGATCGAACAATCCTCCGGAGAATCGCAGAGCATGGTTTGAAAAACAAGCTTGGCCGGAAATTGCTATTCAACAGTTTGCTCGGGAGCATGCCTATAAGCCCATAGCGTACTTAAAGAAGGTTATGTGGACTGATGAGTCCATGTTTGAACTCTTCAATACGAAAAGGCGTGTCCGTGTATGGCACAGACCAGAAGAGGAGTATCAGGAACGACATATTCAAGGCATGGTCCCTAGTAGCACACTTATTTCCATTCGGTTGAGAAAACACAAATGTGACTTGCTTAGTCATAATCAAGTTGCTGCCACTAATTATGATCATAGTGTGCTGCTTGGGGTGAAGCATGGGGGAGGTAACGTTATGGTTTGTGGGTGTTTTGCTTGGTCTGCGATCTCCCAGGCCCGGGAGCAACATGTCCCAGTGATAGATCAGGTAAGCAACTCTGTACCCATTGATAGACCCACTAAAGAACTGATACAATTGCGCAACGCCATCCGAAGGCAATACCAGCGAACTGGTCTGCCTACCTTAAAAAATCATTGCAATCGGATAACAAAAAATATCAAGGCCAGAATGGTAAACTTCAGAAATAACAATTTTACCGACAAGATCCGCTCTCTCCCAGATTGTGCAAAGCCGTTTTGGAAGTTGACAAATTTTTTGAAAACTAAGTTAAGGTCCATTCCACCGTTGATCCCACTAAACAGCAATGGCTCTAAGGATCGCTTGATAGCTCCTGCAGAAAAGGCTGCTGAGATAAGTCAACACTTCGTCAGCTCCCACAATCTCGGACAGGAGTTGGAGATCTCGGCTGACGAATTGTTGACTTATATCAAAGGTTCAAAGAACCTGAAGGCCCCAGGTTTCGATAACATCATGAACTTGGAGCTCAAGCAATTGAGCCCCCAGTTCTATAACCATCTGGCGATGGTTTTCAACCAATGCCTCTGACTTGGCTACTTCCCCTCGAGTTGGAAGTCAGCCAAAGTCATCCCCATCCAGAAATCTGGGAAGGATCCTTCATGTTCCAAGAGCTATAGGCCCAACAGCCTTCTCTCAGGAGTATCAAAACTGTTTGAGAAAGCGATCCACTGTCGGCTTTTCTCGTCTGCCGACGAGCTGAACATATTGTTCGACGAGCAGTTCGGATTCCGACGTATGTAGTCGCTCAACAGTGCATCAACTTAACCGAGCAACCAACATCATCAGGCGGAACAAGTCTGTTACCAAATCATCTGCCATTGTACTTCTCTATATCGAGAAGGCCTTCGATAACGTGTGGCACGATGGCCTGGTGTATAAGCTCAAACAATACAATCTTCTTATCTCCCTGGTGAAGATAATTAAAAATTATCTGTCGGACAGAACATTCAGAGTTTCGCTGCAAGGTGCAGTTTCCGATGCACAGGAGATCTCCGCCGGTGTTCCACAGGGAAGTATACTAGGTCCACTTCTGTTCAACCTATTCACCTCGGACATACCCCCGCTCCCTGAAAATGGATCTCTGTCGTTGTTTGCCGATGATACCGCAGTTGGCCACAATGGTAGGGTAACAAGAGCGCTTACAGCGAAACTGCAGCGAAGCCTGAATGTTCTGTCAGAATACTTCACCGAATGGAAGATCTGTATCAACGCGGCAAAGACCCAGGTCATCCTATGCCCACACTCCAACTTTCCCAAACTTGTTCCGCCTGAGGATTGTAAAATTAGCCTAAACAACACAACGGTGGAATGGGCCAAATCAGCTGTTTACCTTGGTGTTACCATAGACAGCAAGCTTATTTTCAGGGAGCAGGTTGACAAAACTGTCACAAAGTGTAACGTTCTGTTGAAGCTACTGTACCCATTGATCAACAGAAGGTCTACATTATCCCTGAAAAACAAGCTTGTTGTCTACAAGCAAATCATACTTCCAGTCATCGAGTACGGCATGCCAATCTGGGAGAGTTGCGCAAAAACACATCACCTGAAGCTTCATCGTGTTCAAAATACGGATTGCAGTTCCCAGTCGGTCTTATTCACCGTCTTTTTCGGAAGGACAACTATGCCGAGCACGTTGGTAGGAAACGCCACCCGTGAAAACAAGAAGACCAGAAGCATCCCACGTCACCTGCAGCTGGCCATTCGCAACGACGAGGAGCTTTTGTTGTTCGTTGTAATTTGCTCTTTGTTCAATGTGAACTCCAGGATCCATTTAACACTTACAAGCACCCCTAGCAAAGTAAAATAACAAACTGATATCAAATGAGTTACAAGTTTTGTTATCTCAGATATCATTTTGAACTCACCTGATTATCCCATAATAAAATTAGATATCAACAATTGAATAATTTTGTTATAATGTGTTATCAATTTTTAAAGACGATTTTTGACGATCGTTAATGAATACTACCAGCATGCTGATGAATGCTGAATATCACCAGCATGTCATGGATGTGAAATTGAGCTTGTCACCAGTAGCCGTACTTCAGTTATTAGTGTTTGCATTTGATATCATGTTGATAACATAATTTGAAATTATCTCCAGTAATATCTTCCATATCACAAAATTTGTTATCAAAATGAACTCAATGATAATAAAACGAGTTAATGTTGTGATATCCAACGAATATTAATTAGTTATCCATTTTGTTATTTTGGCTGTTTATTCAGCCTAAATGATAACATATTTAGTGATCAATCAGTGATAATCAGATATTAGAACTTGTTATCACTTTGGTATGAACCTTTGCTCAGGACGTTGGACATTCCACAAACAAAATATTATAAGCAGTAAATTTGACCCGAACTGCAGTTTCGATAAATTTTCGTGGAGAACCAATAGTAAAGCCATATACTGATAGCACAGGGTTTCATGGTTCTGAAACTGAACTGGATAAAATATAGCAGAAATTTATAAATTCGATGATATCAATCTGTTCACATCAACAAGCAGTCCTACGTCAACTTTTCAGTTATGTCAGTGACATAACTCTCACCATCCTTCGTTTTTTAGCTAAACACAATTATAAGATTTTTAATTTAATTTTCTTTTTTCTTGGTGTTTTTTCTTAGTGAAACTTTGAATGAACATAATAAATAAAACCCCTGACAATTTGATTTCAATGTTTCTATTCATTTAACCGACTGAACCATTTAAAGAAGTTGAAAGAATAATTCGGTAATCACTAAAGCTCGATTCAAAGTAAATCTGGACGCACGGTTTAATACACCACCGCGTCCCTGGTGGTTGGAACAAAAAACGTTTGACAGGCATTTGTTGATGTTTCATTGACGAAGAAATTGGTGAAAAGTTTCACCAAGTTTTTTTCTCTCGATTGATCGACGCATCTCGAAATTACGGATCATGGAACTTGAGAAAAGAAAACTAAATGTGCACAAACATCTAGAGAATTATAAGTCTTTTTGTGCCAGTAAACATCCGAATCGCTGAAACAAAATTTGGTGGCCAAAAAGCGAGCACGATTACTATACGAACGAGTTTTGACGAAATTTGATGGCTCTATTTTAACGGATGACGAAACATGTGTCATAAAGAATTATAAACAAATCTCCGGACGAAAATTTTACCTAGCAACTGGTCGTGGGGATGTCCCTTCCAGGTATAAACTTGTTTTTGCTGATAAATTTGCTCGGAAACTATTGGTTTGGCAAGGAATCTGCAGTTGTGGCCTTAAAACCACATCTCACACTGACGTCGAAGGTTTACAATAAAGAGTGTCTGAAAAAGCGGATTTTACCCTTCATTCGGCAACACAAGACCAACGTTATGTTTTGGCCGGATCTAGCCAGCTGCCACTACTCTAAGGAGGTACTAGAATGGTATGCTGCAAACAGTGTTAATTTCGTCGCCAAAGAGATTAATCCTCCGAATTGCCCTCAGTTCAGACCGATCGAAAAATATTGGGCAATTGTCAAGCGAAAACTTCGAGGATGCGGTAATGAAATGTCAAATGCATTATATGATTATTGCATTATATGACTATGTTTGTAGTTAAGCGTCATCCGCCATAATGAATCAAAGTGAAAATGTAAATTTTCATCTCATTTAAATAACAAAATGCCAACAAACATATCATTCTAAACGTACCGAACAAATGGTTTGTTCATATATCATACACGTCATACGGTTATAAATTGTTTATCAATGTCTGCAAAAAACCCCGCAAGTTCGAAAATTGTACTTCTTCTGAACATTCATCGCTGTTGGCCGACATGAGAGAAACGCCGCCGAATGAGGCATTCCAGAAAATGCAACATCATTTTAAATCCATTTCCGTAAACAGGATTTCAAAGTAGGGGGAACATGTAACGATGAAATTCCTCCACATAATTCCCCAGCGTTGTTACCTACATACTCAATGCCTTTCTAAATACGTGTATCCATTTTGGCCCACATACAATCCACACTCGCACAGTTTGAGGAATTTGGCTCCTCCTACTGGCGAATAACATCGGAGAAGACCAGCCGACTAGCGAATGCGGCAGACAGGTTTTCGGTGAATGGATATTTATTGAAAGATTACGTGTGCTATTTTCAAAATGAAATTCATTTGCATATTAGAGCGAACTAAAGCCAGACAAAGTGACCATCCAGCAGGACTTTCGTGCAGTGCTCCCGAATGAGATGGTCGCTGGATGACGTTCTACGTTGGCATAGAATAGGAGCAGCATGATGGGGGAAAACCGACTTGGTTGTTGAATATGCTGTTTGGAAGCTGGAAGAAAGTTCGACCGGTGAGTGTGTCTGTGTGGCTGTGTGCATGGTCATCGAACGTTCATCGATGTTTAGTAGCTTGGGGCAATCTGTTCGCAGGACTTTTCGACCCATCCGACATTTCTAAAGCAAGTCGAATGGTTGATAGCTAAATGATTATGCAGCGCTTTGAGAATTAAACAGTTATGTACCGAGAACGATTCGAAGCATTCGCTCTACATTGTAGAATCTACAAACAAAGGATTTAGGTCAGCTCGCCACTTCGGATGCATTATAAGCAACACTGTTAAAAATGAATTTTATCAGGCGCGTAAGATTTCCCCCCGTTTAATTTCTAGCCAAAGGAGGTGTAAGCAACGAAATTGTTTGCAATATGCAACAATGTTTGCAACTTCTCATACAACAGACTTGATTCAGGCGTTGCCTGGCTTAAATTTACATGAAATATCCCAATAATTTCTGTCAAATTTAGCATTGCCCTTATGTGCATTAGGTAACGCAGAAAATTAAATGTTTCTTTCTATTTGTGAAGGTGCATTTTTTGGAAACATTTATGTTTATGAATGTTTATGAATGAATAGTAAATTTTATGACCATAGATCATACTAAGGCTTGTTTGCGACAAAATCTGGACACCCCTAAATACGTATATCTCTGGAAATACTTCATCAACGCGTGAAATATTTCGCAGACTGGTGAACGTATGTCTGTTCATTGTGTAAAATCAATTTTTGGTGATACTATTTACAAGCTTTTAGATCGAAGATGGCGTCAAAAGAAGAGCCAGTGTGAAAAGCAATTGTGTGCGGTCGCAATGAAAATCCGGATCTGTCAGTAAGAAAACTTGCAAAAATGCTTGATTTTCCTGCAAGCACTGTCCATACTGTTCTTAAATCTTTCGATACACGTTTGACAACAGCCAGGAAGGCTGGGCGCGGAACAAAAACGGATCTGAGGAACCACCAGAAGGACGCGAAGGTGAAGCAAATATTGCAGAAGAGACCAGATCTTTCGGTACGTACTCTGGTTAGAAAAATAAAAATGTTCCCAACTTTCGTGCAAACTTCCAAGCACCGGCAAGGTATGCAGTCGTTCAAGGAGAAAACTCTACCCAACCGTATTGATAAACAGAATGTGACGGCTGAAACCCGGGCTCGCAAGCTGTATCGCGAATATTTAACGAAGTTTTCCTGCGTGATAATGGACGATGAAACTTATGTGCTGGAAGACTTTAAAAGGCTTTCCGGAATGTCTTATTATACTGCCATGCAACGGAACGGCGTAGAGGAGCATTTCAGGACGAAGAAAATAGCCAAGTTTCTCAAAAAATATTTGGTTTGGCAGGCAATACAGCTGTGGTCGAGCAAGCTTAAGCTTCATCACTACCGGAACGGTAAACAAGGAAATATACCGTGAAGAACGCCTAAGGAAGCGACTGTTACCATTCCTACGCAGCCATGACGCTCGCTCGCTGTTCTGGCCTGATTTGGCATCTTCACTACGAGACGTTTTGGAATGGTATAAAGCGAATGCAGTCCATGTTGTACCGAAAGTGGCGAATTCACCTAGCTGTCCGGAGAGGCGACCTATCGAGCGGTATTGGACTTTCGTGAAGAGAAAACACTTTCGATATAAACAACAAGCTACAACTATAGGAATATTTTGAAAATCTTGGACAAAAGCAGCTAATTCGGTTGCAGAGAAGTCTGCACAGACCCTAACGAACATGAGCATGAGCATGATTGACCGCCCACGGATGCAATTCCCTTATTGCCAGATCAGCTGTATTTGCACAAAGAACCAACAGATGATGTTTGGGACTAACATACATCTTCAATGTGTAAAAGCTGGTGACCCATTATAAAGCAATACCGGCGCCGGCCGTGCCCGAATACTGGTCAAGTAGGGAATGGGAAGGGATGTGTTGACATGATATTCGCTTTGAAGGAAGCCGAGAAATCCTCTGCACTTCCACGAGAAATCACTGGGATGTAGTTGGGGAAAGGTTAGCAGCAGGGTTCGTTTTGGTTAACGATACGCTGAAAGTATGTAAGGTCTGTATCCACATTAATCCGGACACCTTCAAATCATTGTAACTTTTGAAATATTGCACGTAGGAATGAAAAATTTCACTGTGGTATAGCTGAGAGTCTATGATGAAAAAGACTATGATTGATGTTTACATTTCATGTTTAGTATTCAACATGGCGACGAAAGAAAAACAAGTGCGAGCAAATTTTGTACGGACGTACGGCAAATCCTTACTTCTCAATACGGGACCTTGCAAAAACATTGGATTTGCCTAAATCTACTGTTCATGATGTGCTCAAATCATTTTGGGAACGTTTGGCGGTGGAGAGGAAACCGAGAAGTGACAAAAACATTGGACGCGCTGATCCTGTCATGGACCGAAAGGTGAAAAGGATATTAACGAAAAACCCAAATCTCTCCATTCGAACGGTGGCTCGTAAAATAGGGATGTCGCCTGGTTTTGTCCAAAAATCAAAGCAACGTTTGAGAATTAAGTCGTTTAAAGTAAAAACAGTTCCAAATCGTAACGGCAAACAGAACTTGGCAGCAAAATCACGGGCTCGACGTTTGGACTGCGAATATTTGACGAAGTTTTCATGCGTTGTTACGGACGATGAAACTTATGTCCTGGAGGATTACAATCAGCTTCCAGGGCTGGCTTTTTATTCTGCTATGGCTAGATATGCTACAGCTGAGCATTTCAGAACGAAGAAGGCATCGAAATTTTCCAAAAAATACCTTGTGTGGCAAGCAATTTGCACGTGTGGCAAAACGAGTAAATCTTTCGTCACTACAGGCACAATCAACAAGGAGATCTATCAGAAAGCGTGTCTGCAGAAGCGATTACTACCCTTCATCAAAAGTCACAAAGTAAAACCTTTGTTCTGGCCCGATTTGGCATCATGCCACTATGCTAAAACCGTGATGGAGTGGTACCAAGCAAATCAAGTGAACATTGTACCAAAAACCTCAAACCCGCCAAACTGCCCAGAGCTACGACCAACCGAGAGATATTGGGCTCTTATTAAGCGGAAGCTTTCTGGAAAGAAGCAAGGGATCAAAGACATTAAACACTTCCAGCAAATTTGGACATGTATGTCTGTACAAACCCTAATGGACGGAGTAAAGCGCAAAGTTTTAAAATTTTATGCAAATACCGAATAACTATGTTTTGTCTTCACGAATTGTTAAAACACATCCCATGAATCTGAAATAAACAATTACGACGGAAATATAATGCGAAATTTATGTTTTATTCATGTTTTGAGGTGTCCGGATTATTGCGGATAAAGAAATTAGCACTATCCGCCAAAAGCAATGGAACGCTCCAATGCGACTGAAATGAGACAAGAATAACGAAAAACAACACAAAACAAAATAGACAAAATAAAATAAAACAGGATATTAGATATTGTCTTCAAAATATGGTAGGAATAAATTATTTGTTGTTTTGCAAACCAGCTCTCCTCAATGTCCTAGATGGCCAAGTCCTGCTGGACCCGCAACTGCTGCCGTCGGCACTCGTCCACATCAACCCGGCCCTCACCCACGTGTCGGAAACCGTCCGGTAGGAACATGATATCTGTGTCTAATACACACTTCTCGCACCGATTAATTTACAAACTAAGCCTGCACACCGAATCAAAATTCACTTTGGCATGGGTGTGATATTTTCCTCTTAAATCTAGTTCTAGATATTGGTACTCTGTTGCAGGAAACAGAATCAATAAGAAAAATAAACTCGCTTATCAAGTCTGCACAGACCCTAATCTCTGGCGTAAACTCAAAAGTTCGCCTGGTTAAGTAACTGTAATTAGTTTTAAGATGACTAATAATGCACAATTAATGAATAAAAAAATGCATCTTAGATTGACCTTACAGCAAATTTGTTTTATTCCAAATTTAATCTGTCCAGATTTTGTCGCGAACAAGCCTTAATGCATCTATGCTGATATTGGAAGCTCTCTATAAATAACTGAGGAAAATCTTCTAGAAATTTTATAAGACCGGCAACAAGCTTTAATAAGTAATGAAGACTTAGCTAAAAATGCAACAGGAAGGTCTAACTTTATATTGGCTTTAAATTTCGTGTTGTTCACAGTAGTTAATTAAAAGCATCAAAAACTTGTACGATCATACTCTACAAGTGTTCAAGAAGGAGAAAGTTCATCAGCCCACGTAACGTTCATCGGCTTGTAGATAACTGAACGAATGTAACTACACAGAAAAAAATAATTAATTTTAACAAGCGCGTAAAATATCCCCTCGTTTAATTCCAAGCCAAAGGAGGCGTAAACAACGAAATTGTTTGCAATCTTTCATGCGCCATACAACAATGTTCGCAATCTTTCATACAACAGGATAGATTCAGGCGTTATCTGGCTTAACTTTACATCAGGCGTTATCTGGCTTAACTTTACCTCAAGCCGGCGTGGGGGGGGGGGGGGGGCGCGTGTGCGCGCCCCCGGGCCGGTCGGGGTCGCTTCCCCCAGTCGCGCCGGTGTTTTTTGTGGGGGTTATTTTCGGCTCCTTCCGGTGGTCGTTGTTATTCATGAGTCGTTAGGTAGGGTCCAGGTGGTGGAGTCGCCTTCCTGGCGTCGGTGATTGTCACCATGTGAGGAAATAGGCCGACGTAAAATAAAGAAGACAAAAAAAAAAAAACTTTACATGAAATATCCCATTATTTTCTGCCAAATCAAGCATTCCCTTTATGTGCATTAGATAACGCAGAAAATTCAATGTTTCTTTTTATCTGTGTATACTAATCCACTGACTCTGCTAACAGACTTGAATTTGACAACCATAGAAAGAAAAGGGTAAAGAAAAAGCAGTGGCAAGAAACTTTCCATTTCCATTTCGATTGAAAGTGTGTACTGAATGTTAACGATTTAGATGAAACGAATGAGTTTTTTTTTGCCTCAGCGACTGAAATTACTCAAATTGGCGAAAGAAGTTTTATGTATGAAGTGGTACACAAAAAAAAAATCTGAATTTTCAATGTGATGTAATATTAGAGTATGTAAAATTTTATTTCTTTTCACACAAAGCAACAACTTGCATGAAATATTTCTATCAAAGACGAGCTTCTGTATACACATCTCGAAAAAGTAGTGTGAACATTTGTTCAATATCATGCACATAAATGGACCGTCACAAAATATTCAAATTTACGTTATAGATCGTGTAAAGTTCTGGGGCATTCCATGAAATGTCGATAATGTGGTGTGCAAAAGCTCGTCTTTGTTAGAACTTTTTCATGCAAGATTCTGGTATATATGAAATGAAGTACAATTTAAAACGCTCTGATATTTACATAAAAAATAGAAGTCAGATTTTGTTTCTGTGTACAACATTATCGGCAATGTATGCAATGTCCGATTAACCGGTATATAATGCAATTTTTCATGTTTTTTGACGCTCCATTTGTGTGCACACCGAGAAAAAGAAACATTTACTTTTTCTGCGTTATCTAATGCACATAAAGGGAATGCTAGATTTGGCAGAAAAGAATGGGTTATTTCGTGTAAATTTAAGCCAGATAACGACTGAATTGTATGAAAGATTGCAAACATTGTTGTATGGCGCATAAAAGATTGCAAACAATTTCGTAGTTTGCGTCAGCAAATGCTCGCCTCTATAACGGTATTGTCTATCCACTTCAATTAGTCTGTTGCAAAAAAAGAATTTAGTTGAAAAAAATAGAGATAAGACTCTGTTGTGTGTTGGTGACTGCTGAACAAATCCAAGAAAATTATTTATTGTTATCCGTGCTTGAAACAACCACATCGATAAATGTATTGGTAAAGGCATCATACGCAGGAACTCGGTGAGTGAACAAGATAAGACGTTTTGTAGATTACTTCATTCCACCGCGCAAGTCGAATGGACAACAGCTCTGCCTACTTGTGATTCACTCTTCGTTGATTGAGTAGCTATGGAAATACGACCCAGTAGGATCGCCAGATGATAATGTTCGGAGACGAGAGATGATAGCATTCATTTGAACAGAATCATTCATTGTCTTTTAGTTCGAATGACAGTGGAAGTTTTGTTAAGTATATACCGTCGGGAAAAATCTGCCAACTCAATTAGTTTTTTTTTTAATTTTCCTGTCACACGTATCCGATAAGTGGTGATATTTTTTTTCTCTTTTTTTTTTTTTTTTTAAAAAAAAAAAAAATATCAAGATCGCAGCAAGCCGTGCTTTGAAAATGACGTGTTTTGCTTTTGCTGCATCGTTTTCGCGGAAATAAAATTAAAAAATATTCTTTCATTCAACGAAAATAAATGGTGAAATTATAGTTTTTCCGAGTGCTTTGCGTATGACGTTGTGAATGGAATCCCTCTCATAGTGTGTTATGGTCGTGTTTCTTAAGATGGGTTGTTTTTTCCCATTTTTGTGTTTTTAGTGACCCGCTCCCGCATCCGGACGAGCTTTCCAGCATCAGATAAGGGGCATTGGTGAGGTCGTTTCATATTATCAAAAATATACCTTAACTATATACACGCCAGGATCAAGAATTTCCATGTTTGATTCTGGGAGTGTGAAAACTCTTCACATATCCATTTGACGTGTGAAGATTTTCATGCGGGGCTTATTGTATATGAAGATGACCTCAGAATGTACGTGTATGAACAGGCATTCTTGAAATGGGTCGTTGGATTTTCAATAGAGCTGTCACCTTCAATCTCCAGGGCTAAAATTGTTTGCACATAGTGATCACATATGAATTACTGAAGAAATGCACTGCCGGTCAGTGGGATATTGATTTTAAAGGCACACACACATAAGACAAAAATCGTTATCGAGATTTCAACTGAAGAGGGTTAATATCCATATCGTCAATTATCGTTCGTTGAACAAAATTCGCTTATTTTCTATTACAACAAGAATGCATACATTTTTGTTTTGTGACATGGGAAAACATTTCTGTACCGGACAGGGAATCCACTGCATCCGGGTTGATACTGCCGTACCATTACCAACTAAGTAACCTGTGCCATCATCAGTATCTACCAAAAACAGAAAATACTGTCCTAAAGGAACACATGTCACATTACATTAACAATTGGCGTTTAGTTGCTACATATTTTCTGTTTTTCCGCTGTATTAACTGGCTACACTGTGCTTTTTGGCTTCCGATTCATTTTTGCTTTGAACGCGGTTCACACAATCACCAAGTGATCCGATCGGAAGCTTCGAGCACTAGCACTCAATCGAATCAGGAAATGAAAATGAATCACCAACAGAAGCCAACGAATGAATCAATAAATTGTACAAGCAAGCAGTGAGGAACACGCATACAATTGACAGGCGATGAAGTTCATGCTATGTTCATTCAATGTTCAATGTTCACCTTAGCCGATCAGTTTTCAGTTTGACAGGTGAAGCAGAACTTCTCATTGTGTACGTCTATTGAATCAAAGAAGAGCGTGCAACGAATGATTTATGATACGATTGGAATCATCCTTGGATAAGAGTATATTTTTAAACTGTTGTATATAACTTATTAATGATTATCTGGCATTTCCACTCTGGTCCAGCTAGCTCTAACTTTACCACACAGCAACTGAACTATTTTTTTTTTCCAATTATTCTGGTATCAGAAAATTTACTGATTGGCAGAGTCACATAAGCTCTTATTCTCTATGGAACACAGATCTATTCAAAGTCAATCCCTCGTTTCGATTGACATTATCGTCTTACGCCGAAGTATAAATCAAAGAACGCTATCCTCGCTATCCATTTGCAAGTCACTTCTAAACGGGTTAGGAACTGGACTGCACGGCGATGTGGACTACTATAATCGTAGAAAATCCACAGCAGTAATAAAGTGGGATTCCCATTCCACGATGCAGAGACAAATTTGTTCAATCGAAATGGACGATAATCTGGGAAAATATGCAACTACCATTCCAGTGCGTTCTAGCCCACGGCAACTCCGTGCATGGTTCCCATTTTTCGACGAATCGATTTGGAAATAATTCTTGCACTACTGTGTGTTCCACTGACTAATACCATCATGGTCGACCAATATCCAATGTACGTATATGTTTCGATGAATTTGCTGCCTCCTGCTGGCAGTTGGCAGCTAACGTGAGAAATGTAATTTATCCAGTCAATGCACTTTATCGGGATGTAACGTGCATTTTGTATGAACCAGAATCCCAAGTCTGGCCGAAATAGCACGCTAAGGGATGTGTGTTTATGTATTACTGGTGTGCTCAATTGACCGAGCATTATTGCTGGGCATCTGTTGAGTGAACCAAATTGTGGGAAAACCAATATCGTGTGGCAGTACTAATCGTATAGGTGTAGAAAAGGGCTGGAAGGGGGGGTAGTCTCGACTGATTTAAGTTAATATTCCATAATAACATACTTTTAAATTCCAATTCTATAAAAATAAATTCAAGTCTATTTGATGCAAAGGGTCATTTTGGTGTTTTCCGTATAAAAAAGCGAAACTTTGAAAATTTGCATCAGTTTTTTGCGCATCCATCTACTATAGACAAATATCTGTTACTATTGCCACGATTTTCAACCAATCTGTGTGATACTGACTGGAATTGTTGTTTTTTTAGTGAGCAAGCAAATAGCTACAATATCATACCATATACCGTCAGGTCGCCATTCACCGTGGGTTTTTCCAAAATATGATTTTTATTGTTTACCGAAGAGTTTAAATGCTCAATATTTTGAATCAGAACAACTAAGCATATATAAAAGACTCATTAGTAAGTGATATATGCAAAATAAATCGGCTTCCAACACTGCATTGACGTTTAAATTTGTTTACATTCTTCGCAATCTGGTGCGCATCGTCAGTCTTAAGTGAAAAGCACAAACTGCGCTCGGCGAATTTAAGTGGTTAACAAACTTATTGTCGTGATTTTATTCTCTACATCTCCGTAAAATTGAAGAATAAGGTTTGTATTTTAGTTTCACACATGGATCGTTGCCGTAAATGTTTTTATTTTTCTTTATTTTACGTCGGCCTATTTCCTCACATGGTAACAATCACCAACGCCAGGAAGACGACTCCAGCACCTGGACCCTACCTAACTACTCATGAATATGAGCCGGGACCACCAGCTTTACTTCCCTTCCGAAGGAAGACATTGCCGTAAATGTGGTAAAATAAAATTTTGAATCGAAAAAAGAATGCTCGGTTAATGGAGCCCCCGCAAATTTACAAACTCCATTCACCGTGCATTGAAATTGTGAGTTATATGAAAGATGTTTTCACGGTATTCAACAGGATGAATCAGAAGAAAACTCAAAAGCAACGCTATTCCGGTGATGACCTGGGAAAAGCACTCGATGCCGTCCGGCGTCGATCGTCTGTAAGCTCCGCCGGTCGGGAATTGCGCGTCCCGGAGCAAACTCTGCGTGATAAAATCCGTGGTAAATATGCTTTCGGATCAAAACCAGGAAGGACGTCGGTCCTTTCAGCGGAAAATGAACGGAGGATAGTGTAATGGATTGAGCTCTCTGCACGTTCAGGGTTCCCAATCACACTCAAACGGCTCCGGATCAGCGTGGGACAGTTCATCAGGCTCAGGAAACTGAAAACTCCATTCAAAAATGGAATCCCTGGCAAAAAGTGGATGAAACTGTTCGTTAAAAGACACCCTCAGCTGTCTCCCAGGAAATCCAACGTTTTCGGAAAACACAGAGCCAGAGTGACGGAGAATCAGGTAAGAAATTGGTTCCAAGACTTGCTGAAGACGCTCAAAGATGAGGGACATGACCACCTGCTGCAGTTTCCTTATCAAATTTTTAATTTGAACGAATCTGCTTTCCAATTGGATGTGAGAAACAAAAAATTCTTGGCTCCAAAGGATATCAAACGTGTTCAATCAGTTTTCGGCAACAGTGATAAGGGAACGTCCATTAATTACGTCACGCAAAAATTGACTTTTTGTAACCCCCCCCCCATGTCACGTTTTTTGTATGGACCCTAAAATTTTTTTGTATGGATCGTCACGTTTTCTCGAACCCTCCCTCCCCCCCCCTTGACATAATTAATGGACCTTCCCTAAGGAGAACTATACAGCGCTTTTAGCAGGAAGTGCCGCTGGAAAGCTGCTTCCAACTTCGATTTTATTCCCATACAAACGTCGCCATCCAGGAGAAATTGCTCGGAGTGCTCCTCCTGATTATGGCGTCGGTATTACTGAAAGCGGCTTGATGACAGGAGATGCTTTTTATGAGATCTGCCCATTTGTGAAGCGGGCTTTGGATGCATTCACTGGTAAGGAAACAGCGATCAGAAATTAAAAATCAATAAGCAAATCTGTCCAACGTAAGAATTTTAAAAAAAAATTCCAAAAAGATTTTAAGTCATAAGAAGAAGAATAGAAGTTGTTCTACGATGGAGCAACTTAAGATAAAAAAGTTCTTAGAAGTAAGAAAAATTAATTTTTTTCCAATTGGTTGTTTTTGCATAAATAACCATATTTAAATCATATAATACGATTTTTTTTAGTGATTTTAAACAAAAATGCTGTTGGTGAGCAACATTCTATATGTACCCCTTTTCGAGGTAATTTGAAAGTAATGTCGAAAAAATGGCTTTTTCCATGAAAATATCCCTTTTTCAAAAATTAGTCGTGATTGTCCATCTTCAAAAGTATTTTTTTCAAATTTTACATAAAATTTTCAACAACTATCCTTTTGACACCAAGAAGATTGAACATCTTCTTAATTAACGAAATTAACGAATCTTAATTACCAAATAATAATTTTGAGGTTATTTTTGTTCATACATGATTTATTTATTTTTTCTACTATTTTTAAAAAAAATTGTATTTACATTTTTACAAACACTATTTCCTAACATTCCAATAAATATTATGAAAACTCAGTATTTCGTCAGTTGAAAATATTTTCGCAGCGATTTTGTTATCTGCAACTGGAATGAAGGAGTGATAATTCTGTGTACCAGGAATCATTTTTGTTTGCTGATAACTACCACCACATTCTGCAGCTCCCTCTTCATATTCTTCTTGTGAAACATAGCAAAATGATATTTTTGTGAAATTTTCTTGATTTCTCTTAATAGCCCAATCATACAAAGTTTTCGCACTTGTTATTGGATGTTCATGTTGTTTGGCCTAGCTTGCTCTTGTTGCCATTCGTTTTAATGTGCCGCCAATTGCATCACATGGTCCCCTACCATGTGAAGTTGCGAAAAAATGCCACTCAGAATCAATGTTGTATTTCTCTTTAAACTTGCAGAGGCTTGCAAATTTTTTTCTATTTTTGTATTGGGAAGCAGCCTTTTTTATATTCATTAGTTGATTTAAATACGTTAGTAATTTAGAAATAAATACTTGTACCGCAATTGTATCATGTCTTAGAACTTCTGATATTACAACAAAACTTAGATTTTTAAGCATTCCTGACTCCATATAATAAATAACAAACGGATGAATTGTAGCCTGATCATTGTTCCAATGATGACTTTGAACAGCATCCTGAAGTACAAATGAATAATAACTACTTCTCCTTCTTTTAATGAAGACTTTGTATCTTTTAAAAATTCAGATTGCTTTGTTTTTATATAATCATGAGTTAATAGTTTTTCTAATTTCTCGCTAAAATATTCAACAAATTCATCGACAGGTTTTAATAGCGTTTCTAAATAACATCTATCAGTTGTCATCCATTGTTCGAACGATATCTCAGACAAGTTATGTTTCTCAAGTTCTTTTAAAAATCTTATCTCAAATTCTGACAGCGTGGGACAATTTTCGCATTCACGGAGGTAACAATATTTTGATCTTGATGATGAATTACACAATAACTTCTCAAAATGTTGATTACAATCAGTGTTGAATGAATATTTTTTTAAACTGTGAAGCATTAAATCAATATTTTCGTGAATTGCGCAAACACAAACGTTGTGAGAACCTGAAGCATTTAGCAATTTACAATGTTTTGGTCGTAATGCTGCAAAAGTACTAAATCCAATTTTATGTTCACTGACTTCTTTAAATCGAGTGAAAGTTTCTCTAAGTGATGAAAGTAATAACCGTTTTTGAATTTGTTGACGCTTACCATTAGTGTTTACAGAGACATAATCTCTTTGTCCCGGCATGGCTCTGCTGATGTCGTCCTCGTCAAAAAATTGTATCACTTGATTCTTTATATCCGGATTCAAACGATTCCCCGATCTGTCGTTGGGGGTAGCCAATACTCCATTTTCGGCTGCCAATTCTTTTGCTTGTAATGCAAGGTATTTGTTTGTTTCAAATTTGCTCGTTATCTGCTGAATCGTCCACGAATTAGGCAAAACTGTTAATATACGTATTTTATCTATTCTCGAACAATCTGGTTCTATGATTTTTTCTTTCAATTTGGAAATAATTTCATCATATTCCACAACCTTTGTTTTCAATGTAGCTAACTCTTCGACTTCTTCTTGTGGTGGTAAGCTGAATAGATATTTTCTAATACCTGCTACAATTTCGGCAAATTTTTGCCGACGGTATTTATCGTTTTTAAATTCTCTAATGGATATCGGAGACACATTTATTCCTGCAATTCCATTATTGAATAACTCAATGTTGTGTATCCTGGAATAATCCGGTAGGTCACTGTCCTGAGAAGATGCCGAGGTAATTGAAGCTGCCGATGGTATTTCCTCCAAATCGTTCCGTGATGTGGTTGGTGCTTCGTCATGTCCACCGTTTTCTGGTTGCTCCACTCTTTCGACAGGATTACGACGATACGAATATAACCGACATGAATCACAAATTCTTAATGACGTGTCCAAATGGACCGTACACTGCATGGATAAAAGTTTTTCAATTAACTTGTCAGTTAAATTTCTAACTTTAGGCGAACACCGTCTCCCGATTTCACGAAAAGGTTTACAACAATGCTTTGTTTCGAGTTCCATTTCAAATCGTTTTACACTTTACGCTACTTATGAAAGACACTGTTAAACTGATGTCATGACTTTGTAATGTAATCCTTTTTATATGTACTAGGTACGCACTTTAGGTACTTTTTTGAAATATTGGTATGTGCAGGGGTATGCATGTAAATTATATTTTCTGTCAACACCAAAGGGAATGCATGAATAGGTAGAAATGGGCGTAACAATTGTATTCTTACTGGTATAAACAGTTTAACTAATTAAATACATTATGTTTCTACCTGAACAAAAATACGGTCGTACACTAACATGAATACTAATTCTTTTTGTTTCGGGTTAGGTTTTCATAATATACTGTAAGTAAAAGCAGCAAATTTTGTCGTGTTACCTACAGTAAATATCAGGAATCAGTTTGTCTATTATTCTCGGTAATGAAAGGTATATTGTAGAAAATTATATGTACAATTTGAAAAGAATACTTTTGCAGATGGGCAATCACGACTAACATTTGAAAAAGGGATATTTTCATGGAAAAAGCTATTTTTTCGACATTACTTTCAAATTATCTCGAAAACTGATACATTTAGAATGTTGCTCACCAAGAGCATTTTTGTTTAAAATTACTAGAAGAATCGTATTTTATTATTATTATATGGTTATTTATGCAAAAACAACATATTAGAAAAAAATCATATTTTTCTTACTTCTAAAAACTTTTTTATCTTAAGTTGCTCCATTGTAGAACAACTTTTATTCTTCTTTTTATGACTCAAAGCCTTTTTAAATTTATAAAAATCGTACATTGGACAGATTTGCTAATTGATTTTTTAAGTTTAATTTTTGATTTTTTTTGAAGAATTTTTTTTTTCTTACAGTGTATATTTTTTTTTCATAAAGTCAAATTAATTAGCTACAACTTCTTTGCAGACGCAATTTTATTACAACCAACGGTTTTCGAGTTATGATTTTTTGAAAAATACGCATGACAAAACACATACGCCCTTTTGAAAAATTGGTCTTGAGTCAAAAATTCCCTTAACCGGCGGAAAATCCATCATCACCAATTCCGAAGACATGTGCAAAGTTTCATCCAAATCGGAGAGGGTCGAGTTCAGTCATTTGCTCATGTGGCAGAGAAATGCTCTATGTCTCTGCCATCTAGTGGAAATCGCTAGATCTGAACCTCTGGAACCTGAGGAGATCAAGTTGTTGGGAGCACTTGAAGGACGCTTTAGGCAGTTCGCTGAGTTTCAGAAGGCGGAGAAAGATTTGAATGTTCTATTTATGGCAAGCAATGAAGAAAGATTGTCCAGCTACTACAGTACCTGCTCCTCAACTTAAGGACCTTGCCACAATTGAATGCGGAGATGCTGTTAGCTCTGCTGCAAATGGTAAACGATTGTTGTGTTAAATTAGAGATTGATTTTCTTTAATATAATTCTACTGATCTTCTTAAACAGTTGCTGATTCCACAATCGAGAACGAAGGTAGTACATCAGGTTTGCCGCTAATCGAACATGGAGATCCAGATTCAGAAGATGATGCGTTTCATAAATCCTTCTCCGTTCCAACTTCTGAAATCCCTGGTCCAGCAAAAGAAAAACGAAAAATCATTCATCCTCGATCGGTCGCCACAAGCAAAGCATTCGTTGAGTTTATGGAAGCAAAAGACCTAGAGAAGAAAGCAGTTCAGGAAGCGAAGGAGCTAAAGCGGAAGGAACGTGAGCAGAAACACGCGGTCAAGCAAACTGAAGCAATGGTGAAGAGGCAGGAAAAGGATAAGAAAAGAAAAATTGCTGATTCTCTGACGAAGGCTTCAAAGGCAAAGAAGAAGCGGAACTAAGTTTCAAAACCGTTTTATAACTGAGAATTTACGTTTTTTTTATATCGACATGAATTTGATTTGATTTGATAAGGAAATCGTTCAAAGATTGCACATTTGATGTTTGAACTGAATAAAACCATGGGTTACACACGTTGTTTGATGATTAAGGTGCTATTTTGCCGAAATTGAATGAAAATACTAGATGCGCGGTAAATGGGTCCCCTACCCCGAGTGCCCCCACGGTGAAAGGAGACCCTAATGTACCTTATAAAATGATTCACAACAATTTCAGAATTCACAACAGTTAAGTTCAGATAACAGTAGTTTATGATTTTTACTTGAATCATTATAAAAAATGAATGTATTTATCGATACACTAATGACTGTGGATGAATTTGGTGAAAAGAAAGACCCTTAAGTCTCGCCATATTGCCTTAAATCCACGGTGAATGGCGACCTGACGGTAATTTCAATCTACCTAATTTCTACCCAAGTGCAATTCGACCTCTAATACATTTATTCACACCCGCACAAAACGACTTACCTGAATATTCTAGCATGAGATGCCACACAAAATTTCACCACATTTAACCCAAAATAGCACTGCCATTTTCCCTGCGTTCACAATCAGAACCCAAACAAAGTTGACATCGATGGCTTTAAAAAAAAATAATACAACATTGAATGTGACATCAGAATCACCATTTACACACCGTTTCGGCAAAGTGGTCGCCTTTCTAGCCCATAAAACTACCAATAAGAATCCATTTAGATCCCCTCACTGAAAGAAAACAGTGCCATCAAGATTTCCCACAACCAGCCGTCGTTCTCGCTACCTGTCCATCTGCCAAATGCGTGGGTGTGCGTAGTCAGGCTCATTTTCCCTGGCGAACTGAGGAACGAATAGAAGAGAATAACACCAACAAACAGAAGGTTGTTTCGAATTATCGTAAAATGGATCTCGCACTTTGAAGGTTCGTGGGAGGGATGGTTGAAAAATTCCACCAATGTTCGGAATTTTGTCTTCCATGACCCTTGCAATCAATTTATATGAATTCTAAATTTTAACGTAATTTTTCCCAACCGTAACTAACCTCCACCGCTATTGTTTTCTTTTCTTTCATAGGTAAGACAGAGCCGTGCAGCAACCATGAGCAGAATCTAGGCACATGTAAGCTAATAATACTGTATTGTAATTAGTCGGATCGGCTACCAACTCGCAACCAAGACAGAGTCTCGGAAGGTGAATGACAGCATGTTGGAAATGCAGAAAATTAAAGCAACAGCCATCTCTGTGGACAAACCGACGGGTCTTTTTAACGAAATTTGAGAGTTGAGAGAAGTGGTGAAGTGGTTCGGAGGGGATTAAAGGGAGGAGACACACTTTAATTGAATTAGATTCACAGTTTGGTTTTGCGTTCTTGATCCCATTAGTTGCAGAGTCCTCTGGATTGGAATTTTCGCTTGTAAAGAAAACAGACGGAATACGCGATACGTATCAATTGTTTGGGGATAATTATTGGGGTAGACATTTTGGGAGCAATGAAGAAAACGGGGAACAAAAAATCTAACGAAAGAACGGAACCCTGACTTGGTCGCTTGTCACAATAGACAACGGGCGTTCTTTGGTGTAAGAGCTGGGCGTTTGAGGGCGGAGAACGTAGAACCGTTCAAACACCACAAAAACCACATGTGGCCTCTTCTGCTGCTGTTGTGCGGGTGGTGGGAGGGGGGAAAATAATGGAAGGGGCCCAGTTGGTTGTTGGGCAGCAGGTGTAAATGCACCCTTCTTTTTTGGAGAAATGCTCCTTAAACTTTGGAAAAAATGCTCCTTAGATGCGTTTGCCCGGTATAATGCTATCGGAGGTATTTACCTTCTGGTAAGCGCTTGCCGGTTGTTTTGACAGGTCTTAAGTTTCTTCAAGGTTGTATAGCGAAGCTTCGCTCTGCAATCTTCGCGGTAGTTTTGACGCGTTTAAATTTCATTTTGACGAGTCTAAATTTCATTTCGACGAATCTTAATTTCATTTTGACGGGTCTTAATTTCGTTTTGACGACTCTTAAATTCAGAAACTTAAAACCCGTCAAAACTATACAATCTTAAAGAAACTGAAGACCCTTCAAAACACCCGAAAAGCGCTAACCAGAAGCTTAATACCTCCGATTGCATTATACCGGGCAAACGCATCTAAGGAGCATTTTTCCAAAGTTTAAGGAGCATTTCCCCAAAAAGAAGGGTGCATTTACCCTTTGCCATATTTCATCAGCGAATGATAGTGAAGACCACATGAACAGACGATAAAATTCATGCAGTTCAACGTAATAAAATATAAAAACAGCAACCGGGGAGGTCTCGGTAAGGACCTGGCGCGTGGTCGGAGGTCGAGGGGACCAAAAAAATGGCTAAACCTAAAGGCAAGGCCCTTTAGGAACCGGGTAATATAAAAACATGTGTCTCACAAACAGAGAGAGGCGTACAAAAAAGTATCACATCAAAACCAAGGTAATTCACTGTACATTACTGAAAAAAATAATAAAAAACATTACTTGTCTCCGATGCAAATGCGCATTCGCATTTTCATCCTCGTACACACCAACAAAACAAGCAAAAAACCGGAAAAAAAAAACATGGAAAAAAAGAACCAAAAAAAGGAAAAAAGAAACACGACCCGAGCCGAAAAACCACCTTTGTAAGGTCGGGAGGAAAAGCGAGGGGGGAAGGGGGAGGGGGGGGGGCAGTATGCGGGCCTGAGTTTTTCACGTTTTTATGGTAAATATTTGGGGACGGGGGTTGGGGGATTAGTTTTTGAGAATAAAGGGGGGGGGTATAAAGGGTGTATTCGATAAAAATGGCACACAGAAAATCTTCTGTAACTTTTGAATCGTATGAGTAAAAAACCTAGAAATTTGAGTTGATCTTATCCATAGTGTATTATTTACATCTGCCAAGTCTCATAGTTATACATTCAGTAGTTCCAGTCATGTCGTCGAAACAAGAAATTGTCCGTAAGAAAATTTTGTGCACTCACAATCAAAATCCAGGGGCGTCCCACCGGTGGATTGCTAAAAGGCTTGGAATTGCAAATACAACTGTGTCTCGTGTAATAAGAACCTTCAAGGAGTGTCTGAGTGTCCAAAGGAAGGAAGGGAGTGGTCGCAAAAGTGGTCCCATGGACAGTAAAATGGTCAGGAAAGTCGTACAACAATTCAAGAACCGTCCAAACATGTCAATTCGAGATGTCGCTAAAAAGTCTAAGGTGTCAGTTGGTTTTGTGCAGAAAACCATGAAGCGTGCTGGGTTACATATTTACAAAGTGCAAAAAACCCCAAACCAGAATGAAAAACAAAACATCACTGCGAAAACCCGCGCCCGGAAACTTTACACGAAGCTGCTCACCAAATCCGGTTGCATCGTGATGGATGACGAAACATACGTCAAGACCGACTTCCGTCAACTTCCTGGGCAAGAATATTTCGTTGCCAAGTCGAAGTTCGATATTCCGGAGGATGTTCGAAAGAAGAAACTATCGAAATTAGCAAAGAAGTTTCTAATCTGGCAGGCGATTTGCGGATGTGGTGAAATAAGTGCTCCCTTCATCACTTCCGGAACAATAAACGGTGCGATTTACACGGAAGAGTGCCTTAAGAAGCGTCTCTTGCCATTCATTAAGAAGCACAAAGGATCAACTCTGTTTTGGCCTGATCTAGCATCCTGCCACTGCTCGAAACGTATTGGAGTGGTACCGAGCCAACGGAGTCAATATTGTGCCAAAGGATATAAACCCACCAAATTCACCGGAACTTCGTCCAATTGAAAAATTCTGGGCAATTATGAAAACGGAACTTCGCAAACATCCCAAAACTATAAAAACAGAGCTAGAATTGAAGAAAATTTGGGTAAAAACAACAAAAACACTTGGAAAATCGGTTGTACAAAATTTGATGGGTGGAGTGAAAAGGAAGGTGCGGGCATTCGGGATGGGAGACGAAATTGAATAAAACAAATATTGTAAATCAAAACTCATTAGTAGTTCTTCATTCCCTGAAAATTTCAAGGAAATCCGATAATCAGTTTAATTTTGATGAGTATATATGTGTGTGCCATTTTTATCGAATACACCCTTTAATGCCTGGTGAGGCACAATCTGCGAGAAGAAATAAATTAATTCTAATACTAGCTGTTATGATTTTGCTACATTGTAACAAACTGTTAAAAAGTCTGTTTTTTTTTTTTTATTTTTTTATCATAGTTTGTTATTATTTTTTTACGTCTTGAGGACTTTTTTTATTTTTTTTATTTTATTTTCAATATCTATTATATTTTTATTTACAACTTCTTTTATAAAAACAACACCAAAACAAAATAAAAAAACATAAAATTTTTTTGTTTTTTCTTTTGGGGTTGTGGTGGTGTGGTTGTGGGGTGGTTTTTACTAGTCACATTTACTCATATATGAGTGACTCCACCTTTGACGAAAGTGAGTCAAAACGATTCAAAATTGAGTCAAATTGTCCCGCCGTGTATGCTTGATATTCGAGAGCAAAGAACTGAGAGACGGCAATCCCGTTAGTCTGTTTCAGGTTAGACACAGCGACCCGAAGTTTATTGGGTCTCATCTTAATAATTTCAGTCACGGCCGAGAATGTTTCTTCACATCATTAGTAACCTGATAAATATTCAGAAGTTTCGTTTTGGGCTGAAAATAAACAACCCATGGACCAGATGAATCAGCTGGATAGGCTTGTGACCGGGTAAACAGGTAAGACACCACATTATATGCGTTAAGGATGAATCACCTTTCGAAAATTCATCCATGTCGCACCCGTGGGAACTTATGACTCTCAACCACTGAGACAATTACAAAAACAATACAATACAATACAACAATGAATTAGCTAAACACAAACGAAATCACAACCGATGAAATTTATCGAATAGCCTCTTTCAAAGATGAACTGCTGATGTACATGACCACGCAAACATGCTATGTAAAATGGCTTTTCACTTGCCAATTGCAGTAAATTAATTATTGTTATTACACTGCTTAAACTTCACGTTTTGTTCTTCAAAACTAAAAAAAAAAATCGGTAACAACTGCGGTAGAAATAATATCGAGAAAAAAACTGCATTTCGGGCTAACGACTTGTGAGAAACTATTATAGCAACGGAGCACGGAAGAAGCAACAATCAATATGCAATTAGCGATTAGAAATTGGTTCACTGTTGTAGAACCCCTTGGTCCGAAGTACACCTTGAAGCCAGCACCTAACTATACATATTTGCGTCTTTGTTTTGATTTGCTGTGTTATTTTGACAGAATATTTGAGAGTGTGTTCGTGTGAGTTCATTATTAGGGGCGTATTATTAAGCTTGGGACCGAACTTGGAACCGATGTGCTAGTACTGACTGAGCCAAGAAAAATATCGTATTTGTTCGGGACCTACTGATCTTAGAGTTAGTCTATGGAAAAAGTGAACCTCACAGTTTGCTTGTGCACTGGGGAGCAACAAAAGCTCTTATCTCAATTAAATTCTACGTTTGCCTTGGAATAATATTTACACATTTCATATTCATCCTAATTACTTATCCACGGCAACACCCTCTTTTCACCCGCCGCCCCACACTCAACTATCCACCCGACTAACCTATTCTCATTGTAAAGTTCATTAGGATCAGATCCATTTTATGTTCTACTTCTCAGCAGACCCGAACCGTTTGTTCACCCACTCACTGTAGTCTGAGTGGCAAATTAACATGGATTTTCAATGCTTTAGATTTGCACCCGCCCGCTCGTTAAGCAGCTGACAACCCCTCGTTGTATTTTCCTGGTACCAGCAGTGCCGAAACGATTCTATCAAACAACCAAACGAGTTGATGAATTATGTGTGAAAATGACTCCTATACACACACACAAACACACACACATGGCACAACGCCCCAGCTTCGTCGGCCCTAGTTGGCATCCATTAAAAATTCGCTCCAATATGTCACATAGAATCTAATTTAATGATTACGCTTCGTTGAGTTTGGAAAAAAGTTTACCCTCATCGGAGGGAGAAGGTGGGGAGTGCGTTGGAAATCATGGCAACGGCCATAACAGCACAGTTGAGAATGTATGGAGCGTGGAGCCAGCTTAGATCGTGTACATAGCAACGTTCACAACTTCCCATAAATTAAGCGCTTCTAACAAATGGCAGCAGAGCAAAAGTGAATGGGTGGCAAATTCACCCGGAAGTTTTTGGCAGTTGATATATGCATGCCACTGGTGCAACTAATGGGGGAAGAGGTTGGGGCTTAAGTTCATCTCCTTCTTTTCTTACAACCTTAAAGAACACAGATAGCTAATTTTTCGAATCACATGTGACTAGATATGGCATTTGTTTTTGACAATACGTGAATCTATAGAGTTAATTGTGTTGATGAACATGCTTTGTTAAATCTTTTTTTACATAAAATATTTATTTAAAAAGAGTACGGATAAGATGGGATTATAACCGGAGAAAAAGGACTATTATAGCTGGTGATATAAAGCCCGATTGAAAGTAAATTTGGACACATTCAAGTGATCATAACTCAAGAATTAAACAACACACACGATTGATCAAAACGTCAAACAATAGGATATTAATTCAGCTTTTAAACTTTATATCACAAATTATTACATTTTATCGTTTCGAACGAACTGTCGCACTTTACTTGCGATCGATGCCATCATGATCTGCACAGTCGCTGGTGACACTGTACTGGCGAATTTATTCCACTTTAAACGAATTTGTCACTTCTTTACCACACCCTCAAAGTTTTCGCTTGACAATTGCCCAATATTTTTCGATCGGTCAGAACTCAGGGCAATTCGGAGGAAGAATCTCTTTGGCGACGAAATTAACACTGTTTGCAGCATACCATTCTAGTACCTCCTTAGAGTAGCGGCAGCTGGCTAGATCCGGCCAAAACATAACGTTGGTCTTGGGTTGCCGAATGAAGGGTAAAACCCGCTTTTTTAGACACTCTTTAATGTAAACCTTCGACGTAATTGTGTGAGATGTGATGAAAACCTTGGTTTTAAGGCCACAACTGCAGATTCCTTGCCAAATCATTAGTTTCCGAGCAAATTTATCAGCAAAAACAAGTTTATACCTGGAAGGGACATCCCCACGACTAGTTGCCAGGTAAAATTTTTGTCCGGGTATTTGTTTATAATCCATTTTGACATACGTTTCGTCATCCATTAAAATACAGCCGTCGAATTTCGTCATAACTCGTTCGTATAGTAATCGTGCTCGCTTTTTGACCACTAAATTTTGTTCAGGGAGCGATTCGGATGTTTACTGACACAAAAAGACTAATATGCTACGCACGGTTTAAAAGTTGGAATCGTATTTCTTTGCCAAATCACGTATGGAGACACCTGGGTTTCCTTTCACGTACCACAACACCTTTCTCCTCAGCTCTTGGTCTCTAGTGCCACTTTTATGATAGATGCGCTGTGCTACTCAGAGTATCCTTGTAACGTTTGATTTCAAGACACACCGTTGACATTGGGAATTTTAACACTTCTGCTATTTTTGAGGCAGACCACGAAGGATTCTCTAGATGTTTGTGCACAATTAATTGTCTTTTCTCAAGTTCCATAATCCGTAATTTCGAGATGCGTCGATCAAACGAGAAAAACTTTTGACCAATTTCTTCGCCAATAAAACATCAACAAATGCCTGTCAAACGTTTTTTATTCCAACCGCCAGGGACGCGGTGGTGTATTAAACCATGCGTCCAGATTTACTTAGAATCGAGCTTTAAATGCTGCCTCACCAATGCAGTGCCAGTGCTGGCGAAAATTTGAATCAAAATTATTCAAGCTGAACAATGCATTAGGTCCTAAGTAACATTGAGAGATTCTCTTCGCCGACTTGCTCTTTCGTTAATAGTTTATTTATTACACGATTTGCTGATGTTTTTGACATTTTGGATCCTTAATTACGCTTTATATTACCGTGCTGTGTATTGAAAATACTTGAACATGTTTCTACATAGCCAAAAGAACGCAAAGAGAAAGTCAACGAAGAGAGTATCCCAATGTTACTTAGGACCTAATGCATTGTTCAGCTTGTATTACGTTATAAATAGTCATCAGTATCTGAAAGCATCTCGATTTCAGAAGCAAATTTGTTTCATACTCGTTGATCGCAGCAGCTGACTCGACATCACTATATGTCAGCATCAGTGTAAAAGAGCTATTAAACACAGATGTGCCACCAGCAGCGCTATGAATCACGTGCCCGGTGTCTCCATTAGTATTTTCTTTATTAACATCACCATTTCTGTCAAATAAAATGGCCAAAATGGTGAAATTTTAACTAACCTAAATGTCGTCCGACACTTTTAACATAGTTAGAACATAATAATGTAATAGTAATAACTAAAATATGTTTGCACAAACAGTCAGTTAATTATGATTGTTTTCCGAGTGGTCTTATTGCTCTACGCGTTGTAAATTTCACAATGATGTACAGTGACTGTTTTGATATGATAATAATCAGTGGGGTTTTGTATAACACACGATCGGTTGACGTAAACTACGTTATACCGTTTGATTAGTTTCGTTAGTTTAGTAGCGGAACATTGCTACGCAGGTCCAGGAGATCGCAGCAAGCTCTGCCCACGAACGGTTGGGTCGTGAGCTGTCACGTTTTTTTCCTTTGTGCGTTTTTGGTTGTGATTTTTCTGTTTCATGATTTTTCTTCGACGTTAAGACCTTTCCGGGACGTTTTTGAATGTGATACGAGTTTCAAGAGCACGCCAGTGAATGAACATTTTTTGTGGAAAAAAAATATATCAGTTGCTAGCAAGTGAATAATGGCCCATCGGAAGTGTGAAAAGGTTACGGATACCGATTCGAATTCTTTCTATCTAATTTTGCTGTACAAGCGCTAGTACCGTACCAAATCGATGATTAAAGTTTAGATTTGATCAAGAGATATAAAAAGAAGAAGGTTTTGTTTACCTTCAGCAGCAAATGTACATTTTCGAAGCATTTTTTGTGGTTTTCATAAACTGTGTTCTTGTATGTTGGTTGGCATAGAAAGTTTCTCAGAACTAGGGTCTACTCCTACGTGTTTTGTGTAACAACACAGCTGCACGGATAGAAATGGCACCTTGGATGATCATTGGAACGCTAACTAGTCAGACCCAACAAAGGATTTTCAGAAAATTGAGAGGTGGTGCTCCCGAAAACGCGGCGCGAAACAGGTAATTTTTATCCATTTTGTCCCTATATCACTTTATTTTGAACCTACATCAAATATAATTTAATCTTATTAAGAATTATATATATATGATCACATCACTTATCAAGGTGAATCCTGATCCATCGAGCCCTACCCTACTAACAAAAAAAAAATCCTCCTTCCTGTGACCTTTGTGGGGATGCAGAGGTAAATACGGTCCCAAAACAGCAAAAGTCACACTAACTTTCCTACCCTATTCCCTATTCCTATTATTGAAGAAATTGAGTCACTGAAACGTCTACAGTGAGAATGGTCGTTTACTCCCAACCCCATTCAGTTGATTCATTGTGAAATTTCACAACGATGGTACGGTGGTATCATGCGCGCCTCGCACGCGGGTGTCACCGGTTCGAATCCAGTCGGAAGATGTTCGACGGATTATTTGTTCAGCATCGGTATGCTGTTATGCAGCTGTGCTGGACGAGAAATCGTCTTGCTATTGCCGCCCTGCCAAGGGCGCGGGAATTGACTTAGCTGCCCTCTCCGGCCCCACATGTACCGCCGGGACGAACTTCGCAGCTGGAAAGCGGGGTCGAAAACGGTCGCTGACTCGGGGTGTGGTGTGACGGGCCTCTCGCAACTTGCCACAATCTGTCGGGAAAATATAGCGTCGCACGACAGTCACTAACTACCTGCCGCAGAATCTAATGAGCACACCATTTACCTGTCGCATCCATAAACCAATGTTTGCACCATTCATTGCAAACTAATGAACACCCTATGCATACTTTAGCTAAATGCCTACTTAGATAACTCGCTAACTATGAGGGAAATGAGGAAAAATCTAAATAAGTAAATTGAAGATTCTTCACGTTTTTAAATAAAGTTCACCTGAACTTTTACACCACGGCGCGATAACTCTACTGGACCGATCTCGCCTCTTCCACAACCCAGAACGAAGAGAACGAGTCAAGTTCTAAGCTCCTCAGATAAACCGCGAAATCTCTGTATCTCCATCACCGGAAATCACGCAAGTCCACGAAGTGGAATTTCGTGAAGGTCGCTAATTGCCTTTACGCACACTACATTCCTATTAGTTAGGAGAAAGCATTCCATTTCCCTTGTAGGAACGGTCTCTAAACCTGATCCCACCCGAAGATTTACAAAAGCCAGGGGGGTCAACGATACTTGAACCCAGGTCGATAGCCGATACTCGCACATGGTAAAGTCCGTTTGGCTGACGATTTACGCTCGGCGCCAGAATTCAACAAGGAACTCATTTTTCTTGTTGTATGCGAAGTGGAGCAAATGAATAAACTAATGGTACGCAAAATAAATTAACCATTTACAAGGGGTAATTCAATAGGTATTTTAACATCTCTGTAATATGTACAATTTTATTAAATCTATTAAATTCTAAATTCAAAATCGTGGTATCGCCACAAAACCATGAAGTTTTATTTCAATTGTATGGTTTTGTTCTATTAGTTCATCAATGTTTACTATTTTAACAAACGCGTTTGTTAATGAATAATGAAACACGACGTTCAATTCTATACAGCATGAAGTTTTGTTTCAATTCAACGGTTTTCTAAAATTAATTCATCATTGTTTATTATTTCAACAAATGCGTTTAGTTGGTTGAATAAAACATTTGGTTTTGAACAATAAAACACGATGTTCAATTCTATAAAGCATGAGGTTTTATTTCAGCTCAATGGTTTTGTTGAATCAGTTCATCAGTTTTATTGGTCTAAATTCAAACCAAATCTTTATTTGAAATGATTCCTATTTTGGTTGGTAAACTACGTATTTTTTTGCGTGCTGATCTTCGAAATGATCAGGCGATCACTTTCGAAAACTCTACGTCTGATTCTGGTAGGGCCAGGACAATTGAGGACAATTTTTGAACCTCAGTTTGTAGTATCGGCATATAGTGGGGCAGATCATTCAACTTTACGGACAAAACCTCCTAACTCCTAAATTTCAAGTCATAGTGATTTGATGTATTAGGCAAAGTTGTTCAGGTGAATCATATCTACCTTTTGGCATGTTTTTTTTTTTTTTAATTACTTTTTTTTGTTTTGGATCAGCTTTTTTTTTTTTATTTTTTTTTTTTTTTTTTTAAATTATTTTTTTTTGTTGATAGATGTTTTATATGGGAGGAAAAAAGGGGAGTTTAGTTGTTGAAGTGAATATTTTTTTTTTTTTGATTTTTTTTTTTTTTTCTAGATCACTTTATTTTGATCTATATCAGCTCTATCTTTTGAGTGGAGCCTGATGTTAAAACAAAATCTTCAGCAAAGTTGTTAATGTGGATTAAAGCTACATTTTCGCATCACTGTTTTTGATCTAGATAACTTTTTTATTATCTAGATTAATTCTATCTTTTGATAGAAGCATTATATCGAACCAAAACATTCAAAAAGGTTGTTCAGTTGAATCATATCTATCTTTTGGCATCATTTCTTTTATCTAGATCACTATTTTTTTATCTAGAACAGCTCTATTTTTTCAGGGAAGCCTGATATAAAAATAAAACCTTCTACGAAGTTGTGCATGCGGAGTAAAGTCACAATTTGCATCACTGGTTTTTGATCTAGATAACTTTTTTTATCTAAATCAATTTTAGATTTTGATAGAAGCAAAATTTACAGGTTATTCAGGTGAATAATATCTATCATTTGACATCACTCCTTTTCATCTAGATCACTCTATTTTGATCTATATCAGCTCTATCTTTTGAGTGAAGCCCGCTATCAAAACAAAACCTTCTGCGAAGTTGTTCATGCGGATTAAAGCTAAATTTTGGCATCACTGGTTTTGATCAAGATATCTTTTTACTGACGGATGTTTTATTCAAAAGGAAATCAAAAATATAATGAGAAGACACATAGTATTGAATATTGCAATGCAATTTCTGATCAAACTTCATTATTGAGGAAAAAAAACACTTAATTATGTTCTTGTATTTAATTTCAAACCATGTTTAGGATTGTGAATATAAAATAATAATATTTACATATGTATATTTATTCTTCATCATCTTCCGATTCCGCTTCGAAGTGAAGGAGATCCGCAACAGCTGACTTCATTTCACGTTCGGACGATGAAGCGGTGCTGGTTCTCATGCTGGACAAGAAGGGATCTGATGTGATCAACATACCGTTAAATACATCTTGTATTGTTTCTTTTTCTGCTGGTCTTTCGGCTGTGTGACTCTCGAATTTTCCGAAACTCTTTATTACGGGCCTCCTGCGCTTCTACGCTCATCATACCTATGGGTAGCAGCGCAATTGCAATCGCCTTCGATCCATGGATAAGAATTTTATGAGCACTCGCAGGCATTGGATACCACTCATATAAGCTTGCGTACAAACGAGCTGTTTTGATGGCGAATGCATGATATGCGTCATGGTTTACATCAATTCCGCATGAAAGCGTACGTAGAATTGTGTCCAATCGATCAATCAGTTCTTCGTCAATACCAGTTATCTCACTTGTGACAGATGGTTTTTCGAAAAAAACGCCGGGCTGCGTTACCCGTGTTTGTAGTGCCAGATCCCTCTTTAACAAAGTCCAACAACAACCCATGCTCTTTACGGAATCTATCCTGGATTTTACTTTTCCGTTGGTCAACGATTGCTCTGATGTCTCGTGTTCTGTAGTACTTTTTAGTGTCCAACCTGTAGCTAACGTGTAGCATCCACTCCATGATTCGCATGTAGGCATGTAAAGTTGATAGTCCCAGCTCCAATGCAAATGCAAAACTTTATCAATATTGTTCATGATTTTGGGTGTTGCTGAGCATACTGAACAATTTTGGGAACACTTCGTTCCAGTCAAAGCGTTGCTCACCTTTCCGTCAATCATTGTGCAGGATAATGTGTGAGTTACCTGTATCGTTCCAGCCCTTGTATCAATACATGTTGGTAAAAGACCTGATATTTGGGTACAAATAAGTAGTTCTTCCTTTTTAATCGTCTCAATGGATTCCTTACAATATTCCAGTTTACAGGGCCGACAGTAGCGGGTAGATGAAGGTTTTGGATTTTGCCACAAAATTAACTTGTTATTTTTATCTCCACTATAAAGTTGGAGAGGAACAAAACATGTCATCAACAGACTTGAATCGTCAAAATCATGATTCGCTTGTAATTGATGATACCTAGATTGTGTTCCACTTCCATCAAAGCCCCATTTAGTTATGAGAGTGCAATTCTTCAGGACATCTCGACTAACCCCTTCAAACTTCCCTGGATCTATTAACGCGATGCGTTGCACTGTGTGGTCAAGCAAAGCCTGCAATGATACCTCAGCCTTACTTTCGGTCACTACAGTGCAGAGTGCTGCAGGGTAGCAGTGCTTTTTCTCCTCTTGAATCCGTTTGTATGATGGATACAAATCGGTTCCTCTCTCCTTGGTTTGTGTTCTTAAAATTTGATACTTTTGTCTAGATAAATCCAGGTCCAGCATCACAGCCAGAGCTTCGGTGGTTGTGTATCGTAGTATTCCTATTTGGTTTGACTTCTTCCATGCACGAGACATTCTAGATGCTCGAGTAGGAGTTGAATGGAGTATTTCTTTTTTACCAGTCCTGCCTCTGTTACCTTTCCTTCGCTACGCAAGTTCATTTCTGTAGCCAGAGCAAGCTGTGGTGTTGACCCAGCTTTACGCAACTCACTTACCTTCCTTCGCTTCGAACGTTTAGAACTATTCAAGAAGTCAGTAACAGGATGTCCTCCTAAAGAATCCTAAAAAATCCGGATCTTTCTCATCGTGCCATCAGCAGGAAGCTGGGAATGGTACATTCTACGGTATCTCGTGTTTTAAATCGGTACCACCAACGTTTGACTATCGTTCGGAAAGAAAAAAGTGGCAAAAATGGATCTCCGTATAGTGTTAAGGATCACAAGTGGATAGTAGCTTTCAACAGTTCAGTTCGAGATGTGGTGAAGAAACTTAATCTAACCAAAACTTTCGCGCAAGATGCGAAAAGGCGTGAAGTCCAAAAGGCGCTTAATCGCGATGATCGGCAGAATACGGTAGGGAAAACACGTGCACGGAAGCTCTACACCCAGATGTTGACGAAACCACATTGCCTCGTTATCGATGATGATACGTATGTAAAAGCAGACTTCTGGCAGTTTCCGGGGCTCCAGTTTTTCACTGCTCATCATAAATTCGATGTCCCTGAGGACGTTAGAAAGCAGAAGATGTCAAAGTTTGCCAAAAAATATATAATTTGGCAAGCAACTTGCTCGTGTGGAAAGCGGAGTACCCCATTCGTGACAACTGGAACGGTCAATGGGCAGGTGTACCTAAAGGAATGCCTCCAAAAGCGTCTACTTCCTTTTCTGAGGTCACCCTATGGTCCTACGATTTTCTGGCCGGATTTAGCCTCGGGCCATTACTCGAAAGAGGTTTTGGAGTGGTACAAGGCTAAGGAGGTCAATTTCGTGCCGACGCATCTCAACCCCCCAAACGCACCAGATCTATGGCCAATTGAAAAGTACTGGGCCATCATGAAGCAGGCACTTCGGAAGCATCCTAAGGAAGTGAAATCGAAGGAAGATATGAAAAAAAAAATGGATTGCCACGCTAAAAAAAAGTTGGTCCAAATGTTGTACAGGACCTTATGAGTAGTGTGAAGAAGAAGGTTCGTGTATTTGGATATGGAATTGCAATTGAATAAAACAAACATGGGAAAATATTCATAACATGTTTTATTTTACTCCCTGAAAGTTTGAAGATGATTGGTTGAACGGGCGAATTTTGCCGAATATTTATGTGTGTCGAAATTTGATTCCGTACACCCTTTAACAGAGCAAGCATTACAATCGAGGATGTTAATGGTTTTTTTCAGGGCCCATGCTGGTTCATGAAGTTGAACAGCACCCTGGTGGCGGCTTGGATTTGTTGTTTCTTGAAACGGCAGCGGCTTAGCCCCCTGTACATTGCTTGTACGAACTCCATCATCTGCTCCGGGGAGAAGAGCGAGTCATCATTAGACGGATGAACTGAGGTAGAGCTTGAGCCTGGAATTCCCCAGGTCGGGGGAGGCACGTTTTGCACTGATGGCGCTGTGGCGGCTCTTGCGAGTCGTTGTTGAACTGAAAATGCTGGCTGGTGGATTTCCTGCCGATGGTTCAACTGAAGAGGTGACAGATTCGGCACGCTGTACCTGAGCGGCGGGAAGTTCTCGACAGTATTCGGAGGAGGTTGTTGACGGTTTCACCCATTCCGATTTTGGGTGGACGCCTTTCTCCGGATTTCAATGAATTCCGCGCGCTTGGGGCAGGCACGATTTTGGCCATCGTGGTTTGACCCACAGTTGGCACATTTTGGCTCGACAGTCTCCTCCATTTGTTCGCATCTCGCCGTTTCATGCGCTCCTGCACACTAGCTACAGCGCGATTTCATGCGACAGTTCCTTGTCCCATGGCTGAAGGAAAGGCAGTTCGCACACTAAATCAAAATGCGAAAGTGTACCACTTATATAACATTCATGGATTCCTAGGAGACGTTCCTTACTTAAATATGAAGTCTGTGCTAGGAAAGTACTGTGTAATTGGTGAATTTACTCTGAAAAATCGACATCATCAGATATCACCTTATACGTTATTTTCAATAGCTTTGTGTTAAAAATCAATCAATTTTAATGTTAAAATTGATGCGTGGAAATATTCCAGATAGATTGGTGCAAACATTTTGAAAATCGGCCATGAAATGAATTAGTTAAAAACGGAACCACGAGGAGTTGTTTGATCCTGAATTTTTGGGAAGAGCTGTCATTGAATCCGTGGTTGATCTCACTGGGCTATGGTGACTCGTAAGATGTTACTTGATTAATGAGTATAAAGTTATAACTCTCGATAGCGATTTAATTTTTATTTTGGGATACATCACTGATTCCCGTTTAGCCCAGCTGCAACACCAACATGTAGAGAAGCAGCCATTGAGTGTTTTTCACAAAATTCATTTCGTGCATTGTACAAAAAGGTGTGATGATAGCATTTCACCAGACGACAAGCAATATGAATGTTCCATACAATTTACGATACATTTGTTCTATATTGAAAATCCATGTTTACGAAACCAGTGAAAGCTTATTTACATAAATAAATTTTCAGTGGATTCATGATCAAAATAGTCACCGATATTACATCGACCGGTATGGTTGCTCTAAGCCTACAAAAACCATGCATTGTTTTAAAATGTCACACCACTTTTTTGGTTTTCACTAACCCTCCTCTTCATTCACTGAATTACGCACTACCCGCGGATACAGGGTATTATCCTCCTCTCAAGAAGAAAGAATAGGCTTCCTTATAAGCGTCATAAAAATAAATATTACTTTTATAACCTGAAAATAAAAATTTAATATGCACATTTTTCTCCGTCTTCGTGGATTTCACTACCCCACTGTGATATTATTATCCCTTCGTTCGTCACTCTACCGACCAACGCGGCGTAAGCATATAGGGTGCTGGCCTTTTTCAGCCTTGCAATGCTCTCTCGCTTCACCTTGGCTGTGTTTCAACTTCCCGACAAATACCTGAAAATTGCGGCTAAACCGCAATCGTTACATCACCCTATTGTGGCAGGGGTCGTTTCCCCGTATTCCAGTATGTCTGCCTACGGCTATGCAGCTACAGCGGCGATGTCTACCTACCTTCAAGAGGTAAGCCAAGGTAGCACGTGTTCAACCAGATATCCTGGGAAGGGTGCACTGGAAAGGATCCTTTTCTTCGTGCTTGAAAGTGCTCAAGACTACCCGCCCCCCATTATTCACCCACCGACTGAACTGCGAAAGGAATAACCGAGAGGAGTCGTGCGGAGACCACCAGAATGTAGGTCCCTCCCGCACCGTCTCTTTCTTCCTCGTGTAAAGAGGGGATTTCATACACCTCATAAGCTCCATGGGGGAACATTATAGATTATTACCTCGCTTTTCTCTTACTTCGGTTTCAGTGTGTGTAATGTTTTCCACCAGAGCACAGCAGCAGAATACTTCACGTTCTCAAGGGGACCATTTGATTGTGTGGTCAGCTGTTTGGAGAGCTGTTTCACTTCCAGAAACATAGGCGGTACTTTCAGACCGTTGTAAGTAAACAGTGAAAGCAAGTACATAATTATAAGGAAATTCTTTGATACGTGCCAATTTGAAGAAAAATAACATTATTCCACCATGAATGGGTGTATCGTTGGCCTAAACATTGGTTCCATTGCATTCTTCCCTTCTTATAAAAATTCCACACAACTGTGCCAAATATAATGATCATACATTTTGATAAGCAACAAGAAGGTTGTAACAACTTTTGAACAAGGTAGTTGTTTCGGGTAGAATTTTGTCGACGCTACCAATTTGCATCTCAAAGGAGAATGTGGCTGGGGTTGGATGCCATATTAATATACATAAAAAGAAACATAAGGAAGTGAAGGAAGCGCTTTCCTCTAAGCGTGTGTTCACATGTTCGGGAATTCTCGAACTTCTGACTCGAAGATACGGTTCGCTTTATTGAGTAATGGGCCTCCTGTCATTAGATTCACAGAAAATGCGCAGAGTGGTTTGATTGTTGATGCAGTTGGGCTGGAATGAGAAAAACAACACGAGCTCCGAAAACCGTTCCAAATTCCTTTTGACAATTGATTCCAACGATAGGTGGTGAATGGATGCAGAATTTTTAATGGTTTAAATTCAAAGATACTTTGTATCATCTGTAATTCCTTGGATTGTATCGGAACGGATCTACTGTTCCAGGTACAATGGAAGGTTTTCGTATGCGTAGATTGCACAAGGAGCCTGATAACACTTGATATAATTATAAAATGGGGACAGTCACGTTTCAGCAGCTTCTGGACGGATCGGTCAGAACCCATTATAACCGATGCTCGATCTGATCCAAAGCTCATTAAAGATAACAAAAAATCACGTTCGAAACAACTATTCGTTGGGGGGTGACCCTGACGTAGTGGTAAACATCCATACCTCTCATGCTAAAGTCACGAGTTTAAATCTCACCCCCGGACAAGTTACAAAAAACACCCAAAAAAGTGCGTGAGTGACTACGACGGGAGATGAACCGGCCCGAGGCTAATCTCGATAATACAGAAACAAAAAAAAACTATACTTTGAATAGCAAAAATAACCATCGAGAACATTATTCTAACTTTCCAAAACTCCTCTGAGTTTATGCATGAAAATGCTTCTAAATTGGAAGAACAGTATTTATTGTAGAAATCTCTGTAGGAAATTCTCTTAATGAACATTGAGAAAAATACTTCTCCAGCGGAATATTTGAAGAAATTATTGAAGTATTAAGGAGAACTATATGTTAGAATGCCTTCAGACATCTTAAAGGGTGATACGGTCAAAATTTGGTCAAGGGAAAACGCGTGTAAATCGGTGAAATCGTTTATTTAAAAAATCAAATTAAATTTCTTTTTCAAGTTCAATTAGTATAAAATTCAGGAAAAATATTCAGTTAGGCTTCCGATTTTCCAAATCCGAATTGCCGGGCCTTACGCTTGACCCCTGCCATCAGATTTTGTACAGCCACCTTGTCCACCTTCTTCGCCGCAGAAAGCCAGTTTGCCTTGAACTGCTGCTCGTCCTTAGCAGTTTTTTGGTCTTCTTTAGGTTCCGCTTGACAATAGCCCAGTATTTCTCAATTGGGCGGAGCTCTGGCGTGTTGGGAGGGTTCTTGTCCTTGGGAACCACCTGCACGTTGTTGGCGGCGTACCACTCCATGGCCTTTTTACCGTAATGGCAAGATGCCAAATCCGGCCAAAACAGTACGGAACAACCGTGTTTCTTCAGGAAAGGCAGCAGACGTTTATTCAAACACTCTTTCACGTAAATTTCTTGGTTGACAGTCCCGGAAGCTATGAAAATGCTGCTTTTCAAGCCACAGGTACAGATGGCTTGCCAAACCAGATATTTCTTTGCGAACTTTGACAGTTTCGTGTGCTTGAAAATATCTGCTACCTTTCCCCTTCCTTTTGCCGTATAAAACTCCTGTCCCGGAAGCTGCTTGTAGTCGGCTTTGACGTAGGTTTCGTCGTCCATTACCACGCAGTCAAACTTCGTCAGCATCGTCGTGTACAGCCTCCGGGATCGCGCTTTGGCCGTCGTATTTTGTTTATCATCGCGATTTGGAGTCACTACCTTCTTGTAAGTCGATAGTCCGGCTCGTTTTTTTGGCTCGATGCACGGTTGTAGACGATACACCCAGCTTATTTGCGGCATCTCGGAGAGATAGGTTAGGGTTTCGCTTGAAACTACCGGCAACTCTCTTTGTCGTCTCAGCGGCTTCCGGTTTTCGATTTCCCCCCGATCCAGACTTCCTGGCTGTCGACAAACGTTCCCCAAACACTTTAATTACATTTGTAACGGTTGATTTGGCAACTTTTAGCGATTTTGCCAACTTTGCGTGCGAGTAGCTCGGATTTTCGCGATGCGCGAGCAAAATTTTGATACGCTGCTCTTCTTGCTTGGACGGCATTTTGACAACTGAAGAGTGAATTCCAAAATCAAAATAGGAGCAACATTCTACACACACACACCTTCAAAATGAGGGGTGTTCAGGTTTTTTAAATGCAAAATTGAAAGAAATACGTCAAGTTGATATTGACCAAATTTTGACCGTATCGCCCTTTA
>JAHHFK020003483.1:0-100777 GCA_024533555.2 Aedes koreicus
TTCTATCTTAAATCAGACAATAAAAAAATAAAAACAAATATTTAAAATAGTTGAGATTACAAAATTTAAGAATCTTAAACTATCAAAACCTTAAAAAAACTAAATATTAGTTAAATCAATTATTAAAAAGTTCAAATGAAGAGCACCGAACTATCAATATTTTACAACATTACTATAATCACGTATAAAAAAGAATCCCTGTGCACTGATTTACCGGTTAATTCAGTGGTTAGCCAAGTTATTTGATTCGAGATTTGTCACGTTAAAATAAAAACAATGTCTTCCCGACGATGGTTTTATTCGGCAAATGTTTTGCCAATAAGTTCTTTCGGTGATATTAATGTCGATATATATTAAATCTAATAAACACCCATTATTTATACAGTCTTGACTATTCAGTGCAAAAATCTGGTATGTCCAATTACTATTAACTTACACTGATCGTTATAGATGGTTTTTGAACTTTTTCACGCCTGACAAAATGCTATCAAGTTGTGGAGTAGTCTGGACGGCACATTACATTTCCTATAATTTTTGAAAAAATTATGAAATACCATTCAGCAAATTTACCGATTCGTTAAACATGAAGAAAATATGAAAGATTATATTTTCAGATTTCTAAACTTTGCCCTACCATATATAATACATTTCTTAAGCATGGATAGATAGTTGTGTTTTTTTCGCCAGTATTGACTACAATTTTAGTTTTTTTCTCAATTAATGGTAGTCTCATACCACGGGATGTTTTTTTCGTTGGATTTTAATCCCGTTGCATGTTAAATGTGGCTTGGATTTTTTATTTTTTTTTTTTTTTTTTTTTTTGTTTTCGAAATTCCCGCCAATCTCCCCCCTTCTAAATTACATTAGATCAAAAACCTTGGACAACATTCTCGAGGGGGTAGGAAACCATAACCATTTTAAATTTCAGGACAACCGGAGTTTTGAAGTAGAAAAAAGTAACATAGGCTTGCGGCCTTACGTTCCAACAAACATCGATGTCGAATAACCGCTTGTTCAAACAAATTTGGAGATGTTTTCATATTCAGCTTTCTAGAAGGAAAAGCTGAACAACTTCTCCAAATTTGTTTTTTGAACAACTTGCGGTCATTCGACACCAATGTTTGTTGGGGTTACCTTTTGTGTCCTGAGAGATTCTAAGAAGAAAATTGATCAATTTCATTATCAATAAACTTACTTGCCGAATGTTAGAACCAGCCTTTTGTTTTGCTTCGATTAGACATGCATTGCAAAACACTTTGTCAGGAAGCAGATGATGTGTAAAACCATTTTTGACATATTTTAGTGCACAAAATGTTTTCCACACATCGCCAGTTCGATTACCATTATTTGTGGTATCAATATGTACACTCGCGATGGAAATTTTCTGGACCTTTAAGGCGGACATTTTATTATATTTAAATTGAAACTCACTCGCGAAATTGCTGAAAGTCGCAACACGAAAATGTACACTGCAGTTGCTAGAACGAAACGACAAAGCTGATCACCGTCTCATACGCACCCCTCTGGATGGCACATCGCATCGAGATGTCATCATTTGTAATAAAAGCAGATCTTTAAAGGGCGAATGAACATAACTGAAGGGATGCAAACGCGGTGAAAAATTTCATCGGCGTGCCTCAAATTGGCCGGCGGCGCGGGCAAAAAAAATGCAGCGGCGCGCCGGTCGAAAATAGGGGCGGCGGCGGCGCTATAAAATCGTCAGCGGCGGCGGCGTGGCGCGGCGGCGCACAGATCTAGAGGGTGGACTCTTCTCCCCATCGGTGGGGACATCCTCATGCTGGAAAGCTCGCTTTTTTTTCCAATTTTTTAATTTGTTGTTGGTGGGGACTATTTATATCCCCGGGAGAATATAGTGTGTTGCCTTCGAAAGCATGTGGGATAATCTTGGTTTTGCGGGAAAAATGTTGTGTGCGGGTGTTTTTGTGATGCGAAACTTGCATATCATCTCTGGGAATTATTGGTTTATGAATTGTGTTTGTTTGTCTCAAATGCAGGGCAAAAATCAACCACTAACTTAAAATTACGGAAAGAGATTCTCTATCGACATATGGGAAGTTATTCGTTCCTGAATGGTTTATTTTTCATCGAAATTAACGGAATTAGATATGGCACTCCTAGGTCTTCGAGATATGAAGGAATACAGAGAATTAGAAGATGGAGAAATGATAAGTTGACTGTACATGAATTTAAAACAACAAATGAAAAATCTGCCATCAAAGAGAGCGGAAAACTTCAACGTTTCTCATACCAGCTCGTTTTTCGTGTCAGATTATTGTAGGAAAATTAACCTTTTGAACTGCACCAAACTGTTTTAAACTGTTTAAATTCCCATTTAACCTACCAAAAATTTCTCTTTATGAAAGAATTTAACAGCCTATTTTACCCAACGCAAGCACGATGCAGCAGAGATTAACTTCTTTCGCCCCATTCCCCCTTTGCACACAATGTGGGCAAGGCCCGAGCTAATCTTCCCGACACCTTTCATTCAGCAGCAGCATCTCACCCAACCACCATTTTGACCGGCTGTTTAACCCCGGATTGACAAAACACAGAAAACTATTTGCCTCCGACCGTTAGGCGGCCCGTCGTGGGATACTTAAAATACAATTTCCGTAGCAAACCGAGTCACCTTCGGAGATTTGGGTTTGATTCCAACGGTGGTGCGAGATGAAATATTCATGGCAATTATTTCCCACCAGCCGCAACTGCAGTTCCACAAATGGAAATGTTATCGAAATTAACTGGACAGTTTATAATTCTGGCACCAGTGGGAAGCGACGGGCATAAATGGTGATGGCCTTAATTATGGGCAGCTCGGAAGGGCCGAATTCCGAACGGGCAGCCAACGGAGCGCACGGTTTACCGTATTTGCATAGAATTGTAAATGGACTTCCCGAACAATGCTCGTCAAATTTAATGTCTGATAACAAACGTCAGAGACTCGCAGGTCTCAGCACCCATCCATTACGAGTGTCTTAATTCCGACCGCACGAAAATTACCCAATTTGTATCACTTTCCAAAGCGGACCAGCTTATCGCCTCGATCTACCCCGTTGTTACTCCATCGGAAACCCATTGAACTAATTTTTCCTTCCTCGACTCACTAACGGGTTTCCCGCGCCAGGAAATGTTCGACAGATTAACTCACATGCGATCAAAAATAAAAGCAACTCTCCGGCCACGAAAAAATAAACCGGTTTCAAGGTCATCCAATCACGGTACTAGCCCGGTTTTTATTTTCGGAGTGCAAACAGCCACAGACGAAAAGCGAGACACGATCTTGTCCGGGGACCCCCTGACAATGAGCGGCTATTTATGGGCCCCAAATCGTTACTTCATTTGGGGGAATCTTTATTGACCATCTTCGGAACCGTTGCCATCGTGAATGTGGGGAGCGCAGGTTGAAGATGTCCCACGAGTGAGAAGCTTCATCGAGGGCCTCGCGGCGTCAACGGAAAACGGTTATTGATTGTTTCTTTCTTAATCAGTGTTGATGGCCTTTATCCCGTATTAGGAAGCGGTTTCCGGCTTTGTCTGTGAAACATAATCGCTTTTCGGTGGATTTACATAGTTGGCTGCTTCTTGTTTCTTGATGAGACGAGTTCAACGCTTAACAGGAGCAGAACATAAATAATAAGTTGTCAAATCTGGTGATAATGAAATCGCACACCAATTTACTTTCACTGCTCCTTTTGTGGATAAAAACAACTTCAAATTGATCACTTTTTCCTCTTCAGTTCGATTGGGAATGATTGGCCATGTCGGGCGAAACAAAAAAGCACTGCATTCCGACTGCACAGCTCGCGTTCCAATTGGCTTTTTTCCATGACAACCAGCAACAGCAACCCCTGATGTCATTTTCGGCAAATCTCAGCAAGCGACATGGTGCCCTCAAAACACAAAGGAGGAGCAAAGGAGGAAAAAAAAAAGCGATCCAAACTAATTGTGACACACGCTGCTTGATCCGCTATTTTCTTCGAATCGCTTTTTTGCATACAAATTTTAATAAGCGGAAGCATCGCATTCCCAGTTTTCTCTCTCCTCGGGTCGCTCCCGTCACACAGCCAGGCAGGTCTTCACATGTGAGTCGGCTGGGGGGCATACAAATTCGGTTCGGTTGAGGATGATGACACACTTCACACGGCGGTGTTCCAAGCGTGAAATTTGTCGTTCGCTGGGTTATAATTAGGGCTCGAGCCGCCACCGCAGCAGTCGTCGTCGTCGTCAGGCTCAGCCCTAAATGTAATGAGATCGTTGAAGAAATGGTTGGGCTGGTGTCTGGTCTGTTTCTGACCTTGTTTCTGTTCGAGAAGTCTAGGGCTTTTCTGTGAATACATTCTGGACTTTTGATCGGTTATTGTATGTCGCGGTCGCCTGAAGGTTGTACGGAATCAAATTGCACCACTTTAAAACGGCTGTAACTTTTTACCCGTTGGGTATTTTTTATTGAAATTTTGGGTGAAATTAGTTCAATGTGTATTTGTTTACGATGTGCAATCGTTGCGAAGATGGAGTCGGACGAACAGCATGCGGCGCAAAGAAATTTTGCGCACGTACCTCGAAAATCCGGATCTTTCTCATCGTGCCATCAGCAGGAAGCTGGGAATGGTACATTCTACGGTGTCTCGTGTTTTAAATCGGTACCAGGAACGTTTGACCATCGTTTGGAAAGAAAAAAGTGGCATAAATGGATCTCCGCATAGTGTTAAGGATCACAAGCGGGTAGTTTCAAGAGGAATCCCAACAGTTCAGTTCGAGATGTGGCGAAGAAACTGAATCTAACCAAAACTTTGATTACTTTGAAGATGCGAAAAAACGTGAAGGACTACACACGTATAGAAGTCCAAAAGGCGCCTAATCGCGATGAACGGCAGAATACGGTAGGTAAAACACGTGCACGGAAGCTCTACACCCAGATGTTGACGAAACCGCATTGCCTCGTTATGGATGATGAGACGTATGTAAAAGCAGACTTCCGGCAGCTTCCGGAGCCCCAGTTTTTTACTGCTCATCATAAATTCGATGTCCCTGAGGATGCAGAAGATGTCAAAGTTTGCCAAAATATATATGGTTTAACAAGCAATTTGCTCGTGTGGAAAGCGGAGCACCTCATACGTGACAACTGGAACGGTCAATGGGTAGGTGTACCTAAAGGAATGCTTCCAAAAGCGTCTACTTCCTCTTCTGATGGTTTTTCTGGCCGGATTTAGCCTCGTGCCATTACTCGAAAGAGGTTTTTGAGTAGTACAAAGCTAAGGAGGTCAATTTCGCCCCCTCGAACGCACCGGAACTGCGGCCAATTGAAAAGTACTGAGCTATTATGATGCTGGCACTTCGAAAGCATCCTAAGGAAGGGAAATCGGAGGAAGATATGAAGAAAAAATCGAAGCCACGCAAAGAAAGTTGGTCCAAATGTTGTACAGAACCTTATGAGTAGTGTAAAGAAGAAGGTTCGTGCATTTAGATATGGAATTGAAATTGAATCAAACAAACATGGGAAAATATTTATAACATGTTTTATTTTACTCCCTGAAAGTTTGAAGATGATTGCTTGAACTGGCGAATTTTGCCAAATATTTGTGTGTGTCGCAATTTGATTCCGTACACCCTTTAGAATAAGTTATCTATAAGATCTTTACTGCATTGGTCAATTTCTCTTCATTGACGTCCTCTTCCGTTGATATCTGAGCCGGAACAATACTTTGTCTAGCATTGAGATGCGATCGTTCTTTATCGTACTGCATCAATGAATGCTTCGAAAACTGAACCAAGTTTCCGTAGAAAACATCTATGAAGAGATGTCGTCAATTACGTTCAGAATTGGTAGAATGAGTTGTGCAGATGAATTGTTGTAAAGACTAATTTTGATTCATTAAGTCTCATTCACCTGTAACTCTTTTCAGAGGAAGAATTTTAGAATAGAATGTACAAAAAAATAAGTTTCACTTGATTAATCCCATAACTTGGTCTAACAGCTCAATGATATTCTTTGATATCTTACGGAAAAGTTATTAGATCTAAGACAATTTGGAGGATATTTTCTGGGCATAGTTTGATAAGGAATGTATCGAATATAAGCTATCCACATACATTTGCGTTGTACGCATGTATTTGTGATGATTTTTCTTGCTCTGAACACTGCATGCTGTGCGTTTGACTGTCAGCTTTTCTTTTGTTTACTTGTTTGTGCGGTTCAAATTCTGCGTTTTCAAAATGTCGCGTATTGAAAAGGAAGTGAAAATTAATGTTCTGGGCACATGGCTAAGTGAGAAGAAGGTATTACTATGCGAAAATTGGCGAAGCGGTTTGGAATTCATCATGCGAGTGTTAAAACCATCATTAATAAGTTTGGGGAACACTATTCTTTGGATGAGCTACCAGGAAGAGGCATATTTTTTTTTTTTTTTTTTTTTTTTAAAAAAAAAAAAGGGGTATCTCTAATCATGAAGAACAAATCAATGTCAATACGTGATTTGGCCAAAAAAGCAGGAACGAGTGTCGGAATGATCCAGCGTATCAAGAGGTGAAACCACCTGAAGACCTACAAGAAGCAGAAAATCTCGAAACAAAGTGCAGAACAGAAGAAGCGAGCAGCAACAAGGGCCCGGAAATTGTATTCGCGTCTTTTGCAGCGTCCGGATGCAGGCGTTTTGATGGACGATGAGACCTATGTAAAAGAGGACTCAAAAACCCTTCCAGGTCCACAATACTTTACTGCCGTCGTTGAGGAGGATGTGAGCGATGCGGACAGGTCGAGTCCATTGGAGAAATTCGGTCGAAAGGTACTGGTATGGCAAGCAATATGTTCCTGTGGTTTGAAGTCAGCCATATTTTACACTACCGGAACTATAAATGCGGAAATCTATCGATCTGTGTGTCTCCAGAAGAGATTGTTGCCTTTATATAAGAAGCATAGTACACCTCCACTGTTTTGGCCGGATTTAGCGTCGGCTCACTATGCCAAAACCACTCTCAATTGGCTTGCGGAGAAGGGTATAGATTTCGTTGAGAAAAATATCAATCCACCAAATTGCCCTCAGCTTCGACCCATCGAACGTTACTGGGCAATCGTGAAGGAGGTCTTCAAGAAGACTGGTAAGGCAGCTGGGAACATGCAGGAGTTCAAAAAAATTTGGGCTCAAGCGTCCAAAAAAATGCGATGCAACACTTGTCCGGAACTTGATGAAGAGCATTCGATCCAAAGTTCGAAAATTCGTGAAGGAATAACTAAAATTTCATCCGGAATTCATTATGTTCAAGTTTAACCTCGTACAATAAAGGATCATATTTTTGTATGAATAAAATATCGGTTTTCAACATAATTTGAAAGAAAGTTTGTGGATAGCTTATTTTCGATACACTCCTTATGTTCTAAAACAAAGAAAAATTTTTAAAAATAAATGAAGGTGAAAAGCATAGTTAAAGGTTAGGGTAAATATCATTTGATTTTAACGTGTGGAGTGTAAATGTATAACTTTTGAGCAAGAGAAATTGATATGAAAGGAGCTTCAAAAGAAGTTTCCTAGAAATGCAGAAATGAAGTTCTTTGAAGTGCTTGAACTTCAAATTAAGTTCTTTAAACTTCAAATAAAGATTCAAATTGAAGATTCAAATGAACCTCTTAAGAATTTCAGAAGAAGTTCACAAGAAAATCAGAAGAAGTTAGACATTGTGAAGAACGTCAAATAATAATCCAGCGAAGTTCTTCAGAACTTTAGAAGATGCTCTCCATATCCTCCGAAGATGTCAAGCTGAAAAATGCATTAGATCCTTAGTAACATTGGGAGACTCTCTTCATTGACTTTCTCTTTGCATTTCTATGGTTATGTAACAACACGTTTAAGTTTTTTCAACACACAGTTCGGCAATTCAAACTGTGTATAAAGAATCCAATACGTCAAAACATCACAAATCGTTTATTTGACAAACTATTAGCGCAAGAGAAATTCGACGAAGAGAATCTCTCAATGTTACTCAGTACCTAGTGCATTGTTCAGCTTGATGTTTTAAAAGAGAATTTCAAATAAAGTTTCTTGGGCCTTCAAATAAACTTTAGAAGCACTTCCATAAATTCTGAAATTCCTTTAAATTTTAGAAGAAGCTTCAACAAACCTCAGGAAAGTGTTAAGATACTTCAGGAGAGCTTCTTGGAAAATAAGGCCGAAGCTGTTCAAAAGGATTGTTTTATTAATTGAGGAAGAGTTTCCCAGTGCTTCAGAAGATGTTTTTTTAGTTTATAAGGGTCCATTTGAGAATTTGATAAAGTTTCCTTAAATTTCAAAATAAGTTTATTTGAACTTTAGGAGATGTTCTAGGGACTTCACGAGACGTTCTAGAACTTAAAAAGGATTTTCTTGGAACTTCAGAAGAAGTTCTAAAGAACTTCTAAAAAAATTACTGAAAACTTCCGAAGAAGTTCTAAAGAACTTCTTAAAAAATTACTGAAAACTTCAGAAGAAGTTCCGTAGAACTTCATATGAAGATACGCAGAGCGTGTAAATAAGTTCCGTAGAACTTCCGAATAAGTTCCACAGAATTTCAAAAAAATTTCCGCAGAACTTCAGAAAAAAAAACCGTAGAATTGGATAGAAAGTTTTTACGAGATTTTGAGTTTGTCAGAAGTAGATCCGACGAACTTCAGAAGAATTTCCTGTGAACTCCAGAGGAAGTTCCTACAAACTTCAGAAGAAGTACCTGTAAACTTCAGACTACAAAATTCAATAGTTATATTAACATATTTCAGAAGAAGTTTCTAAAAACTTCAAAAAAAGTTTCTAAAAACTTCGGAAGAAGCTTCTAAAAACTTCGGCAGAAGTTCCTAAAAACTTCAGAAGAAGTTTATAAAAACTCGAAGAAGAAGAAGAAGTTTATAAAAACTTCAGAAGAAGTTTCTAAAAACTTCAGAAGAAGTTTCTAAAAACTTCGGAAGATGCTTCTAAAAACTTCGGCAGAAGTTTATAAAAACTTCAGAAGAAGAAGAATAAGTTTATAAAAACTTCAGAAGAAGTTTCTAAAAACTTCGGAAGAAGCTTCTAAAAACTTCGGCAGAAGTTTCTAAAAACTTCAGAAGAAGTTTATAAAAACTCGAAGAAGAAGAAGAAGTTTATAAAAACTTCAGAAGAAGTTTCTAAAAACTTCAGAAGAAGTTTCGTTGCACTTTAAAAAGAGTTGCGTAGAACTTCCGAGGAGGCTTTGTATAACTTCAGAAGAACTTCTGTAGAACTTTAGGTAAGAAGAAGCTTCACAGAAATTTAGAAGAAGTTCAATAGAACTTCAAAATATGTTATATAAAACTTAAGAATAGGTTTCTGACAGTTTCAGAAAAAGTTCATGAAAAATTCAGAAGTAGTAGAAGTAGTCAGTTCCTGCGATCTTCAGAAGACGTTTTCAAGAACTTCTGACATGGTTTCGCGAACTTTTGAAGAAGTTCCCTAAAAACCTTAGAAGAAATTCCTATGAACTTTCGAGGATTTTCTCAGAATATCATGAGAAGTTTGTTAGAACTTCAGAAGTAGTTTTTAAGAATTACATAACATGTCTCAAGACATATCCGGAAAAGTTCTTTCGAACTTTAAAAGAACCCAACAAACATTAACACTGAATAACTGTTTGTTCAAACAAATTTGGAGAAGTTGTTCAGCGTTTTCTTCTAGAAAGCTGAATAACTTCTCCAAATTTGTTTGAACAACCGGTTATTCGACACTGATGTTTGTTGAGAAGTTCCTACCAACAGGGTTTCCTACGAACTTAAGAAAAAAATTACCACGAACTTCAGAATAAGTTTATCAGAATTTCAGAAAATGTTCATGTCAAAATCAGAAGAAGTTTCTGCTAAGTTTCAATGGCCTTTGAAGTGATTTCTGCGAACATCAGAAGAAGTTCCGTAAAACTTAGGAAGAAGTTCCTACGAACTGCAAAAAATATTCATACAAATTTCAAAAGAAGTTCCAACAAACTTAAGAAGTAGCTCCTACAAACTTCAAAAGAAGTTGCTATGAAATTTGGAAGAAGTTTTTGCTAATTTCAAAAGAAATTTTTCTCAAGTGGTGTCTGTGAACATCAGAAGAAGTTCCGTAGAACTTCAAAAGAGATTCTTAAAAAAAATCATAAAGAATTCAGAAAAGGTTCCTTCGAAATGCAATAGAAGTTCCTACAAATTTCTGAAGAAGTTTCTTAAAATTTCGAAAGAAGTTTCTTAAAATTTCGAAGAAGTTTTCGAAACTTTATCTTTAGATAAAGTTGCGTAAAACTTCAGAAGAAGATTCGTAGAACTTCAGAAGAAATTCCATAGAACTTCGAAAGAAGTTGTTTAAAACTTCAGAATAAGTTGCTGACAATTTCAGAAGTTATTTCTGAGAACTTCAGAAGAAGTTCCTAAGAACTGCAGAAGAGATTCTTAAGATCTTTAGGATAAGTTCCTGACAACTTCATATGAAGTTCCTAAGAACTTCAGAAGAAATTCCTACGAACTGCAAAAAATGTTCCTAAGAATTTCAGAAGAAAATCCTACGAACTTTAGAAGAAGTTACTACGTTCTTCAGAAAAAGTTTCATAGAACTTCAGAAGAAGTTTTTGAGAGTTTCATAAAAAAATTATGAGAATTTAAGAATAAAATCCTGACAATTTCAAAAGATGTTTCCAAGAAGTTCTTAAGAATTTCAGAAGAAGTCCCGTAGAACTTTAGAAAACAAGTAACTTGAGGTGAAGTTCATGAAAACTTCAAAAAATTCTTTGAGAACTTCTTAAAATATTCCTGAGAACTTGTAAAGAAGTTCCTGAGAACTTCGTTATAAGTTCCTAAGACATTCAAAAGATGTTCCTACAAACATCAGAAAAACTACAGAAGAAGCTCCGTAGAATTTCAGAAGATTTCAAGAGCTGCAGATGATCCTGAATATGTTTTTGAGACCACCAGGAGAAGCTTTTTAAAACTTCAGACTTTATGCCAAGTTTCTAATAATATGTGCCATAAAACTCCAGCAGAAGTTCCAGTAAACTATTAGAGAAACTTTAGAATCTTCAGGAGAAAATCTTCAGAGTGTAAGGAGCAGGTTCTCTGATTTTAAAAAGAAGTTCCCACAAACTTCAGAAAAAGTCCCTACGGTCTTCAGCATAAGTCCGTTGGAATGAAGAACTTCAGGAGATGTTCCTGCAAACATAGGAAAAAGTTCCTACGATATTCAAAAGAAGTTCCTAAGAAGTGCTTCATGCGATCATCAGAAAAAGTGCATGAAAACTTCTTCTAAAGTTCGTAGGAACGAAGAACTCCTGAGGATGTACCTTAAAACTTTAGAAGAAGTTCCTAAGAACTTCAGAAGAAGTTCATTAGAACTTTAGGAGATGTTCTTACGAACTTCAGATGAAGTTCTTACGAAATTCAGAAGAATTTTTTTGTGAACTTCAGAAGAAGTGAAGTTCCTGTGAACTTCGGAAGGAGTTCCTTTAGCTGCTGGAGTAATTTCTGTGAACTGCAGAAGAAGTTTTTACGAACTTCGGAAGACAATGAGAAGAATGATTAGTAATTACCATTTAATTTCAACTACCTTTATTAATTATCGTGACAGATACGCGTATTTCATCTACAATGGGCAGACTTCTTCAGTGTCGTGTACTAATACTCGACTAAGTAGTTTTAGTGTTTAAGTCGAGTATTAGTACACGACACTGAAGAAGTTTGCACATTGTAGACGAAATACACGTTTCTATCAAGATAAGCAGTAAAGGTAGTTGGAATTAAATGGAAATTACTTATCTTTCTTCTCATTTTCTAGTTATAGGTATTCTACTAAACAGCTCACACTTTTAAAGATTCTTCAGAAGAAGTTCCTACAAACTTTTGCAGAAGCTCCGTAGAACTTTAGAAGAAGTAACGTAAAACATTTTAAGAAAATTCCGTAAAATTTAGAAGTAACCCCCGGAAACTCTCAGGAACTTTTGGGATTCTTTGGAAAAATTTTCTAAAATATTCGGAAATCTTTTGAAGGTTTTAGGAAAAAAGTTGGGAAATTTCTGTAAAACTCTGGATATGATCTTGAGAACTTCGGGATAATTTTCTAAGTACTTCAGGAGATGTTTGCAAGAACGTCAGAAGAAGTTTAAAGAAAGTTCATCAGAATATAAGAAAAAATCTTCTAAAACTCTAGGAGAAGTTCTTAAAAACTTCAGGAGAAACTTTCAGAACTTCAAGATGAAAGCTTCGGAGTTTAAGGAAGGTTAGTTTAGTTTAAAAAATCCTAAGAACCTCAGAATAGATTGATCAAAACTTAAAAAAAGTTCCTATGGACTGCAAAAGAAGTTCCTAAGAACTTCAGAAGAAGTTCCCAAGAACTTCCAAAGAAATTCCAAAGAACTTTCCAAGAACATTTAGCAAAGTTCCAAAAAACTTCAAAAGATGTTCCTAACAACTGCAGATGAACTTCAAAAGACATTCCTAAGATCTTTAAAAGAAGTTCCTTGGAGCTTCAGAACAATATTTCTAGAATTGCAGATGAATACCATGAAGATCAGTAAAAAAGTTTCAAAGAATTTAAAAAGAATACCAAGAACTTTCTAGAATTTCCTAGAATTTTCTAAAAGCTTAACAAGCATGTCGCAAAATTTTAAGGAGACGTTTATAATACTTCAGGAGAAAATCATTCGAGTTTAAGTAGAATGTTATCTGAATTTAATAACTAGTTCCAATGAACATCAGAAGAGATTCCTAGGACCTTTAGTAGAAGATCCTTAAAAATTGAGAAAAAGTTCCTAAGATTTTCAGAAAAGGCTACCAAAAAGTTCAGAAGAAATTGCTAAAATCTACAGAGAAAGTTTCGGAAAATTAAAGAAAAAGTTTCTCAGAATTTCAGGATTAGTTCCTATGCAATTCTAAAGAAGTTCCTGAACACTTCAGAAGAAATTGTTTACGAGCTACCCAAGTTGTTCCTGAATCTGCCACCATATGAAGCAAGATGGCAGTTGCTGGGCATGAATGCACTGAGGCACCGTAGAAACATTTCTTAAGCTGTGTTCGTCTTCTTCGTTTTGGCTAGTGAACTTGACGCTCCAAATGTCTTGGCTATGCTGGACATAAACGTGCCTTTTCGAGCAGGAACGAATAGCTTGATAACTGGCCTTGGTATTTAACAGCTCAGATTAAGAGGTCCCGAGCAGAAGCGAATAACTTGATAACTGGCCTTGGTATTTATGAGCTCAGATTAAGAGGTAAAATACCTGAGGATAATACCATCAAATTGTTCCCACAATGTCATGCGAATACCGAATTGAGGTAAGTCAATACCAAAATAATACCTCTAAGGTGACCAGATACTTACCCAGGTATCCGGAATATAGAGTTTAGTTATTCTAGAGACATTTTGCTTGCAATTCTTAGGTATTTTGCTTAGGTATTTTACCTCTTAATCTGAGCTCTTTAATACCAAGGCCAGTTATCAAGATCAAAATTAGGTATTCATATGCTTTTGTGTTCTGCTCGGGGTAAAATACCTCAGGATAATACCATAAAACTGTTCCCACAATGTTATGCGAATACCAAATTGGGGTAAGACAATACCAAAATAGTACTTCTCAGGTATTCCCAGTTATTCAAAATAACAAGTTTTGTTATTCGAGAGATATTTTGCTTGCAATTCTTAGGTATTTTGTTTAGGTATTTTACCTCTTGATCTGAGCTCTTTAATACCAAGGTCAGTTATCGAGATCAAAATTTGGTATTCATGAGTTGTTGTCTCCTGCTCGGGTTGGTATACATTTCGATCCAGCAAATTTTTTGGCTTTCCTCAGCGCGGGGAGGGGTATGATAGAAACAGGTAAGTTCAGTCAAGATGGGGGGTATTTAACCATGGGATTCTGACTTTTATTTTTATTCTTGGGGTGGCGTTTTTCGGAATTAGAATATAGATTCGTTGGGGTGGTTTATGTTGCAGGGGGAAAAAAACCAAAAAATAATATATAAATAAAAATATTATCATCAAAAAAAAAAAAAAAAAAAACAAAAAAGACCAAACTTCAGTAGAAGTTCCTAAGAACGACTTCAGAAAATGTTTTAAAGATGTTTCTTAAAACTTCCTAAGAGCTTCAAAAGACATTCCTAAGAACTTCATAAAAAGATCCTAAAAATTTATGCGGAAGTTCCTAAGAACTTCACAAGAACTTCAAATGAAGTTTCTAAGAATTTCAGAAATTTTACTAAGAGCTACCGAAGAAGTTTTTTTTAGAACCTAAGAAGTTGTTTGTAAGAATTACATTATAAGTTCCTAAGAACTCCGGCAGAAGAACCTGAAAATTTGAGACAGAGTTACCTTATATATTAAGTTGCTCTGAATTTAAGAATAAAGATCAAGATTAGTGGGCTTCGTGGTTAAGCGGTTAGCGGCGTCTCTCGTCGTTCAAGCGATTGTCATGAAGTGAGGGTTCGATTCCCGCTCCAGCCTGTAGAACTTTTCGCAAAACGAAAATGTCCAATCTGGTCCACTGGGTGTTAGGTTAAGGTGGCCGTTGTAATTCGCTCTATGTTTAATGTTCAGTCTGTACAACCTCGAGTTGAAGACGGTGTAAAGGTCTTTTTAAATAAAAGATAAAGTTCTTGAAAATATCATGAGAAGTTGATGAAAAATTCAAGAGAAGCTTCATAGCGTTTCTATAAATCATCAGAAGATGTTCTTTAATGTCTTAGGAACTGAAGGGAAAGTTATTAGATTGAAGATAATTTGGAGGATGTTTGCTGAGGCAGTTCCGGATATCAAGCTTCTTAGAAACATCAGAAGTTGTTCCGAAGAATTTCAAATGAACGTCTTAAATGCTTCAGAAGAAGGTTCCTTGATATGTAAAAAATGTTTTAATGAACTTCAAATGAAGTTCTTAAGAAGAATTTCCAATGAAGTTCCCTAGAACTTCAGATGAAGTTCCTTTGAACTTCAAATGAACTTCCTGAGAACTTCAGAAGCAGTTTTCTAATAATTCAGAACTATTGAAATTTTATAGAAGTTCAAACAAATTTCAGGAGAAGAAGTATTTTAAAACTTCGGATGAATTTCCTGAGGAATTAAGGATATTTTTTTTCAAGAAAAGTGGTTTTGATTTTAAAGCACAGTTACTCAAGAAAGTTGGTTTTTAGTTCAGAAGTTGTTCCACAGAATATCAGAAAAAGAGTTTTTGAATTTCAATAGAAGTTTGTCAGAACTCTTGGGGATTGTCAAATTTCTCGAGAAGTTCTTAAGGACGTCATATAAAAACCCGTTGAAGTTCCGTAAAACTCCATGGGATGTCACATAGAACTTCAAGAAATGTTTCTCATAGATTCAGGAGAGGCTCTTTTGATCTTGAATGTTTTTCAACCTTCTAGAGATGTTCGTTAAAACTTTAGAGGATTTTCTTTCAGGAGAATCTTCCATAAGCATGACATGACATTCAACTGTTCTCTAAAAATCCTGGCGGGGATTTATTGAAATATCGCATTTCATCGCAGGCTGTAAGAATGTTTTCAGGATTTGCAGAAGAATTTCACTAAAATACGGAAATACTGATGTCTTCCTCAAAATTCATGCGGTTTTTATGTTGAAGATACTCCACGGATTTTATCGAAAGTTAAAATTAATTTTTTTTTTAAATGTTTGAACGGGCATGACGTTTTATGATCTATTCTACTAAAACTGTTCTTCAAATCAAGTAGCTTGGAATTTCAGGAAACTTCTTTAAAACTTCAAGAATAGTTCAACACCATGAAAGAATTCAAGTAGCACACTACGGTCATTATTAGTTGTAGTAACTTGATTACGGCTTAGCAAGTCATATTGTTGTTATCTCAACTGAATGGCAACAAGTGTGCTACTAGGGAAATTCATCGGAATTGAGAGAATTTTGTTTGGAGTTTTGGAAGAAAGTCTTCAAAATTTAGGAAAGAGTTCCATGGTGTTTGTTGAAACTTTCTCAGAAATTCATAAGAAGTTCCTATGAATTTCATATAAAGTTTCTAAGAACTTAATTGGTAGTTCCTATGAATTTCAGAAAATGTTCCCTAAGAACTTCAAAAGAATTTCAAAAGAAGTTTTTGAGAACTTCAGGGTGTGTTACTGAGAACTTTATATATTTTGGTTGTTTGAAATAATCATCATTTGCGGGAAGTGTTGATTTTCTTCTTTCATTCGAAGAAAACGGCGGCTGAAGCACTTCGAGAGCACCAAAAAGTTTACGGTGATGCTGCTCTGAGTGAAACAACGTGTCGTGATTGGTTTCGTCGCTTCAAAAACGGTGATTTCAGTGTTGATGATCGTCCGCGTGAAGGAGGGCCAAAAAACTTCGAAGACTCTGAATTGGAGGCATTGCTCGATGAGGATCCGTGTCAAACGCAAGAAGAGCTTGGTTCAGGATTAAGAGTTTCCCGCCAAGCCGTTTCTAAGCGATTGCATGCGTTGGGAATGATTCAAAAGCAAGGAACTTGGGTTCCTTACGATTTGAAGCCAATAGATGTTGAGCGTCGTTTTTTCGTCTGTGAACAACTGCTCCAGCGGCAAAAAAGGAAGAGTTTTCTACATCGCATTGTGACGGGTGACGAAAAATGGATTCATTACAGTAACCCAAAACGGAAACATTCATGGGGACTGCCCGGGCATGCTTCAACATCGTCGCCTAGGCCGAATATTCACGCTGCGAAGGTTATGCTGTGTATTTGGTGGGACCAAGTTGGTGTTATTTATTATGAGCTGTTGAAACCAAACGAAACCATTACCGGGGAACGGTATCGAAAAACGGCCACAATACGAGCACAGACACGAAAAAGTGATTCTTCAGCATGACAACGCTCGACCTCACGTTGTGAAACCCGTGAAAACCTACTTGGAAACGCTCAAATGGGAAGTCCTACCCCATCCGCCATATTCTCCTGATATTGCACCGTCCGATTATTACTTGTTCCGTTCGAAGGCACATGATCTCACTGGTCAGCAATTCCACTCATATGATGACATCTCAAAATGGTTTGATTCTTGGATAGCATCAAAAGACGAACAGTTCTATCGAAATGGTATTCACGTTCTACCAGAAAGATGGGAAAAAGTCGTAGCTAGTGATGGGCAATACTTTGAATAATTCGTTTGTAACCTTTGTTTTCAAAATAAAGTTCCTTTTTCACCAAAAAACATCGAGAACTTAGTTGCGCACCTAATAATATGTTGTTTTTTGGTGGCTAATTTCTTGTGTACTTATAAATCAACCCGGATGTTCTGCTGTTTTTAAATAACCTACTCTAAATTTTTAGAAGAATCAATCTTTCACCTAAAATTCCCCCCAAAAAAACCCCCAAATAATCTCATCCCCACCTCAGACCCGCACAACAAAACCCCCTCAAATCAACTAAAAAAAAACAACCAAAAAAAAAAAACACACCCCCCCGCCGAAGGCGGAAAGACAAGACACAACTCCGAATGGAACTTCACCATCTGAGCAAGCGTTTGTTCTTTCTATATTTGTTTCCTTAAACCCCAAACCAAAAAAAACCCAAAAATAACATGTTCTTCCCCAGACATTGTGTTCCATTCAAATCCACCAGCTGACTGCATATTTATGTTCACGAGGTGGAAGTAGAGGCATAACAGCGCGAACAGCTGTAGTGCAATAAACTTCGGAATGAGCTACACGGGCGGAGGTTCATGTTGAATTATAGCACAGGCCATTTCTTCTGTTTTGCCTCCTCCGCTCGGAAGGTGGAGCGCTTATTGAGATATGGAACGTGGCCTGAAAGATTCCAACTATTGGATAAACAACCAGCGTGTGTGTGTGTGTGTATCTTGAGCACAATTGAGCGATACAAATCGACAAACGCGAACGGCAGTTGGGGTAATGTTTCTATTTTTCGTGCTTTTTTTTACCAGCCAACCAACATGAAAATGCCATTGCCGGAAAGAAATTGGCCCCTCGCTTTAACCATAGTCTGGTTCAATCATCGGCAAAGGCCAGCAACATGAGAGTGAGCGTGGAATATTCATTTTCGGAATGCCTCGAATATCATACTGGATGGAACGCCGTGGAAATTGATCCGGATCGATAACGGACCGTGGCGTCCAATAACCCGAGAAATGAGCATGCGCAATGCGGAAATGTGGGTGGGCGAGGGCCGACTGGGACCTCAGTAGGCTGGGCTGAAATGTTCTCAGCCATTTTCGGTGAGAAGAACGAAGATAGTTGGTGTTTCCCTCCCAATCGCCCTCGCGGCGACTTAAAAGGGGCGAACCACCCCACAGTCTGACAAAACAGCATGAATCGATTTGTTACAACTGATAATCTTTGTTTGAAGCGTTTTTGCTGCCCGGGACGAGGAAGTCTTTGGAAAATTGCAACCAATTTGCAGTGCAGTCAATGTACGGAGAGGCACAAAACAAAGTTAACCGATCAGCTGGAAGAACTAAGGGAGGAGAATAAAACACAGGAAAAACGCTCCAACGCGACGCTAATCTAATCAATCAGAATGAAATTGATACCTAGTTCGGTCTTTAGATGCCGTTTGCCGCAGCTGTGGAGTTCTTGCTCTGGCGAGGCGGGAAGGTTCGTGAGACTAGATTAGCAAACCGTTGTCGGTCGTGGCACTTCCCGTAGTTGGCGTAAAATTGTGCTCGTTCTGGTCAATGACATTTGCAAGCTTACTATGATTTGGCGATGTGGATACGTTGTTTTGTTTTTGAGTTTATACTGCAGAGCTGTTCTTCTAGAATTTTTGAAGGTTAAGGCCGTTTTCAGCGGTCGCGGTCTATTCTAAATTTTGACATTTAAATAGACCAAACCAAATTTTCCATTTTCACCGGTGCGTTCTAATTTTTATTTTCGAACAGTTTTGGTGTAAAAAAGGTAAAACTGTCATATGCTTTGTTTTATTTTGTGCCGAATTTGGAACGGAATCCAGCGCGTTCTAAATGTGTTAAAACAGCTGGAAAAACGGCGTAAAACAACAACAAGGGCAAGGTGCACAAGCGCGTCGATCGCTCGCTCGTTTTTCGGTAACTCTGTTTTCAGCGATGTACGTTGTGTTAAACTATTGTTGTGAATGCGACAATTAGCCATTAATTTGATAAAATAATTTCTCGATCAATTAAATCCGAAAGTCACGTGCCGATATCAATAGTAGGAAATTCCAGTCACATATATGATTTTTCGAAGTATTTGAAGCATTTCAAATAGCAACACAAGTTTGTACTCCTGGAAGTAAGTACACAAAAGGAAGAGTGACACAAGTTTTGCCAAGCTGAAAATCCCAAACATCTCGCACCTTGCGCAATCAGCTAATAAGCCTAAAAAAGGCTTTTGAAATCTATGCGACCTTTAAGGGGTTGAGCGAGCTTAGATGCGGGATATTTGGAATTTTTGAGCTCCGCAAAACGTGTATCACTTCCTCTGCTGAGAAATTACTTCCAGAACCGGGTGTTGATTCACGAGACAGTTATGGGTCAAACAACGTTGAAGATCTAGACGGAAGTTTTGCAAGGTTCCATCCTCTGGATCGGAATGTCCAATAGTGCTAATGTTGGCGTAGTGATCATTAGTTTTGCGGATGACATCGTATTGTCGATAACAGGCTAGTGGAAAACGGAGGTACTGTTGGTCGGCAAATGAAAAGTGTCATTGCTCCGAAAGGATTGATGACGAACTGAACTTCAATAGCTATGTGAGCTATGCCCAGGAGAAGGCGGCGACGGCAATCAACGGGGTGGGTAAGACCATGCCAAACAACGGTGGACAAGTTCGTTTCCGTTTAATACTTTCTTCCAGGACAAATGTAGTGCTCGATGACGCGATGCTCAACTGACTGAGAAACGCGAACCTTTTGTAGAGGGGCTTGTAGAAAGTCCTGTCGTAGGAGATCTGTGGGTGTTCGAAATTTAGGCACACCTAAAAGTCGGAACTAACGGCGACCCCGGAAGAGGTACTGGCAATGGAGTTTCAACTCAGGGTTTTCAACCGGTCGGAATGCTTTATTCAGGCCTGAAATCGTTGTCAAAACAGAGTTGAACTGAGGTCGAAGATTACCCAGCACATTACCGATGGTTGGTCAGCTAGTGTTGTACTCTCATCCAGTCAAACACAATAGTTACGAACATGAAAGCTTCCTCCGTGTAAATTAATTTTTATTTTCAGCTGTTTCAGCAAGAAGGAAATCCTTCACATCGTTTACCATAAAACGGCACTTAACAGCCGCTCATCTTAATATTCGCCCAGCACCAACAAGTATTGGGAGGAATAGATCGCGATAAACTGGCACCTTTTGACTCGGAAAACTCGGAAACTTTTTAGAATCATTTTGAAAACGAGTTTAACACCAACCAAATTCAAATGAAGCAGGCGAAGTTCCAAAACAAAACAAACGAACGGCATCACATAAAATTTAGAACAATGGCGGTGTAACTGGAAAACAGTTGATCTATTTTTGGTGGTCTATATTTTTGGAACTGTTATAAAACTAGACCAAAATAATAGAACACCGCTGAAAACGGCCTAAGGTTTTGTCTCTTTCTGACTATTCCATCTCAAGATTTCGGAAATGCAACTCTCAATATTTACTGAATGGAAATGATGACGGAGTCCGGCAAGGGTTCACATGTATTGACATTATCTTCTGTGGAAACTGAAATTAGCATCCTCAAGAAAGCTGTGGCATATTGAAGGTGTTGCGTTGAAGTTGTGCTTCAAGGCGTTGCGCATAACATGGCAGCGACTCGTGGTGGTTGTTTTCATCTATTGATTCCATTATCATCGTTGAATAAAGACAGAAGCAAATTTCCAAGCTATATTCTCTTAATATCTTACAAAAGCGAAGTGATAGTTGCCGTTGTTAGTCCCGTCCCGTATTCCTTTGAATAAAAAAATAAACTTTTTTAATTTTCCCCATTTTTAAAAACACACTGTTACGAGCATATTAGAAGAGCGATTGTAATTGGAAAACAAGGAAAATTTAATTTTCCGTGATCATATCAAAAGCAACTCGACAGTTGAGCTTTATTTCCAAGGTGGCAAAAGGCTGGAAGTGCTGGAGCTCAATGTACGGTGCGTTTTTCCGTCCAATTTTGGAAAACGCATCTGTGGTATGGAATCCTTACCAGGTCACGTGGTGCCTCCGAATTGAACGAGTTCAGAAGTGGTTCATTCGTTTGGCTCTCAAAAATTTGACGAGATCTTGAGAACATGCCATCGTATCCTGATAGATGCCGACTACTGGGTTTGGACACGCTGGAACGACGTCGAAAACTACAGCAGGCGTTGCTTTTAGCTAAGCTGTTGTATAGAGAATCTGACGTCCCGATCTAGTTCCTATGTTAAACTGTTGGGGGTACCGAACAGAAGCTTACGGAACTGTACGTTGCTGCAACCAAGTTGTCACCGAACTGTGTTTGGATACAATGTTGGTTCAGCATGTATCCGAGCGTTTACCGCAGTCGAAGAGCTGTTCGAGTTTAATGAACCAGTTGGACGTTTTGCAATCGGATAAGATAAGATAAGATATGTGTTAAATAAGTTTAATTTTATTCAATAGGTTAATTGTTATTGAATTGTATGGACCTATTATCAAATGATTTATTTTATATACAAATTCGCATCGTCTTATCCAATGTTCCAGTAATTTTTCGTTAAAGTGCGGCGAATATCTCGGCTTCCAATATAGCGAGTATCACGTATCACGTGGTATGGTAATAACTCTATTTTGGAACCCACGCAGGAGATGACAGGATTCCAACCCTAACCCTCCAGGAGTTCGAGGAGGAAATTGATCGATTAAAAACTTATTCGCTCCTGCCGCTGAGAGGCAAATTTTATATAATAACTAGCTGAACCCGGAGCGAGCGCTGCTACGCTTGCAACTAAATGAACGAAAATTTAATGGAACAGGTACGATTACGATTGTTTTTTGGAATGAGTTTTTTTCTGGACTAAGAATGGGGTTCAAACTTCTATCAGAACAGGCTTCTTGCCCGAGAAATACACATTTTGTGTTTAAGTTAGCTGGATAATTCTCATGTTTTGTTGAAATTTGTGTTTCATTTGTATGAGAGTCCCCCCTTCCAGAGAGCCGAGGGGACTCAAACCACCATGGAATCATTTCTTGCCTTCAAAAACCTCTACTTGTCAAATTTGGTTCCATTTGCTTGATTAGTTCTCGAGTTATGCAGAAACTTGTGTTTCATTTGTATGGAAGTTCCTCCCCCCCCCTACCAGAGATGGGAAGAGGAGGGGTCTCGAAATACCAATAGAAACATTTATTGCCTTCAAAATCCCCACATGCCAAATTTGGTTTCATTTGCTTTATTAGTTCTCGAGTTATGCAGAAATTTCAGTTTCATTTGTATGAGAGCCCCCCCCCCCTACTAGAGCGAGGAGGGGTCTCAAATCACCATAGAAACATTTCTTGCTTCCAGAAAACTCCTCATGTAAAATTTGGTTCCATTTGCTTGATTAGTTCTTGAGTTATGCAGAAACTTCTGTTGCATTTGTATGGGAGCCTCCACTTCCAGAGAGGGGAGGGGTCTCAAACTACCATAAAAACATTTGTTGTTTTTTAGAACTTAAACATGCTAAATATGGTTTCCTTTGCTTGATTAGTTCTCGAGTTATGCAGAAATATGTGTTTCATTTATATGGGAGCCTCCCCGTTTCAGAGAAGGGAGGGGTCTCTTATAATCATAAGAACCTTTCCCGACCCCAGATATGCTGCATAAAATTGCGGTTTGGGGGGGGAGGGGAGACAGTCTTGTTTTTGGCGGGGGCGGGGGTCGGCTTTTGTGGTTTTTTTGTTGTTTGTTGATTTTTTTTTTTCTTTTCGGTTTGGCCGGAGGGAGGGGTCTCGTTTCACCATACAAGAAAATCTGCCTCCCATATGCCATATTTGGTTTCATTTACTTGATTAGTTCTCGAGTTATGCAGAAATTTGTGTTTCATTTGCATGGGAGCCCCCTCTCCTTCCAGAGGGAAGAGGGATCTGGAACCATCATTAGAGCCGGCACCAAAAACCTCTGCACACAAATTTCCACGCTGATTGGTTCTATTTCAATTTTATATGCATGAGAGCCCCCTCCCCCTTCCACAGGAAAGAGGGGTCTCGAACCATCATAAAAACCTTCCTTGGCCCCAAAAACCTCTGCACACAAATTTTCACGCCGATCGGTTCAATTTATGTTTCATTTGAATGAGAACCCACCCCCTTCCAGAGGAGGGAGGGGTCTCGAACCACCATATAAAAAAGTTCTGCCTCCAAAAATCTCATAAGTCATATTTGATTTCATTTGCTTGATAAGTTCTCGAGTTATGCAGAAATTTGTGTTTCATTTGTATGGGAGCCCTCCCCCTCCCCTCTTTGCATTGAGAAAGGGGTCTCGAACCATCATAAGAACCTCCCCTGGCTCCAAAACCCGCTTCACACAAATTTTATGTTTTTATGTTTCATTTGTATGAGAGCCCACCCCCTTCCAGAGGAGGGAGGGGTCTCAAACCCCCGTAGAAACAGTTCTCGCCTTTGAAAACTTTCACATATCAAATTTGGTTCCATTTGCTTGCTTAGGCCTCGACTTATCCAAAGAATTTCTGTTTCATTTGTATAAGAGCCATCCCTTTCTGAAGGGGGAGGGGTCTGAAACCACCATAGAAACCTTTTTTGCCTTCAAAAACTCACAAAGCCTAAACTTGGTTTCTTTTGCTTGATTAGTTCTCGAGCAATGCAGAAATATGTGTTTCATTTGTATGAGAGCCCCCTATCCAGAGAGAGAGGGGCCTCTAACTACCTTAAGAACCTTCCTGGTCCCAAAAACTCCTCCATACAAAATTTCACGCCGATCGGTTCAGTAGTTTTCGAGTCTATAAGGTTCAGACAGACAGACAGTCAGAAATTCATTTTTATATAAAGACTAGCTGAACCCGGTGCGAGCGCTGCTACGCTTGCAACTAAATGAAGGAAAATTTAATATAACTGGCACGTTTGTGTTTTTTTTTTCAAAATTAGTTTTTTTTTCTTGAATAAGCTGGGGTTCAAACTTCTATCAAAACATGTTTCTAACCAGAGAAATACACGTGTTTAAGTAACCTGGATAGTTCTCATTTTTAGTAGAAATTTGTGTTTCATTTGTATGGGAGCCCTTTCTTCCAGAGGGGGGTGGTTTCTCAAACCATCATTAAACCATTGCCTTCAAAACCCTCCGCATGCCAAATTTGGTACCATTTGCTTGATTTGTTCTCGAGTTATGCAGAAATTCGTGTTTCCTTTGTATGAGAGACCTCTCTTTCAGTGAGCGGAGGAGTCTCAAATCACAATAGAAATATTTCTTGCCTTCGAAATCCTCCACATGCCAAATTTGGTTCCATTAACTTGATTAGCTCTCGAGTTATTCAGAAATTTGTGTTGCATTCGTATGGAAACCCCCCTCCCTCCCCCTTTCAGATGGCGGAGGAGTCTCAAACTTCCATAGAAACATTTCTCTCCTCCAAAAACCTCCACTTGCCAAATTCGGTTCTATATGCTTGATTAATTCTCGAGTTATGCACAAATTTGTGTTTCATTAGTATGAGAGCCCCCCTCTAACAGAGGGCGGAGGGGTCTCGAGTTACCTTAGAAACATTTCTTGCCTTCAAAAACCTCTATATGTCAAATTTGGTTCTATTTACTTGATTAGTTCTAGAGTTATGCAGAAACTTGTGTTTCATTTGTATGGGAGCCCACCCCTCCCCCTCCAGAGAGAGAGGAGGGGTCTCAAACTACTGTAGAAACATTAATTGCCTTTAAAATCCCCGCAAGCCAAATTTGGTTCCATTTGCTTTATTAGATCTAGAGTTATGAAGAAATTTCAGTTTCATTTATATGATAGCACCCCTTCTATAAAAACATTTGTCGCCACCAAAAAAAACCCACATGCCAAATTTGGTTCCATTTGCTTGATTAGTTCTTAAGATATGCAGAAACTTTTGTTTCATTTGTATGGGAGCCTCCCTTTCTAGAAAAGGGAGGGGTCTCAAACATTTCTTGCTTCCAAAAACTTCTGCGTGCTAAATTTGGGTTCCTTTGCATGATCAGTTCTCGAGTTATGCAGAAATATGTGTTTCATTTGTATGGGAGCCCCCCTTTTCAGAGGAGGGAGGGGTCTCTTACTGTCTTTAGAACCTTTCCTGGCCCCAAAAATCCCTGCATACAAATTTTCACGCCAATCGGCTCAGCAGTCTCCGAGTTAAATCGTGACAAAGGAAACCCCAACTCATTTTTATTTATATAGATTGGACTCGGAAAGAATGCGACACTTTGTTTTGGGTGTAACTTTTTATCGCATGGCTAAAAATTTGGTGATCGATAATCCTGGTCAGTCGCACAGATGGATCGGCAAAAGGCTTGGAATCCAGCATTCCACCGTGTCCGGCGTTGTGAAGATGTTCCAGGAGACGAAGACCATCGAGCGGCGCGCTGGAAGCGGCCGATAATCAAAAACGGAATACCCAGAGAAGGCGCGGAAGATAAGGCAGTACTTTAAGAATATCCCGAACTTTTCCACCCGAGACGTGGCCAAAAAGGTCAATTCGTCGAAGTGGTTCATCCAGCAGACCATGAAGCGGGCTGGGCTACGTGTTTTTAAGGTCAGGAAGGTGCCAAACCGGGCTGACAAGCAAGACACGGTGGCCAAATTGCGTGCGCGGAAGCTGCACCGGGAGTGGCTGGTCAAGCCAGGCTGTCTCGTCATGGACGACGAGACATATATCAAGGCGGACACCAAACAAATCCCCGGCCTCGAGTTTTTTGTCGGTACGTCCCGCACGGAGGTTCCGGAAAAGTTCCGGAAGAGAAAGATGGACAAATTCGCGAAGAAGTACCTGTTGTGGCAGCCGATCTGCGAGTGCGGACGGTACAGCAAGCCGCTCGTTACAACCGGCACCATAAACGGGCAGATTTATCGAGAGGAATGCTTACAGAAACGCTTGCTGCCCTTCCTCCGCTCTCACCGTGGTCCCACGCTGTTCTGGCCGGATCTCGCTTCGTGCCATTACGCCAAGCCTGTAATGAATTGGTACGAAGCGAAGGGCGTTAATGTGGTCCCGAAGGAGGCGAACCCGCCAAATACAACAGAACTTCGTTCGATCGAAAAGTTTTGGGCGATAATGAAGAAAAGCGGAAAAAAATTCAAAACCGATGAAGCTTTGAAGAAAAACTGGGAGAAATTGTGTAAGGAAGATGGACAAAGCCTCGCCCAAGATATCATGAGCAGTATTAAGAGAAATGTACGAGCATTCAGCTTGTGGAGGAAATTCAATAAATAACTTATGCCAAAACATAGCTAATATATAGTTATTTAATCCCTGAAAATTTGAGAAGTATCCGATTTAAAATGAATTTTGGGTGTCCATTTTTGTGTGTCTCATTTTTTCCGAGTCCAGTCTTTATATAGACAGATAAATTCTAGATCTTCATCAATAGAATAATTTTAAACTTCCTCAAAAACACACATCCCCCAAACTTCAATAAAAATTTTGCTCTTAGGTAAGTCTCCCTAAATTACTTAAATCTTGCCAGTTTCTATCGAGAGCAATAACTGCATTGTATTCAAATTAAACGTCTCTTCAGACAAACGTCCACACTCTTCCATATACGGACTGGTCGCTACTTTATTCCATTCAACCTGCCTTATATTCATCAGAAGATATTCCATCCACAGCAAAAAAAAAATAAAACTCCACTCCCAATTACGATCGCCTCATTTCCGCAGCAAAAACCACAACCGATTGCCTTGAGCAGCAGTTTAGCACCTTGGCAAGCTTACATCGTACAGCCTCACATCTACCTGTCAGCACCTGCATTTTCCCTTCCAAAAAAAGCACATTCCATTTCCTTCCCCAGGCAACGAAAATTCCCACCGCAGCGAAAAGAACCGCATCAGTCTCAGTTATTCCCTTCATCCAGAAGAACTTGGCTGCAAGAATCGTACCCCTACCCTGCGTCGAGAAGCAGTGACAAATCAATTACGGTACCAAGTAGAGTAGGCTTTTGCCACCACCGCCACCGCCGTCCTATGGAGATTGACAGCCTTGCTGCTTGCCTCTGTGGAATTTGAACGGTCGTCATTGTTCGGAGAGTTCTGAGTTCAAAGTCATCCGAGGTTGCATAATGAGAATTTTCCGCCCCGGGTGAAATGGCAAATGACATTTTTTTTTCACCTTGAATCATAATAGGCTTTGAGGCAATAAGGGCATGACACAGCGGAGTGATTTCTTTAAACGTTTGTGCGACGGTAAATTAGTGCTGCGTTGGGAGCATCCGTTCGTTGGATTCAAGCTCATCAAGGGAAATATCCAATTCCAGGCCGAGATTAACGCAGATGACGTAGGAAATGGGTTTGTCTCTTTACATTACCTGTTTCGGACCGGACGGGAGATGGATCAATTTTTTCGAACATACCTGCAAAAGAGAAAGAGAAGGAAAATTCACATTAGCTGATTTCGTTCATTTCAAATTGAAAACAATCATAACCGTCAGTAGAAAGTTCAACTTCAATTTGATCCCATTCGAGATGGGTGAAATTTCACACCTCGACCGCAAACAATGCAGATTTTATTAGATCGCACCTCATCAAACGTTTTTGAAACGGTTGTTCTGCCGAGAGGAAGAAAAGGAGAAGAAACCACATCACAGCTCTTCGGTCGGTGCGAAACAGCTGAAATAATGATGATGCCATTGATGGTTGAGGTGACATGACACATCTGGCCCAGCCTACTGAGGAAAGTTTCATCCCATCCCATTATTACGATTGCGGTTGCCGAGAATGACATCAGCGTAGAACGGAACTCGCCTCACTACTGGCGTCGTAAAACTCCGAAGAACGACTCTCTGGCTGTGGTCAATAACAATCATCATCAACCGTTGGCCGTGCGGTAATGCATGCCAAATGGATGTGTCTTTTCGCAATATAGCCGGGGGTAATGATAAATTACCACCTGGAAATGCTCGCTGGTTAATGGAAGCCATTTGCTTTTATGAAATTTTAACGATCGGAATGGATTGAGTCATCCATCGGGCCGATTGTGACGGATTTGCGTTAGTTGATCAGGGGTTGTGAAAACGGTGTTTTGAAAAGAATAAAAAGGTCAATGTTAAAATATAACTGCACCGGGCGGTCTTCATTTTGGAGAAAAAAGAACCAGGTATGTTTTTGATAAAAACAATTCTACAATTATTAACACTGGTACAGTCTGGGATATTTAGTTTTTGTCATTTAATGGAAACAATTTGAAGCTAGTGTCCTTCTTTTTAAGCATTTTGGGCTTATTGGGTTAACAAACAGTTTATTGCTTGCTCTCAGCATTCAATTGAGGTTAAATTGTCATTCATTGTGTGGTAAGCAAAATGCCCAGGGAAGTCGAAAAAATTGTCTTCACAAAAATTGCCATGACCGAACGAGAAATCGAACCCGTCTTCTCTAACTTGGTAATACCATACGGACTAAGTTATCCGAGATCCGACAACAAAGTTTATCACTTTTCACGTCCCTTTTTTCTCTCTTCCTTCTAATTTCAGTATGTAAGAACTATAGTTCACCATATAAGAACTATAGTAATATAAGAAATTTAAATGCCTCCAAATCACGTTCTAATTGGCCTCTTGAAATTTGAGCACATTTGATAAGAAACTGGAAATTACTTTGGAGAATGGAAATTTCTGTGGAGGAATCAAATTGTTGATTCACTAGCCATTTTCCAAAATCCATTTGACGAAATGATCGACAGATAAAGTTATCGAAACTTTTATCAGCTACAAATGATACGAATACAATACGAAAACAAATAATATATTAGGAATCTTATGGCAAGGTGGGTAAAGGGTGTTCACGATGAAATTGCCACACACAAAATTGATTCGCAAAATTCGAGTTTTCATCCGATTGCTATCAAATTTTCAGGGATTGAGAAATAACTATTAAACTTCATTCTACCATTTCCTACTCGTATTTTTTTTACAGTCTATACGCAAATGCCTGCATCTTGGCCGGAATCTCGGCCATAAGATTCTGCACAACCTGTGACCCAAACCGTTTTTTGCATGTAAACCCATACTTTCTTCAGTTCCTCGACTGTCTTCACTACCTTAGGTCGTTTAAGAAGGTGCTGCCTCACAATCGCTCAGTACTTCTCGATGCAGGGGAGCTCCGGAGTGTTGGGAGGGTTGAACATTTTCCAGCACGAAATTGACCTTACTGTCTGCATATCACTTCAGCACGTCCTTGAGAAAAGTGTTCTGAGTCCAAATCCGGCCAGAAGATTGTTGGGACGTTATGGGTCTTCAGGAGAGGAAGCAGCCGCTTCTGGAGGCACTCTTTTATGTACACATGTCCGTTCATCGTGTCCTGGGTCACGAAAGGTGCACTCCGCTTCCCGCACGTGCAGATGGCTTGACAAAACCAGGAATTTCTTCGCAAATTTGGACATCTTCGCTGAGTGCGGACATGCTCCGGAACGCTGAACTTATCCTTAGCCGTGAAAAACAGGTTGCCGGGGATCTGTTTGAAGTCGGCCTTCACATATGTTTCGTCGTCCATGATGCAGCATTCAACTTTCGTCAGCATGTTGAGGTACAACTTCCTGGCACGGGTTTTGGCGGACTTGTTCTTGCTTCTCGTCGCGATTAGGGGCGTTTTGTACCTTGAACGTTCGAAGCCTGTGCTTTCCGAAGTTTTGGCCTTCTGGGGTTTTTAAAAAGGGGGGGGGTTTACATCCCGAACGGAGGCGTTCGGATTTCGGTTGAAGGCCCCAACTACGCGGTTGTGATTTTTGGTGTTGTACGGAATACTTTTTCCTTCACTTCTGGGTTTCCGATCGGTGGTCAACCGTTCCTCGAACCGCTTAATCACTCGCGACACCGTGGAATCTGCGATTCCCAACGTTTCGCAGACGACAGAACGATGCGAGAGATCCTTGTTCTCTTGATGAATGTGCAAGACTTTATCATGCACGAGCTGTTCTTTCGACTCCATTTCCGCGAGTTTTGATCACAGGACTTTAAGACTTGCAGGATGTAAATAATGCACTATGAACTAAATCCACCCAAATTCTCATTAAATTCTACCCAACGGTTAAAAAGTTAGAGCAATTTCATAGTGTGGCAGTTTCATCGTTGACACTTTTTATGCTGACGACGCGAAACATAAAATTGCAGGCTAAAGCCTCAAGTTTGCACATCATATTCATATTAATGCGTTCACTCCACAAATATAGCCACTGTAAAGGTTCAAAGAAAAATGGGTACCTACACTCTGACTTTACACTACATATTTTTCCCACGACAGTTGTACGGTTAATTTTTCGAAGATCGAAAAGATCAAAACAGAAGATGATTTTTCCGATTTTTCTTAGGGTCATAGAATCGATTTAAAAAAAATCGAAAATCGATATCAATTAAAGATCGATCTAAGATCGCTCAATCCTAGATCGTATGTAAACAAAGGCAACTGAAGCGGCATCTACCTCTACTCGCTCTTGATCAAGTGACGTGAAGTTTTATTCTGTCCCCTTCGATTTCCGTTCCTTGAGCAAGGCATCAAGTGTGTAGAAAGATTTAACTTGCAGAAGTAGACTACTCAAAAAAAAAAAAAAAAAAATCATGAAGTTTGAGCCGTCGAAAGTCTTGTTTCAGCGAAAATCCATCTTTTTGCCCTCCTGAAAAGTTTTTTGTGGGCATTCAGATTGTCCCGGAAAGATCAACCTGGTAATTGGTTCATTTCAAGGCTTGAAGTAGACAACACATGAAAAACCATGAGGTGTTAGCAGTTGGAAAGCGTTTTTAGATGAAAATTTGTTTTCTGTCACCGCCTCACGGATCGTGGAAAAACATGGCCTCTTCCGGAACAGATTCCTTGTAGCCAATCGGGTCAAAAAGGGCAGTACTCACCAAAAACTAATAGCTGGGAATTCAACAAGCATAATGACTATAACATTTGGTCATATAAACATTTCACAATGTGAGTTTGAAATCCGCGTCAATATGACCTGAAACACCTTATTCGTCGAAAGAGCTGGTCAGGCAGCAACATTATATTGCGCAGTGTTTTATAGTAGGCATTATTTTCATTCCCTATTCTGCAGATCAAAAACACCTTGGCGGCCTGCTTAGCAGTTGATTGATCTAAATTATAAGGCACTCCTGACATCAATAATTAACAATTTTAATTCCTTACATTTTTTACAAAAAGCTATGACCAGCAAATATGCAGCTTAGAAAATTGTATGTTGGCTTAGTTGAATATTTTGGAAACAGATTTATTATTTGAGCCCTCAAAGCGATCCAATCACAAATTTTATGTTATCCTTAGTACTTCCCATACAAATTTCAGACTGTCTGTGCACAGTTAGTTTCAAACTAAATGTGTTCAAACTTTGAGAGGCTTATATGGACGAGCGAGCAGTGCAACCAAGCTATTTGGCACTGTTATTATTATTATTATTATATTTTATTATAGACACTTTACCACTTTACTACTGGCATTCGTGTCTACTTGGCACTGTATTAGAAGGAAATGCCAATGCAATACCCGAATGTCTGTTCTCCGTGTCACGGGCGGTTGAGTCACTAGACTGTGCTGATCTAAAAAAAAACGAATTTACGAACACACATGTTTAGTTAATTATGTTGCATAATCCATCCCTGAAAAGTTTCAGATTTTTTTAAAATCATTTAACTTCACGGCTATCGACTTGAAGTTTTTCGTGTGGGATTTTGTTTTCAGTTTGGGGAAAGTATTATTTTCAATTTTTATTTGAGAAAAAGCTCAACTTCAAAGCTAAAATATCGGAGGCACTTTGACATTCTTCCATGAAGCATTTGAAACAAACCGTGCTTAATTGAAGCTTAAAATAAGAAAGTTTTTCAATTTTTACTGATTGATGTTCAATTTTTGTAGCATGATTTCACACTTTTCAAAGTGGCACCACTGTCTGAAAGTAAGTTCTGGCAACCAGGATACTGCACACTTCACCAATCAGGATTGCACGTAGATGATGAAATTTGTATGTGTTATATTCTTGTGATTTTCATCATTTAGATGCATGGTGCCTAAGGAAAATTTATTGGAAAGGGCAAGGACTACCTCTGGTCTAATTAATTCGGGATTGGTCAAGGGTAAGTCGCTTAGAACAGTGTGCTAGCCACTATGTCGTACACAGACGAATATGTTTCAGTACTGCGGAACTTCGATTTTAAATTCATACCACATGTGTGGCACACTGAGGAACACTTTTGACAGTTGAGGTTATAGAAAAAAGAAACTAGCAACCCGGCGGATATGGCTTTGCCTGGTTGCCAGGCTCAGCAGAAAATAACAATTTGGGCTGTCAACACATCGGCACCTTTGGCACATCCCGGGAACTCCCAGAACATTGCAATGCTTGTAGACACAGTCAAAACTAGCACAGGAGAAAAGGGTGCTCAACGATTCACCGCTTGGGATTGGCTCAGCAGGCGGTGCTAGCTAGCATGCAAAATGTTTGTATTGATTGGTTCCAACATGGAATATCTCGAGAACCTGGAAAAGATACTGTCTTGAGCAAAGTTGATCACTTGGTCAACTTTTCGGTTGGTGAATAGTAGTCCAGCATTGGCTCACTACGCGGCGCTGTTGTACACATCAATACCTTGTACCATTGAATCTCTAGATCCTTGCCATCTTGGAAGATGGCGTCTTGAACAAAATGGTGGGCACCTGGAGGCCATTAATGGATGTCTGATGCCATTTTGAAATCCAAGATGGTGGCTTCCGGTATTAGAAAAAACTGGGAATTTCTGTCCAAAACCCTGCAAGATGGATATTTTTGGATCGAAAACGGCATATAATGGCAGAAAATCAATGTCTGACACCGTTTTGGAATCCAAGATGGCGGCTTCTGTTGGGAAAAATTGAGAATCCCTGTGAAATACCCTGCAATATCAATATATTTAGATCGGAAATGGCGTGTAATGGCTGGAAATCGATGTCTTACGCCATTTTTGAATCCAAAAATGGCGGCCTATGATCAATCAAAAAGAAATCAAGTAGTTCAACTCACCGATGATAGTGCCGCATGAGATTATTCCACGAACAATTCATCATACGATGAGTAAAACAAGTCAAAACAGCGGTGACAGTATATTCTTTCGAAAAACCTGACGGTCGTGTGAAAGTGCAACAAATAGGACGGAAATTATTGTCCAAGAATCAGTCGACACTCGATTAAGCCAATTTACTACACAGATAAAAAGAAACATTCAATTTTCTGCGTTATCTAATGCACATGAAGGGAATGCAAGATTTGGTAAAAGTATGAGATATTTCATGTTAATCGAAGCCAGATAATGCCTGAAAATCGATGCAATCTGATTTTCTATATCGTGATTGGAAAAGCCCTTTTTCACGGCGAAATTAATAACTCCTAAGGATTACGTTTCCAAATCATGGGGCATTCTACAAAGTTGTACCTAAAAAAGCCTGTAGCGTGTTTTATTGACTTTGTTTGCGTAACTGTACAGCATTCAGTTTTGAAGGAATAAGTTTTTCCATTGGTGTGAACATGTATGGCAAACCCTCAATGCAATTTATAAAACCTATGTTTATATTCATCTACGAGTGCCCCTAGGATATCTAAACAGAGCCAATAAAACACGCTATAGGCTGTTCATTCACCATTCCGGCGCTTGCGCACTGCCTTAGTTCTGAGCTTTTTTGTTGGTTTAGATTTGGGTGTTAAAGCAGAAAAATAGCCCTATCATGGTCGAATGAAGAGCTTTAAAAATTATGTGGACAACTTTTTTTTTTTTTTTTTTTTTTTTTTTTTTTTCAAGTACATCTTTGTACATTGCATTATGATTCGGAAACGTAACCCTTTGGAGCTATTAATTTCGCCGTGGAAAAAGCTTTTCCGATCACTGTGTGGCGTCAGGACATCGATTTTCTGCGTATATACGCCGTTTCCGATCCAAAAATATCCCAGCAATTCCCAGTTTTTTTCTAAACCCGGAAGCCACCATCTCGGATTCCAAAATGGCGTCAGACATCGACTTACAGCCTCCAGGTGCCCACCTGTACAACTTTGTACAAGGCAGCATCAACCTAGATGGCCAGGATCTCGAGATACAGCTTGTACAAGGTATTCATTTCTACAATGGCACCGCGTAGTGAGTTAAGTTTGCACTACTATCCACCAACGGAAAGGCCTTGACCTACTGATCAACTTTGCTGATAACAGTAGCTTTATATGGCCAGGTCCTCGAGATATTCCGTGTTGGAACCAATTAACACAAACATTTTGCATGCCAGCTAGCGCCAAATACCGAGCCAATCCTTACTAAATTATACCACCACGAGGAAGCTCTTGTCTTTCCCAATACATTTTCTCAAGGCACCATACATCTATAAAGTTATCTATACTACTCACTTTCAGATAGTGGTGCCGCTTTGAAGACTGTGAAATCATTCAGCCAAATTGAGCAGCACTTCAAACTTTCTTATTTTAAACTAAAATTAAGCACGATTTGTTTCAAATGCTTCATGAAAGTGCGTGTTTTCAAGGTGTTTTCGGTTTTTTAGCTCAATTTTTAGAGTAGCTTTTTTGAATAAAAAAACTGAAAATACAGCCATATCTCGATATTAAAAACTTCATATTTTTACTTTTTTCGTCGATTTCTCGCAAACTACCACCTGATCACGAAAAATGATGAGATCACTGCATAGATGAGACAATTTAGAATCTACTGGTCTTTTTTTTTTTTTATTTCTAAAATTGAGTTATACTGAGTGAAAGATCGATGAAGAAAAAGCCGAAAAATAATATTGCCTTATATCGAGGTGTGCCTGTACTACTTTCCCCACACTGAAAAAAAAAAAAATCAAAATCTCATACGAAGCTTCAATTCGATATTGACGGCTATCGAATTGAAGTTTCATTTGAGATTTTGATTTTGCAGTGTGGGGAAACTATTTTTGAATTAAATTCTGGAACTTTTCGGGGATGGTGTTTGGAATATTTCCAACCATAATTTCAAATGAAAACTTGCAAATTCGATTTTTTTTGACGTAGGACTACGTCTTAGTTTTCTGTACTGGGGTTAAATTAAAAAAAAAAATCGGATTGCGACCGTCACGAAAAGTGGTCAGATTTTGAGCGTTGATATCTCAGTCATTTCTCCAATGATTTTCCAAACACCGATACGCTTTCTGTAGGAGAATTTAACTGAATTTGCTCGCGTTCACTAGTGATAGTTAAAAAAAGCTTTTCGGTTTTTTATATTTCTTAAAGTGATTAAGTGAAGTGTTAATTTAATTTTCCTAGTTTTAGCAATTACACTCGTTCCACTTATGAGTTCGTAAAAGTTTTTTTTTGATATGTTGTTAAGAAAAAGTTAAGATTTATTGGTATTTTTTCCCGTGATTCTTTATAAAGCCTGTCCGCACTAAATTTCGAACACCAAAATAATAGCAGCAAAAAAATATACACATATTCAACAAAACCGATTATTTACTTCACAATAATTGAGTTATATCTACATTGGAAACAGTTGATTAAGATGTTAATCCTTCTTTCTGTAAAATTCTCAAACTTTCTGTGGTACAACCGCCATCAGGTTCCGTACGGTATCCTCAGATGCGCCCGTTGTGACGATTCTCCATTTTCTCTTGAAATCATTGGTATCATTTGCTTTCTTCTTAGTTTCGAAGAGTTTCCGCTTAACTAGAGCCCAGTATTTCTCAATTGGGTGAAGTTCTGGACAGTTTGGTGGATTGGCTGTTTTTGGCACGTGTTTGACCTCTTGTATTCCAGGGCGGATTTTGCATAGTGACAAGAGACCAAATCAGGCCAAAACAGAGCTGGAGAGTCGTGGCTTCTGATAAACGATGGCAACCGCTTTTGCAGAAATGTTTTTTCGTCCATTATGATACAAGAAAATGTTTGCAAAAAAAATTGATGTAAAGCTCCTTAGCACGACTTTTTGCAGTAAAGTGTTGCTTGTCATCACGGTTAGGCACCTTTACTTTGTACGCCTTCAGTCCTTGCCTCGGCCTCACTTTTTATACATATGATTTTGACTTCCCAACTTTGCGAGCCACATTTCACATAGAGAAATTGGGATTTTTCTCAATAATGGCTACCACCTTCTTGTCTATTTATCGGGAGCATACTTTTCGATTTATTCCACTTCCAACCTTCCGATCCACAGTCAAGCGCTGATCAAATGATTTGCAAACACTAAACACGGTACTTTTTGGAAGTTTTAGTTTCTTGGCAAAATCGCGTACCGATAAATTCGCACGCGGCTGGGTAGCTCAGTTACCCAGTCTGCTTACTGAGCAGATGGTCGGAAGTTCAATTCCAGGCCCATCTCTTTCCTTGCCATTTGTCCCTTGCCTCCCTCTATCACCACTAGATTTAAAATAAAAAGCAGTCTACTGTGCTTTCTTTCATTGATCGCATCACTTACCACAGTGCATCCATGATCTAAAAATAACCTGCCTCACTAACACAAAACTATCCTCCCCTTGACAATTGTGAAGACGCAGAGGTAAACACGGTCTCTAATAACAACGATTGTCAAACTAATCATCCTTTCCCCCTTCTCAAAAGACCGTGAGGACGTGGCCGGCACCGGTACTGATCTATAAATAGAATTAGTGAACTAGTACATTGAAGATGCAAAGCTACTTCCAAGCTCCTTCTTTGTGGCTCTTTGTGCAATTTCACTAGTACTGTTCAGTTACAGATTAGCAATTACGAAACAAAACGGTCTTTTTTTTACCGATAAATTCGGATTTTGCTCCCGTTCGTACAAAATGCGTTTGCGCACCACCAAGAAAAGTTTCCGAAATCTAACGTGGACAGACTTTACAGTGTTTGCGCTTTGCAGCTAAAAGCCGTTCAGGAGTCCCCTAAATTGACTGTCTCTGAAAATTCGGGCAAATTCCAAACGACAGGTGGACTCTTGCCTGCAGGAGTGAAGCTAAAGTCACCTTGTTTTACAAACCTCGTGATAATTCTCCGAATTTTGGACGGATTCTATGCGTTTTTCCTGTGACGGCAGAATACGGATTCCATACTAAGCTACAGTATTCCAGAAACACAATACAACTTTTGTACATTATGTATGTAATGGAATCCATATGTGAAATAGGTTTATTTCGTTCTGGACTTCGTCTGCGTCGCTAGAATTACTTAAAGGGTGGCCACAGTTAAATTTCATCACTTTAAACTCGTCTAAAAAAACAAGTCTCTCAGCCGATTGTCATGAAATATTCGGAGAATAAAATACAATGTATAATCTTGGTTCAGGTATTTTTATTTCACTGTACTTCTTTACCAAATCCAAAAGCCCGATCTTTCTTCTTAATATCACGTATAAGATTTTGTACAACGCTTGAACCGAATTTTTTTCCGCTTTCAACCATGAATTCAACATTTCCTGTTCTGTAGTGACAACTTTAGGATGCTTACAAAGTTCGTGCTTCATTAAAGCCTAATATTTTTCTATTGGCCGCAACTCTGGAGAGTTTGGGGGATTAAGATCCTTCGGCACGAAATTGACACCATTCGATTTGTAACACTCCAGAACATCCTTGGAGTAGTGGCAAGAGGCTAGGACCTAGGCCAAACAATTGTAAGAACGTTGTGTGTTTTGAGAAACGGAAGCAGTCGTTTTTTCAGGCATTGACCATTTACAGTTGAAGTTGTCACGAAAGGCTTGCTCCGTTTACCACACGAACAAATCCCCTGCCAAATCATGAATTTCTTAGGGAACGTTGACACTTGCTGTTTCCTGAGAGACTCTGGAACATCAAACTTGTCTTTCGCAGTCACATACGGGTTGCCGGTAATTTGTTTAAAGTCCGCTTTTACGTGTGTATCATCGTCCATGATGCAGCATGTGTGGTTTCGTCAACATTTGTGTGTACAGCTTACGCGCACGTGTTTTAGCTGTCCTATTCTGATTTTCATTGCGGTTTGGAGCTTTCTGAACTTTGAATGAACGGAGCCAAACTAGTTTTTTGGCTTTCTGAACGAAACTTTTGGTCAAGTGTAGCTTTTTCGCGACATCCCGAACGGAACAGTTGGGTTTGCGTTTAAAGGCAGCAACCACTCGCTTGTGATCCTTCACACAGTAGGGAACACTTTTTCTACCACTCACCTTCTTCCGATTGACAGCTAAACGTTCCCTGAAACGTTTTATGACACGCGACACTGTAGACTGATGAATGTTCATCTTTCCGATGGCTCGGTGCGAAAGAAGTGGGTTGTCGAGGTGCGTGTGCAAAATGTTCTCGCTCACTTGCTGTTCCTTCGACTCCATTTTCGAAACTACGACACATTTTAAAATGAAACTCACGCTATGTAAACAATACACGCTGAGGTCTATTCACTCAAAGTTTCGTTGAAATCAACCCAAAGGGCGAAATGGTACAGCTTATTGAAAGTGATGCAATTTAACTGTGGACACCCTTTATTTCTATGATGAGCTACATGTCATCTGCAAATATAAGTACTTTAATTTTTTTTTAAGTACATAGGACATGTCGTTTACGTACAAAATATATAGAAGAGGGCCTTAATGAGAACCTTGAGGGCCTCCAGAAGTTACTGAATTGGGTTGCGAAAGTTTATTTTGAGAGCGAATCATTTGTTGCCGATGTGTTAAGTATGACTGAAGCCAACTTAAAAGTTCAGACTCGATTCCTATGTTTTGTAATTTGAAGAGTAATAATGGCATGTTGATTCGGTCAAACGCTTCACTGAACTCAGCGTAAAGCGCTTCCACATGCTTGCTTTTAGAATTGAAGCTTCAAATTCTAGAAGATGTTCATGTTGCGATAATTGATTGATTTCAAAGTTGTTGAGAGTTTCGGAAATGAAAACAGAAAAGTCACAATCACGGTCCTTTTTTGGAAAAAGTGGTGTATACTTCTTAAAAGAATTTTGCAAAGAGGTTGCAAATTTCAGAAGGATTTTCACCTATAGTTCCGTCAAAATGCCTCTGTGAAGGAAAGTTGTTACTTTTTTTTGCGTAATTGAAAAAGTTTCAGGACATAATTTGACTTCTGATTCGACTTTACGATTATGTTCTTTGTGTGCAGAGTTGATGGCTGTGTTAAGTTGGCTGCATATGTCCTGATAATGTTGCAACTTCGCGTTGTTTTAATTTTTTTTTCTGTTCTTCAGATTTTTAAGTTGTGGATTGAACCACACTGGAAATTGGTTGTCTTCTTCTTTTTATTGGTACTGTTTCTGAAATTAGATTCTTAATACTTGAGTGAAATTTTCTCACTTAAGTGTTGAAATTTCCTTCTATACTTGATATAAGTCTACCAATTCATCCCGAGTAGCACACTTCAGTTGAAATAAGTTGCAGCAACCTGTTTATGACTAAATTAAGTTCTAAAAAAGTTATTGCAACACATTTACAACAAGCATGCTACTAGGGATTCTATGTGGTCTACGTTTTGCTTCTTCATAGTTTGCTTTGTGGTATTCCGGCACTTTGTCGTATTCAAAGTCGATGGGGCAACAAGTGTTGTGTATGCAGGTGGAAATTCAATTGTGGAATATTTAATTTTGCCATAATGAAAACATAGAAGTCTGCTGCACAGTTTGTAAATAAGGGGTCCAAATATGTATTTTGCTGATTTTTTACATGATTTATTTGATTTAGACCTAATTACGTCCGGGTGACACAATATTAACAAAACTAAGATGATATAATTCTTCCTCTAGGGTGCGGGGGTTGAGCACTAAAAAATAAAAAAAAACCGGGAGTTACTACCAACCATCACTCATTTTGGGAGGGAACGATTACATCCACTAGACCTAAAGCGCACTAAGATTTTATAACATCACTTTTTTTTTAAGTTGAATAACGAAATATTGTTTGATTTTGTTTTTCTCGAAAATTACGCAGCCAAAGCAAAACACATCGATTTCAAAGCATGGCTTGCTGCGATCCCCGTTTTGAGATTGTTATGGTGCAACACCAATAGCAAGAAAAAATGAACTCTCAACGAAATTTACGGACACTCTCCGGCTGTTGTTGTATTCATAACACTACATTTGAACGTCAATGTTTAAATTTTTCAAAAGCAAAGTTTAATCCGATTCAATTCAATCACATCCACTGTCTGTTTGATTGCGTGTGCTAAGTTAAACTTAAAACGTAACTTGTCGCGAATATCCTGCGTTCAGCTTCAAGAACATGGAATCGAGTCGTCGCTCTCGTAACATCATCAACAACCACACATCTGTAATTGAGAACTGCAGTTTCTCACTCGCCACATCGTTTCTGTCAACCGGTGATGATGAAATTACTTATTAATACCGATCGTTTATCACAATACTATAAAGCAAACGCACGGCTACCGGAGAAAGAAACCTGACACAAGACTGCATTACTGCATGCAGCCCAGATCGTGTCCAGTTCTTCAAAGATCGCCAGGCATCAGCGGATTCGTTGTTTCGCCAAAGTCTCCCGCCTTCTGGAACTAGCAGAAAACACGTTTGTCCGTTAGCATATTACTGGTCCGGGATAATGGATGGTCCTTGGAGTTGCATGAAGGGGGAAGGTCGTCGTTCTGTAGGTTAGAAGAGCTATTGCTTTCTAATCAGCCGTAAATTAATGTATGCTAATTGAGCACTGGCAAGAGGTTTCTGTGTTACGAGTGGCTCCTGATTGTGTAATATCTTAACATATTTTCACGGTTTTTGTTGACTGAAGAACGGCATCTTCAAGAACGGAAATGATTGATATTCATGTTCTTCTAAATGGGCTGGTGCGTATTTGTCATGGCCGATGTTGAGAAACGTGTTTACACGATCGCCGCTGATCGATTCGCAACTCGTTACGGTAACGGGGTGCAGTTTTGATGCCCTAAAGCGGATCGGGCATCCACCTTATTACATCATCGAAACTTACTCCACTAGCCCAAATTATTGCTTATCATGCACATCATTACGAGTATAATTCAATTCAAGTTAGCTTCTACCGTTTTTCTCTCTCTCTCTCTCTTTATTCGAGTCAAAGAAGAAGATCTCCCACCGCGTCCGAATGGATTTGGCTGCAAAGGCCAAAACTAGGTCAGCAGTTTAGCACCACCTTCTCTTCATAAATTCACACATATCATGTTTGCTTGGAGAGAGTCGATTTAACTGATGCCACAATGATGAGACCCGTTATCGATACCTGCCCAGTGCCTTCCCAACCAGATGAACAAACGGTTTGTGGTGGAGTTAACCAGGAAATAATAATAATAACAATAACAATCAATAGTTGGAGCTGGTTGCAGTTCGATGGTTTTATGTTTTTTTTTGGCAGAAATATGGTTAGCAAAGACGGAAGCTGTCAAAGGAAAAGTTGATTGCGGAAGGGGCATTCAAACAATTAAGAGTTCCTGAGTTATCGATTATCTCACGTGACATTAACTATGCTTTGACAACTACTTGTAGAGTCAAGAAACAGCACTCTCCAAGTCATCTGCAATATGATTTACACCACAAACGTCATTCGACCCATTCTGCTTGGCCTTCTAGGAACCCCCGCCGGTTTAATGTTCCTTTTATGATCTGTAAACAAACTTCTTGCAACGACAGCAATGAAAGCCACCCAAACACCCCGAACAACAGTCGTTACTGTCAGACGAGGGAAAAGTAGGCAGGGACTGCAGATTTTTGTCTTCTACTTCACTATCATAGTGAAACGAGCAATTAACCGGGACTTCCACCACACTGCTGAATCAGCTGAGGGAAGCGAAATAAGAGAAAGAATCTCGCAATTAAGGTAATTAGCACCTGAAACGATCATATTCCAGCGCGTCACTACGGTCAGGGCGAGTGCGAAACAAAAATAAAAGAACCTGATTTTTAATTATTGTTCTCATTTTTTTTGTTTCGTTTGTTTGATCCGCAACCGAGATTTTTTTTTTTTGGCTGTTTGTTTGAAATTTCTAAACAATTTTAATTGTTGATAATTGGAGCGAAACTGCTTTGTGCTTATGGTTGTTGCCGTTTTATTTTGTTTTAAATAGCTAAAAAAAAAGGGAATTGAAATAATTGTGGCACAATGTTAGGTATATGAATTATCTCTCGGAGGAAGAGGAAAATGTAAAAAAGAACAAATAATAAACTGTTTTATCAGATCCATGACGGCAGGTGGTGATTGCGGTGATTATAGTTCTGATGTTTTCGATTCTCATTTGCTATACAGAAGCTAGAATTTCGGGTGAAGTGATTTCGCTTTTTTCGGGCATTAAAGCTTGATTCATTATATTAACGTCTCTTTAAACTGTACGTCTGCTGTAGACGTTTTAGTTCATTCGAGACGGCATTAAAGCTTGAGTAATTTAATACCTGGGCGCAAAACTGCGGATCTATATTTTGATAAAATTTCGAACTTTTCTTCCAGTATCACACCTCATATTTTGGACAAAAATTGCCGATTTTTCATGGGTTTACCTTCGCCCGAACTGACAAAACTAGCCATGCAGCATCAATCATAGTAACCCATGAGCCTGCAGACAAAATTTGACAGCTCTTTCAGTCGAACTCTAACCAAAGAAGAATGCTAAGATGGAACAGTTGGTACAAATATTTTTTCATTTCAGTGTCCTTTTCAAAAATTAAAATCGGTCCCTTTCGAATGAGCACTCCCCAGTAAACGGGTTGACAGATCTTGTTATACTCATGCCGTTCCCTCGTTCTCCAAACAAAGACCAAAGTACCTTGAAAATAAGGTAAAGCATATTGCCAGCTGTCATATTATTCTCACATACACGCTCATTCGAGCTTACTCAATGTTGAGTAACTTTTACAAAAAAAATAAGTAAAGAATGTGCACACCAAAAAGTAGTCGTCGGAAATGCCCTAATGCAGTCTTCTCCGTGTACGCTTTGCTAATCCGATCACTACTACATGAATATTAATGTATGTGTGCTATGATGAAGACGTCGTTTGGCTACAGTAACCTTTATTCAGTAAAATGGCGTCGAATCAAGAACGCGTGCGCGAAGCAATTTTGCACAAAAGAGTAGAAAATCCAGATATGTCGCACGGCGATATTGCCAAGTCATTAAAAATCGCAAAATCGGCGGTTACTAAAGTGCTAAAAAACACGCTTAACTTTAAAGAGAAAGGTCGGTTCCGGAGGTAACCATGATTCTCGTTCCGTCGCGGAGAGGAAGAAAGTGATTAAAGAATTTAAGAAGAAACCGAATATCTCCGTTCGTGATGTGGCGAAAAAAGTGAAAATGTCTCTATCGTTCGTCCAGAAAGTGAAGAAAAGTGCAGGCTTGAAATCATTCAAAGTAGGTGTTGCTCCAAATCGTAACGACAGCCAGAACAAGAGCGCAAAATCTCGATCGAGAAAATTATATGACACTATGCTGAAGGAATACGACTGCATAATATTGGATGACAAAACATATTGCAAAGCTGACTTTAAGCAGATACCGGGACTACAGTTTTATACCTCGTTGCAAAGAGGAAATGTTGCTGATCGTTTTAAGCAAAAAAAATTGTCGAAGTTCCCAAAAAAATACCTCGTATGGCAGGCAATATGTGGATGCGGTCTCAGAAGCGACATCTTCATCACGACTGGCACTCTAAATGGACAAATTTACGTAAAAGAGTGTCTGAATAAACGACTGTTGCCGTTCATTCGGGAACACAACGGTTCGGTGCTGTTCTGGCCTGACCTGGCATCTTGCCACTATGGAAAACTGGCTAAGGATTGGTACATTGCTAATGGTGTAAATATTGTCCCAAATTATTGCAATCCGCCAAATTCGCCAGAACTCCGTCCGATCGAAAAGTATTGGGCTCTGGTCAAGAGGAATCTTCGAAAAACGAATAGCGTAGCAATTGATGAGAAAAGCTTCAGGCGTAACTGGCAGAAAGCTGCAAAATTGGTGACGGATGACACTGTGCAAAAACTGATGGAAGGTGTCAAACGAAAGGTGCGGGCATTTGGATATAACAGGTCAAATTGACTTAACTGTATATGTTTTATATTTGTATTTTTATGAAGTCTTAAATAAATGATTTACTTTTGATTTTCTCATATTTTCCATTTAATACCACTCATTTCCCGTTGACTACTTTTTGGTGTGCACATTCTTTACAATATAAAACAGAGAAACTGGCTTGGTGCTGTCCAATGCTGGTTGGTTACCGGTTACTGGTGGATATCTGAACCTAACTCTCGGGAAGTCCGAATCACATATGGAAAATCCTTGAAACTTCTAAGGGATTTGTTATACCTCGGTAGGTTCTAAATGTTTCTGGATAGCTCTCAAGATGTATAGATCTCTGGAATAATGTGAGCATCGGGATCTTAGCAGAACCCGGGAGATTTTCATGAAATTGGCCATATTGAATTGTCTGAACAACTGAAAATTCCTTAGAACTTTGAGAAAAGCCCAAGAACTTTTGTGAAACTCTTACTCAGTGTTTCTGCAAAAATTATAGAATTTCATTGAACTTTAAGAAGGTTTTTAAGATTTCTGAAAAATCCCTAGTAATTTTAAGAACTATAAGTTTTAGGAAGTCCGTGTTGCTCATGGAAAATGCATGCAAACAGTTCAAAATTGTAGAAAACCCATAATACTTCAGAGAAATTCCCATAACTTGAAGTACGCACATAGTACTTTTCAAATATCCCTAGTTTTTTCAAGGAAATCCAATGAACTTTTTAACAATTAAAACTTTCAAAACGCCCATGGAACTTCAAGAAATCTCAAAAACATTTGAGAACTATATCAAGCTGTTCGGAAGTCTTAGAAGTCTATGGAAATATTGATTTTTTTTTGTTTCATTATTATCAAGATTTTCAGCTCCGTGCTAGTTCATCTTCCATTGTATTCACTTAAAAACCTTTTTGGGTATTTTTTGTTACTTTGACGTGAGAGGTATGTATTGGTGTGAGAGGTACGGCGGGCTCGCCCCACTACTGAAATACCCAAGCATCTTTTGAGATGTCGGGAATTTTTTTTAGGATATGTTCAAAATCCGTCGGAATTTGGAGTGTTCTGAACTTTAAATTTAAATAACAGTCCTGTAGAACCACTGGGAGCTCACACAACATTGCTTATGTTTTTAATATTTGTGAGAAATCCGAACTACCTCTGAAGTCCGTAAAACTTCTGGAAAATCTGTGGCACATAGGGTAAGGGACGGGTTTTAAGCAACTTATTCAGCATCTGGTTTTAAGCAACTTTTTCAGCATCATTATTATATATTACATACAGCTTCATCACATTTGATGAAGCTGTATGTAATATATAATAAGAACTGCCAATATTTACACGTTAATCCTTCTGCTTACTTCTGATCTACCGGAACATACCTTCAGAAACGAGCAATAGGCTCAGAAAATTTCATAGCCATGGAATAGCAGGGACGTATTATAAGCATGTGGATTGCTTTCCGATCAAGAAAATGTTTTCTTCAGCTCCGCAATCTATACATAAACTAACAATATTGTATGAGTGCGATTCCGTGCATGTGTGCGAAGGTGAAATGAAATAGTCCAGTTCACGATTTGCTGCAAACATCAATTTCCTCAACCCACTCCTTCGTTTTACTTTTTTTTTTTTTGTTGGGGCGTAGAACCACTGCGTCCACTGAGTTGAACTTTTGTGGTATACCCCTGTTAAAATTTCGTTTTACTTATCCGCTATCGAAAACAATCAACCATAACATGTCGATTGCTATGTGATGTGATAAGAACCTACCATCAGTGCAAGGATTACCTATGTCTGCAGGACTATCCTCAGCAGGTTGGCCCGAGAGAATAGCCTACGTGATGGCTTGTTGTAGCAGGGCCAGTCGATCTCAATGAGGACCTTCGGAAGACTACGCCACTTGTCTTCACATGACAAGGGACTGGCGACTCCACGAACCCTTGCCCAGTCAACATATCCTTCGAATGCCTTAGGCTACCTCCCCAATCCCAGTTATGTTGTTGTTATAGGAACAGTAGAAATTTTTAGCATAAATGATGATTTATAAAAAAAATTAATATACAAATTGTACGAAAACTCACGGCTACAATTAATTTTCATGTGTACTAGTGAATGTACTGAGATATTGCAAATTTCTACTGTTCCTAATGAAATAGTTGTTTAAAATTTAAATAACTTACCATAAAAGCATACCAGTCTCTATATTGTATCATATATTCAAGGAATAAAACTTTCAAACGCATCTTTCACTGCTTGCACGTATAGGACTCATATGCTTTAAAGGGTGATACGGTCAAAATTTGGTCAAGGGAAAACGCGTGTAAATCGGTGAAATCGTTTATTTAAAAAATCAAATTAAATTTCTTTTTCAAGTTCAATTAGTATAAAATTCAGGAAAAATATTCAGTTAGGCTTCCGCTTTTCCAAATCCGAATTGCCGGGCCTTACGCTTGACCCCTGCCATCAGATTTTGTACAGCCACCTTGTCCACCTTCTTCGCCGCAGAAAGCCAGTTTGCCTTGAACTGCTGCTCGTCCTTAGCAGTTTTTTTGGTCTTCTTTAGGTTCCGCTTGACAATAGCCCAGTATTTCTCAATTGGGCGGAGCTCTGGCGTGTTGGGAGGGTTCTTGTCCTTGGGAACCACCTGCACGTTGTTGGCGGCGTACCACTCCATGGCCTTTTTACCGTAATGGCAAGATGCCAAATCCGGCCAAAACAGTACGGAACAACCGTGTTTCTTCAGGAAAGGCAGCAGACGTTTATTCAAACACTCTTTCACGTAAATTTCTTGGTTGACAGTCCCGGAAGCTATGAAAATGCTGTTTTTCAAGCCACAGGTACAGATGGCTTGCCAAACCAGATATTTCTTTGCGAACTTTGACAGTTTCGTGTGCTTGAAAATATCTGCTACCTTTCCCCTTCCTTTTGCCGTATAAAACTCCTGTCCCGGAAACTGCTTGTAGTCGACATCAAATGACTGGAAGAAACATGAAATAAATAGTGATTTCAGATCATCTAAATATGAAATAAATTTAACTCAATGTTCAACATCACATTCTGGCAACAAGCCTAGATGTGAGAAAGAGGGATTGGATTGGATTTCTATATTTGAGAGACTTCCAGCCGTTGGCTGGGTCGTCTCTGGCATGTGAAAAGGAGGTGATGAAGACATTTCCCCCGGTACACGCGATCAAATGCAAAATACACAAAGGGAAAATTTGAGCGAACTTCTTCAGCAGGTAGGAAACTGATGGTTTTCTAGATGATGTATTTTAAATCTTCAAAATGACAGTAATAAAATGGTAATCAATCATGATTTATACATCGAATCATTAGCCCGATAGATAGAGCTTATGTTCGTATAATTAAAAGTGAAATAATTTGGAAAATGTAGGAGTTTTAGACCTATTTCCTAACAGCGGATTAAAATTGTAACCCCTGATTAAGCCTTTCCCTACCCTATAAGATTTCCGGAGGCCCAAGAAGTTTTTGCGATGTTGTTAGAATCCGTAGAACTTCTTGACATTGGGTGGAGCACTATTTCGGCCGGGGACATATTTCCGTCATTAATCGCTATTACTCAGTCACGATCAAATCAAACGACTTGATGATGATAACAAATTAGTCATTTGGTTTGAATACGGCTTATTAATATTGATGAATGGTGGGAATCGGTCAGCTGTCAAAGTATTGACGTACCCTAATGAACTTTGGTAAATTCTGATATTTTTTCGGGATTTTTATCAAAAGAGAGCCGGATCCTCAGACTGGAGTCTGAAGTTTAGAACTTTCCAATTTACTTATGAATCGTTTGAGGTCTTTTAAGAAGTATGTCGAACATGTGCGTGGTTCGTAGAAGTTACGGGATGCTAATCTTAAGATCTTCTGGATTGTCCAGGACACTTCAGGCAAGTCCATACTACTTAAGAAGAACTTCTGGAAAGCTCATGAAAATTATCAAAAGTTCAAAAAGCATCAAGAGAATCGGTAAATCGGTAACACCTCTAGAATTCGTACCCTTAGCCTAAGAAGCTTCAATGCGCCTAGAATTTTTTGAAATTCTCAGCACATTTTGTAAATTTCTGGGAGATACATAGGATTTCGTAAAGGTTCTAAAAAATCTGAACTGCTCGGAAATCCGCAAAAAAATCTTAGATGTCCGTCAATCAACTAGGAATTCTCAGATCTTTTGGGAAGTCTAGAGAACTTTTGTGAAATCCGTAACTTTTCTGGGATTGTTTCATAATTTAAAAACTTTTTGAAAGACTGTGCGAAGCCCAATAACTTCGATGTAATTTATATAATTTACGGAGCATGTTCAGTATTCCAGCAAAGCTCATGAATTTCTGAAAAGCGTATAGAGCTTAACGAAACGTTCTAAGATAATTTAAAAAATCCGTAAAACTTCTGAAGAATCTACTGTTGTGAAATCGGTAACTTTTAATAGATTTTTTCATAACTAAAAAAAAATTTCGGAAAATTTACAACAATTCGGATTAGTCTGGATTTCTGGTAAGATAATAGAACTTCTAGAAAAGTCCAAAAACTTCTGAGGAATCCATACAATGTAAGGACATTTTGCAGAAAACCTCACTTTACATGTATCTTAGCAAATACAACGAAACCGATTGCTTGATTTACGAATGTATTCGTTAAATAGCTCAACGAAAAAAATTCGTACTGTTTATGTTGTTAGCCACGTAAAAATTGTACACTCGTTTTCCATCAAACATTTGGTGAATCCATATTTCTGGGTGTCCGAAAATCTGTCAGCATTATCATGAGCGTAATGAAATGATGACTATTATATATTGTTGCTGATGTCACTAATTCCGATTTTCTTCGAAACTTCGTTAATAAAACCTCAAATATTACATCACTTTCTAAGCACCGCCGAGCCCGGTGCCCCTACCCTAGGTATATTTTCGGCCTTCTAATGTATGTCGTTTTGGAAGTGATTAGAGCCAGTTTCTTCTTTTGCTTTGCTATGCTCAGCTTCCCCCCTTCGGCGTGTCCCGTTCCACCCACCACCCACGCTTGGTCGTCTCTCCTGGGCACGATTCGGAGAGGCTCACTACTTGCGATTGCACACGTTGCTTTCCACGCGGGAGCGCTTGCTTCAGTCTTGGTGAGAACCGCCTGTTGGACACACGTCCGTGCCGTTTCGAATTTCGCTCAGTGGGTTTGATTAGTACTGCGAATCTTTTACCTTGTTTTTGAGGAAGTTATTACGCGTTGGTAAAAAAAAAAGTTTCTTGAACAATCTCTGCCAAGAATGTCGAATCGTGTTCTTCTTATCGAATTTGGAGTTATAACTAGCAAATGTCGATAATGACCGCCGCTAAGCCGTAGTTTATTCGCATTGACGGTGGTTTGTTACTGGTCGTCAATAGCTAGGATCTTATCTCTGAGCTATTCTCTCGATCGCTACTGAGCGAAATTGCGCGTTCTGTTCGTCCGTGATTTGCGTGTCGCGCTTCGCTTGTGGATTGTTCTGTTTTGATCGAAAATTTCGTCCAAGGTGCAATACCGTGACTCCGTCGGTAATTGTTCTACTTCACGTCTGAAGTTTCGGAGAGTCATATTTTTCCGGAAGGCGGTGGAAATCTTTGCGCAATGGCGGCACCGTAGGAAGGTAGTTCACGTCAAGACTCTTAACCGCCAAAGGAAAGGATTGTTCTGTGATTTTTTGTACGATTGTGATTACCGAAAAGTGCGACAAGATGTCGAAATAATTTGTAACCCAGTGTGTCTTTACCTTGATCGTTGTGCGATCGTCTACTTAAGAAGAAAACGAAGGAAGCTAAGTCGTAGACTAGTTGAAACTATTTTAAACTTGAAGCGAAGCTTTAGTTTAGACAAGTGCGTACCAGAAAGTTGTTTCAGAGCGCCATGTGTGTAAATTTCCCGTAAAAAGTCTCAATTTGAGCAACGTGTTACCTCGCAAGTGTGTGCTAAGACGAAAAACAAACTACGGACCTGCAAGTTATCAAACTGGCGGCTAAACGTACAATGAGACCAAGTAAATCGCTATTCATAAGGAAGTTCAAGCGCAATCGCATCAGAACTGTTTTACAAAGGTTAACCTCAACAAGTGGGGGGAATTGTATAGTGGATCGCAAGCATCTTCTTATGAAAGTACCATAGATCCAGATTCAAAGTGTATTAAGTGCATTTTTTAGTTGTTTTGGTCAGCACTCACCGTTATGAGTTATATGAGTGACCGTGATCAACAACTCCACGCTGAAGATGGCAGTGATGGTGAACAACCTAAACACCACCAACAATTACAATCAATTCAACAACACAGCAACCACCAACAGCAACAAGCTCACAAACTGTCACCAACTCGACCAGCACAACAACAGCAAAGTCAACATCAGCAGCCAAAATCTCCGCAAGGAAGTAACCGGTTGTTGCAAAGTTCGCAGTGGAGCAAGAGTTATGATTCGGTTATCAACTATTGGAACACTAGCGGACCTGTTGCTGCTGGTTATCAGCAGCATTACGGTGGCTATGCACCATCACCTCCTCCTTACCATCACAGTCATCAGCAGCAACAGCGGCAGTTAACACCGCCGCTGATACATCCCATTTCACCGGCTAGTCCTCCTCAATTGACTCAAGTCCAACATTCGCCTCCGTCGCCCTCGGTTCCGGCTAGTGCATTACAGCAACAGGCCCACCTACAAGATCGGAGTACGAGCAAGTCGACAGGCCACCCATCCGGTAAGCCAAGCATTGGTTGCGATGCGAACACCGTTGATCTTGTTTTTAGTTAAAATTTTGAGGTTAGGCAAGCCGTTTGCGTTGTGGTGTCTCGTCCATATGTACACCTGGTGCACTGCACGGTATATCAATACAACGGTAGATTTTGTTTGATCTGTCGTTGAGCTTCAAAAATAAGCATCCGAAGCACACGTGAGGTCGATCTAGCAGATTATTTCTCGGTCAACATTGGGGTGGGGCGAAATAGCCAAAATGTGAACAAATCACAGAGAGAGAAGTTCACAAATTAGTCTACAAACTCGAAAATATAGAACAAAACACGAGTTTGAACCATTGAAAAACAAGTTTCGATTTTATTTTTAGAATTTTAGTATTTGTTTCAATATTTTATTATTTATTTTTTATATCTAGCAGGTTGCAAGGTAACTTGTTGCAATACAGTTGATGTCACTCCAATACTACTCAATTAAGTCACAATCAATTCGATTTTGTGTTGCTTGGGATGTTTGTCAGATTGCTCTTTTGCCTAAATGAAAAAGGCAAATTACGCGAAGTTGCCTCGATTTTGTAACAAGTTGTAGCAAAAAAGCGTAAAAAGTGGACATTCATGAGAATTTTTTTTATATAGGGTAACTGCCCCCATAGTGATCTCATTGTTCCTTTATTCATCCTACGATGGATCGGTTTCGTTTTCTAATAATGTTTGCTTACGTTAAATGACTACAACAAACATTAATAACTAATCCTGTCACGTGTATATCGTTTTATGTCAAGTAGGATGAATTGCAAAGTGATGAGATTAATATAGGTACATCTTCCCTAGTAACGAATAACAATTTTATTACAATCATTTTCCTTTAACCAAGAACCCAACCTATCTAACTTAAAGTATGTAAAAAACACAAGCAGCACACAACCGTCAAACATGGTTTCAGCAGCTCTATTGCGACTTAATTGAGTCACAGAACAGTCACCTTTACTGGGTTGAAACAAGTGTGCTACTAGGGAAATATCTCTTAACCTGTAATGTTACCTATTAGATAAGCATTGATTGCTTTTTTCCCCGTTAGCTGAAAGTTGAAGAAGCTATGCTTAATTAAATTTTCTGTTCTTGGTTAATCAAAAAACTGAATATTCAAACCTATGCTATAGCTTTCCGGAGCCAAATAATACTAGATTAAGAAACATAGTTGATAGTTAGAAAGAATATCAACGAAAAATATTTATTTGAACTATTCATGATATGGGCCAAACCGATCAATGTCACCTCGCTTCCCCGTTTCAGGGTACTGTAGTTTTTTATTATTGAGAATATATGTTGATCATATCTTACAGTTTGATTCAGCGTGTGAGAAAGCAAACAAGTCAGGGGCGAGAAGTTGCAGTTGTCTTATCCTATTCAAAGAATTTATCCGTTTTTATGAGCATGAGCAGGATAATGAGCATGATTGACCGCCCGAGGTTGTTACTCCGTTACAGCCAGTTCAGCTGTTATTACACAGAGGATCAACAGATGATGCAAACATGCTCAATGTGTAAAACTGGTGATACCAAACTAAGGCAATACCGGCGCTGGCCTCCCCGAATGCAGGTCAAATGAGGAAAGGGTAGGAATGCGTTAACGTTTATTTGGACGTTTTATTGGAAGCCGAGACCACCGCCGCACTTCCACGAGAAATCACTGGGCTGTTGGATAACAAGATTGGGTAGCAGCAGGGTTCGTTTTGGCAAACGGTAAGCTGAATTCACGCTTCGTTTAGTAAAATATTTAAATATTAGTACCGAATTCTGATTTGAACCGTTTTATACCAACATTGGGGCCACACACAAAGTGTAATCGTGGTTTTTAATGCTGGAAATCCGATTTGATCCGAGTTAAACCAATAATAAGGATGCTATTGGAGCCACTCACAAAGTGTGATGGTGGTTTTCCGTTAGGAAAACAAGGTTAATTTTATTAATGCTTGAGATACGCTTTGTTGTTTTCTTCCTGTGCTCACTCGATCACTCGTTTCACCGAATTATAGATAACCGAAACAATACGAAACGCGCCATGCTCGATAGGAAAATAGTGCGTAATAAAGCATCGACACAACCTTTCACAGCCGATGCTCGAACCATACTCTTTTTTCGTAACTTTCAATTTTTACTACTGTATCCTACAATCTATTGCACTACTGTAACTAATAACTGTATCAATCAAGTTGAAGTGTCGAATGAACAATCTATTCTAATCCATTAAAAATTGCAATTGAGGGATTTCGTAAAAATAAGAGGTCGTAGATGCATTTCGTGCCTCCTGGCAACTTTATGTTTCTATTGATATCCATGCTCATCGGCTTAATACCAACCGGGAGAGACTTGGTCTTATACAAAACGATTGCATTATCTCCAATCCGCTCAACCAATCGCAATGTTTTTGAGATATATTGGACGGATTATTATAATTTGAGATAACTCAATGCAGATGTCTTCCAAATTTGGCAAATGGTAGAGAGCTTAGAGTAGAGGAATACCGGAAGAATAAGCGATGGTTCTGCGCGTGTATTTTAAAAACTTTCGATTTTCCCCATGCTTCTAAATCAAACCACATTAAATGCCAAACATTTAACGGGTACTGTAAAGTCTCGATATGTTAATTTTCTGATTATGTTGGATTTTTGTATAGGATAACCACCGAATTATGGGCTGCAAAATGGTGAGTAGATAGCTGGGATGGAGCGTGCGTCCTCGCAACATAGCTATGGTCCTCACAAGTTCCTACCTCATGCTTCCACGGGTCAAGAGATGACAAAGACCGCCAGCTAAGGGTTGCGTACTTAGCTGGTAGTGCAGCCTGGGCACTGTTGTCCTTCTGACTTCAGCTAGATTGAGGAGGTGCGTGCCGAGCGTCTGTCCACCAAGGAGGTGCGGCTCAAACAGCGTCTGTTCTGGCATCCTGGCGGTTGAGTAAGAAACGCTGTATCGCGTCAACGATACGTTAGGTGGCATCCGCACCAAGGCGATGTAGGCAGCGTGACCCCGGTAAAGAAGCATGCTGAAATCTTACCCTACCACGAAAAATGTATTATTATTTAATTATAAAAGTATTCTTTATACGGTATATAATTTCAGATCATCCATAGAATTCCCAAGTATTGTATGATAATTTTGAATTGTTTTCTTCCCTCGTGGCTATGATAATGCAAGTCCTTCTACAATTGCAGCAGGATCAGCAGACATGCAGACATTACAAATATAATTTTTATTATCATTTTATATTATAACATCCCTTCACAATATTATTCAATGCTATTTCCAGCTTCGCATTTGCATCGTTGTAAGTTTTGGCCCACCTAACTCACGTTGTGTATTTGAAAAGATAGGATTCTTTTTACATTTTTTTTTTTTAGAGAGAGAGGATAATATACGACAAATTCTACAAAAAATATATATATATTCGTCGTCCAAATTAGTTAATTCAAAAACTAACATTGTTTATAAGCCTACCTTTTCTATTTTACAGACATAAAGAATCATTTATGGGACCAGTAGGAAAAAAGAGTTATCGGAGAATTTCCTGTCATTCATTTTTAATTTTTTTTTTTTTTTTTTGGGTTTATTGAGTTTCCGTTTTTGGGCAGTAATCATACTCGTATGAAATTTATTTGCTTCAATTTTCTTTTCTATTTTGCTAGGATGCCAGGTGATCAACTTAATTTCATTATATCACGTTGGAATTTTCGCTATTTTAGAGTTTCAATCATCTAACATCTCAGCGGAAGAGGAAAATAGCGCCATTTAATTATTATATGTACATTATGTAGTATTTCTTTACAACATCGTATTATTTCCATCACCTTCACATTTTCATACAACAACCCTGATTTAGGCGGTATCTGGCTTAAACACCAAACATACATTCAATTTATGACATCTAGCATTCCTTATATGTCCAGTATATAACGCAGAAAATTACAGCTGTGGTAGGCTTTTGAAAATTACGGAATCTGTGGTAGGCTTTTGCACTTATTGCTAAATGTATTTTTCACTTCCGGTTTGCAAATGGACTTTTTACCAATTCTGAGCTAATCTGATTCATGCAGCGCTGTGCGCCATTTGGCTAGTGTTTGATTTTACGTTTCAACCTTTGTCATTACTTGATCATAACTCACAATATCATTATATTTGGTAATATTGCTTTATTGATTTTACTTCAAAGATGATTAAAACATTACTTATTGTTTTTTTGCCCATGTATCTTTAACTCCCTTCCAGTTAAATCTTCCCATTCCTAACTAGTTAGCAATAACTATTAGGCCAGCAAAAATATAAGCGGATTGCTGTTATAAAATCAGCATCAAGTAGCAAATAGTGACCATGGCAAAAGTGAATTAAAATGTATAAATGTTAGTTTTGTAAAATTTCAATAGATTTAATAAACTTTTTCAGGATACCTCAAATCAAGATTTTGGTGAAATGCTGTCATCGCTGAAAACGAACGAAAATGTGCTTAAGCGCGAACCACAGAACTCTACACTTTAACATTTTACAACATTTCTTGCATTTCAGGATCAACCGAATGAAGATCATATATTATAGATACGAATGCTTGTAGTATTTTTTTTTATGAATTCATTTATTTGTACAGGCTCAATCGAATCAACTTTACAGAGCCAAGTTTTCATGTTTATATACATCAGTTATCTTAGAACTAAGGTTAAGGGGGTGGAACCGATTACTCGCGGCCGTCTCGAGGTTAATAGGAATTACAATTTTATGGATGGGAAAATTGCGGTGGAAATTTTAAACAAAGCATGAGGAACAATGGTTTTCTTATATCTAGAATTTCAAATTACAATTTTTTAATTGAACGTTTTCAATTTAAAAAAAAAATCACCACCCACACACACCACAAAACACACACACACACACACACACACACACACACACACACACAACACTCACACACACAACCACAATCACACACCGATGCACACAATCCTCAAAAATTTAACCTAAACAAGTAAGTTAATCAAACTACAATCTAAGGCTAATGTTAGTCAAAAACACATAAATGAGTTTCATAAACTCCAGATCGCGTGCAGCCAAAATGTCTCGAATCGGTACATTGGGTTGTCTACCTCGAGCCCGAAGGGAATCATAAAGCTCAGATCTGACTCCACGATGCTCAGCACAAAACCAAATAACGTGATCTGCGTCCTGGTAACCTTGTCCACATTCACAGAGATTGCTGTCTCCCAGCCCAACACGGAACAAATGAGCGTTTAAAGAATAATGATTGGACATGAGGCGAGACATCACACGAATGAAGTCTCGACCCACATCCAATCCCCTGAACCAACATTTCTTAGACACCTTAGGAGTGATAGAGTGTAGCCATCGCCCCAAATCTCCTTTACTCCATTTATACTGCCAGCTATCGAGTGATATCTGACGATAAATATAGAAAAATTCGTTGAAGGCGATTTGTCGGTCATAAATATCGCCTTCCATAGCGCCCACCCTTGCAAGCGAGTCCGCTTTCTCATTGTCAGGAATCGAACAATGAGATGGGACCCAAACAAAGGTGATAATAAAAGAACGTGAAGATAAAGCACTTAGAAGACCTCGTATTTTCATAAGAAAATAAGAGGTGTGCTTTACCGGCCTCAAGGAGCGAATAGCCTCTATAGAACTAAGACTATCCGTGAAAATGAAGTATTGATCCGGTGTAAAAGAGGCAACAGTTTCTAAAGAAAAGTGAATTGCTGCCAATTCCGCGACAAAAACAGAACAAGGTGCTTGAAGTTTACGAGCGACGCTATAATTTTCATTGTATACACCAAAGCCAGCGGAGTCCTCTATCAAAGACCCGTCAGTGAAAAACGTTTTGGTGGAATCAACTAGGCCAAACTTTGCAGCAAATATCACCGGAGCAATCATAGGACGATGATGCTCTGGGATTCCACGAAGCTCCTGTTTCATGGATAAATCAAAATGAACCGAATTTCCGAAGTTGGAGAAGCAAACACGATTGGGAATATTCAGCGAAGGGCTGACATCCTGTGTTATGTATAAATGGTACAAAGTCATGAAGCGGGTTTGAGGATTCAACTCAAGGAGCTTCTCAAAATTTTCGATCACCTGGGGGTTCATAACTTCACACCTGGTGAGGAGCCGGAGAGATAATTCTGAAAACCGATCCGAGAGTGGCAACATGCCAGCCAGCACTTCAAGACTCATGGTATGAGTCGAGTGCATACAACCTAACGCGATACGAAGACACCGATACTGAATACGTTCCAGTTTGATGATGTGCGACCGAGCCGCTGACTGAAAACAAAAACTACCGTATTCTATAACCGACAAAATCGTTGTCCGGTACAACGTTAGAAGATCTTGCGGATGCGCTCCCCACCAGGTCCCGGTAATTGTGCAGAGAAAGTTGATCCTTTGTTGGCACTTTCGCTTCAGATACTCAATGTGGGATCTCCAGGTGCACTTTGAATCGAACCAGACCCCAAGATATTTAAATGACATAGAATGAGTTATCGGTGTACCCAAAATTTGAAGCTTCGGTTGTGCAGGGTTATGCTTCTTAGAAAAAACTACCAACTCAGTTTTCTCCGTAGAGAATTCGATACCTAGCTCGAGAGCCCAAGTAGACAAATTGTCTAAGGTATCCTGTAAGGGTCCTTGCAGATCGACCCTATTGGGTCCCGTGACAGACACTACACCGTCATCTGCAAGTTGTCTCAACGTACAATTCTCACTCAAACAACCGTCAATGTCTTTGACATAAAAATTATACAAAAGGGGGCTTAAACATGATCCCTGGGGGAGACCCATGTAGCTAAATCGAGAAGCTGTAGAGGTTCCATGAGAAAAGCTCATATGTTTCTCTGACAGCAAATTGTACAAAAAATTGTTCATTAATGGTGAAAAACCACAAGCGTGGAGTTTATCTGAGAGAACTTCAACAGATACTGAATCAAAAGCCCCCTTGATATCCAAGAAAACAGAAGCCATTTGCTCTTTTTTAGCAAAAGCTAACTGAATCTCTGTGGAAAGCAACGCGAGGCAGTCGTTCGTTCCCTTACCCCTACGGAAACCATATTGAGTATCTGAAAGCAGGTTATTCGTCTCAACCCATTTGTCCAGGCGGAAAAGGATCATTTTCTCCAACAACTTTCGAATACAAGATAACATCGCGATGGGTCGATAGGAGTTGTGGTCGGACGCGGGTTTACCAGGTTTTTGAATGGCAATAACTCTCACCCGTCTCCAGTCATCCGGTACAATGTTGAGAGCCAGAAACTGATTAAACAAGTGCAACATGCGCCTCTTAGCGACGTCTGGAAGGTTCTTAAGCAAGTTGAACTTGATTCTATCAGCCCCTGGAGCCGTATTGCCACACGAAAGGAGTGCGAGAGAGAGTTCTACCATTGAAAAAGGTTGGCTGATCTCATCTATCGAATTCGTGGTTTCGCGAGGAAACATTTGTGCTGGCACAGAATCTGGACAAACTTTTCGCGCGAACTTGAGGATCCATTGGTCCGAATACTCCTCGTTCTCGTTGTTCGTAATTCTGTTACGCAATCTTCGCGCCGTATTCCAAAGGGTATTCATCGACGTTTCACGCGATAGCCCGTCCACGAATTGTCGCCAGTAACCGCGTTTCTTGGCCTTGATGAGGCTCTTAAATTCTCGTTCGAGAGCCGTGTACCTTTCGAAGTGCTCAGGTGTTCCACGTCTACGAAAAACTTTGAACGCGTCGGACTTTTTGCGGTAAACCTCGGTGCATTGCTGATCCCACCATGGGGAAGGAGGTTTCCTGCGAAATGACGTTCCTGGAACTGGTCGAGTTTGAGCTTGAAGCGCGCTTTCCAAAATCAGGTTGGAGAGGAAGTTATATTCCTCCAGCGGTGGAAGCCCTTCTACCGTTGTTACGGCTTCATCTATTGCTGTCTTGAACCTTGTCCAATCGATATTACGAGTTAGATCATACGTGACGTTGATCGATTCCGGCGGAGTGAGCCCGGTGGCAACCGAAATTTTAATAGGCAAATGATCACTACCGTGGGGATCCTGGATCACATTCCACGTGCAGTCCAACGATAATGAATTCGAGCAAAGTGTGAGGTCTAACCTACTGCCAAGTGAGGATGGACCAGCCAAGCGTGTAATTTCTCCATTGTTGAGAACGGTCATATTGAAGTTGTCACAGAGGTCATATATCAAAGAAGACCGGTTGTCATCGTACAGTTCTCCCCAGCCTGTACCGTGAGAGTTAAAATCTCCCATGACCAACCGCGGAGCAGGAAGAACCGAACAAATATCTGAAAGTTGTTTCTGGTTTATTGAGGCTCTAGGAGGAATATAAACGGAAGCAATGCAAAGGCTTTTATTTTTAATAACAGCCTGACATGCGACAACTTCAATACCTGGAATTGGAGGAAAATTCACTCTATAGAAGGAGTAGCACTTTTTGATCCCCAAAAGTACTCCTCCTCCACGTGAATCCTCACGATCAAGCCGAATAATGTTGAAATCGAGAATCGGAAGATCGATTTCGGGTGAAAGCCATGTTTCACAAAGAGCAAATGCATCACAACTGATATTGTGAGCTAAAAATTTAAATGATTCCAATTTAGGAATAAGACTTCGACAATTCCACTGCAGAACAGTGATCAAATCCCCGACCTCTTTTGGCAAATTATCCATCGAAGGAAATGATAGCTGCAAGGAGGGGCCACTTTAATGTTAATTTCTTCAAAAAAGTTTTCACAGTGGGAAGCATTGCCATAACAATGCTTTTAAGAGGGTCAGACATTTCGAGGTACTTGAAAATACCTTCCACAATATCATCAAATGAGAACAGCCCAGATGAAGAGGGGGCTTCTGTTCTTAAAATCGGGGCATCAGGGGTTTTGGATGTCCCCGGGAGAGATGGGAAATCCTGTGTGTAGTTGGCACTTCGAAAACCAGGAGGATTTGGATTATCCTTATTTCCACTGCTCTTTGAATTGGGCATGTTGATTTGGGGCTTCTGTTCAGCTACTTTCCCTGCTCGGATGCGTCTTCGCTTCCGTGAAGCACCTTCCGGAAAACTGAAAGAGGTCCCCTCCTCAACCAAGTCCGAATCAGACTCGTCATCTGACAGAGCAGCAAAAGGATTTGTATTGATATCGGATGGCGAGGCTTTCTTAAGCATTTCTGCAAAAGATTGCCTTGAACGTTGTTTCAGAGAACGTTCCAATTTTTCCCCGCGTTGTTTGTACGCCGGGCATGACGAAAGAGCATGGGGGGGGGGGGGGGAGGAGTTCCCTTGCAGAAAACGCATTTTAGTGTGTTGTCTGCACAGGGACCAGCCTCATGTTTCTCCCCGCAAGTTGAGCAGCGTGCCTTATTGCCGCAATGAGAGGCCGTATGCCCCATCTGCTGGCAGTTTTGGCAGATCATTACCCGGGGTACAAACAACCGCACAGGTAGCCGAAGTTTGTCCAGTTCTAAGTAGTGAGGAAGGGCAGAGCCAGAAAAGGTCACCCGAAACAAGGCTGTGGGGGTAACTTTTTTCTTACCCTCGCTGTGCGATATTTTCACTAACTTTCTTACTTCCAGTATCTGAACTGGGGGGGAGCAGAGGGTTCTTGAATCGGCCAACCGCCCGCTTCTCCAAAATTTCAGGGCACAGACTCGCCTCTGTGACCACTCCTACAATCTCCACATCACGAGCTGGAATATAAACTCGATATTCCAGTGTAAAATGCTGGGAGGAAGCAATCTCATTAGCCTGCTTCAGGTTAGAGACGACAACACGGAGTTTATTAAATTTAACTTTCGTGATCTCTGTCACGGCTGAGAATCGCTTCGTCAGATCAGTAGTTATTTGGTACACGTTCAGAGGTTTAATTTTGGGCTGAAAGTAGACAACCCATGGACCGACTGAGTCCATTGGATAAGATCGCGGTCGGAAATTTATTTGTGCCTCCCCATCATCAGGTGGCAAAGGCACTTTTTCAGCTAAGCCGTCCATGTCGAAAAAACCTCTCCATCATGCACGATTTGCCTTACTTGTGGGAGCGTTGAACGCTCCCAACAATTTAAATCACACACAAACATAAAATAGGAATACACACAAATTAACGCTAAACTGTAGTGGGATGAGAGACAGAGGAAAAAACAAACTTAACTAATATTACTGATCTGTTGCTGCTGCTGCTGCTGCTGCTGACGCACCGTATGCCTGAACGTCGCACTTCTACACACTGCCTTCTTAGAAAAAAAAACTCACTTTCACTCCTTTCACTGAAGTGAATAGATTTTGAGAAAAAAACTAATTATTTAGAAGGATCGCACTCGAATACATCTTACAAAATAACGGAGCGCTGGATCGAACGAACTTTCTTCTTTCGCTGAACAAAGTGAGATGGATCGCCTCCCGCTTCTGTTTGGACAACTTTACGACTGTCTCGACCACTGTCCGAATAGCATCCACCGTAGACTTTCCTTTCCGGAAACCGAATTGCATATTTGATAGCCCGTGTTCGCTCTCTGTAAATTTCGTCAGCCTGTTGAGCATGATCCTCTCCAGGAGTTTCCCGAGCGTATCCAACAGGCATATTGACCTATACGGTGCTGGATCCCCCGGAGGCTTTCCTGGCTTCGGCAGCTACACTGGCTTCTGTATTTTCCACCTGTTCGGGAAATGGCCTTCCTCTAGACATGTCTGCAGCACATGTGTGGAAACGCCTGAATTACCACTTTCAGAGCCACGACCGGATTGGGCCTTTGATCTTCGTCACCACAATACAATACGCGTCGCCCCAGGGGCTACCACAGCAAGCGGATCGGCACAACTCCTTGTTTTTTTTTCAGCTGAAGAAATAAGGTAGTGACAAACGAGTCTAACTGTTAAACTGACTAAGTGAATGGTAGCAAGCCTGCCCGCTGTCGATGGAGACACAACTTCTCAAGGTTCGATTAATTCCACTCATTCCGGTGTTCAGCTATCCTGCGTCGACTTCTTTAGCCCAATTCTAGTTAAGCAGGAACGCAGTTTGGTGAAGCGCTGGCCTGTTCGCGTGTCTCATTTCGCGTGCAGGAGGTCGTACTCAATATAATCTTGCGTAATGACAATTCGTGATGTCGATTTGTGAACCGCAGAGGGTCCTCAGCGGCGTTCTATGTATTTCGATAAAAGTATGCGTTTCAAATCAACTGAAATTTCAACTCGCCATCGGCGTCTCACATGGATGGATGTTAAGAAGCATGCAGCACTCACTGCTAAAAGGACGTGTCATGATTTCCCTGGTCCTATTTGAAACACTCAGTATACAGCATACATTTGATCCATCTCTAGACGCCTAGAAACAATTTAGTTTTTATAAGGGTTCTTTAGACCAATATTTGTACTTGTATCAGGCTAAAAAACCGCTAGAAAGTGTGCACCGTTTCACGGGTATCACAGAAGAGAGCGTTGTTACGAGCAAGGCCATGGCCATGTAGTTCTTAAAGACAACCCCCCTAACTATATGAATCATTTAACAGGGAAATGGGGATTCACGCTGAACTTTATCAAGCAATGCAGTGTCATTCACTTGCATTCAATTGATATAGTTTGAATCATTGTTCTGTCAATGTTAATAAACTGTTTACCGATGATAGCAAACCTCTTGATATTGAAAAACCCTGGCGAAAGGCATTCGTCCGACCTTATCACCTGCCTCAAGCTATTTAGTTGTGTTTGCACAAGCCAAAATGAAAGTGACTGTATTCCAAACAAGTAGACAGTATGGGTAATAAACTTTTATCAGAGAATGTTTTTCTGACAGCCGACACGTTTCTTTGACATCATAGGCATGTTCTTAGTTTAGGAACCGACAATGCTTCTTTAAGCAATCTGGTCCTATGTTTGAAGATGTTATCAGATAATGTACTGTCGGTCGAAAACTGGAATAATCGACTAACGAAAATCGAATTAACTTTCATTCTGAACAGTACCCTTAGTGCTGGAATTGAGCTGGTAGATAATTCCAGTTTCCTCTTAAAATGATAATCAATCAACCAACCCTGATTTGAACAAATTTATTACAGAAATCTTTAGATAACAAAAAATCATCATCGTCCATTCTACCCCATCGCCCCCGAACCACTCGAGGACGTTACAAACGACTCACATCGAATCTATATCATTGCGTCAAGCATGTGAAAAATATAATTCAGAATTGCCATTAATTTCCCCACTCGTGTCTCCACTTTTCTACTAATTCATTACAGGTGTACCATTCGAGACGAATGCATCACCCAAGCAGAAGCGGAAAGCGAACCACCAGCAGTCATCGTAACTGGGACTGGGTTCTAAGACGAGGTTAGAATTCTATCGATCTACGATCTACACACACACACACACAACATGTCCGGTGGAAAGGATCGACGATCGCGGGCCAGCAAAACGCAAGGCTGGGAGGAAGCCGGCGGCGAGTTCTACCAGGAAAGCTACCCGGCGGATCTGGAGGGCATGCAGCGAGATCCATCCAAGATAGCGACCCTGTTGCCCTCGAAGCAGACAAGGAATGGTAAGTATTCACCACTACTGGAATTTGAAGTTCAGGATCATTTTAATTTATTGCGATCTTTGATTGTAGCTACCACGCGGCGAGTGCGACCGTCCCAGCAGGATACGAAAGGAACTCGCAGAAGGACTAGCTTTTCTTCGGTGGCCAGAAGGGGGTCACAGTATCACGAAATTCAAGTGGCCACGCTTCCGGACTTATCAGGTATGTACCTCTCACTAGCAACTAGCACGTGACGGAATAGTGATGATAGGGATGACAGAAAGGAACTTGATAATAAAACGTCGCTTTCCATTCACAGTTCTATGTGAAACAATCAGTAGAGCGATGAAGTGCTAATAACGTCACGCTGTTGTTTATTGTATTGATGGCTGCGCATTTTTTGGACTTGACGGTGTTACCATAAATCGGCAATGGACGGCTAAATTAGGTGGTTCCGGTTGGCCGGCAGGAAACCGATCTCTGATCGATAAGATTTATTTGAGCATGTCAGTGTTCGAAAGATGTGTACGCCAGGAATTCCGTTTCTTTTTTCGCAAAATGTCAAAAGGTCACCTCCACAAGACTATCAACTCACGGAGACGCATGGTAATTTGCAATTGAGAACGTTTTTGTTCTGTACCAATTTAGTAACGAAGCGAAGTCGTTTATTCTATTGAATAGATAACGCTCATATTCATTGTATGAGATTATAATGTTCAATCAGCAACAATTTCTTCAAAGCCGAGTATGGCACAGAGGTAATAAAATAGCCCCAGTCTTGCTACATTATGCAAATGAGACGTACATGTGGATAGGTATAGGTTGACGTTGTTCATGAAGACAAATGCCGAAAGCGTGCCGATGACCGATCTTGTGGTGATCGTATACTGAGCGATTCTAATGAGTAAATTACTTAATTGAAAGGTTCATATCGGTTAGGTACGGTCATCTTTGAGGACGACCGTTCTTTCATAGACGATTATTTGTGTCAGTTATAGAATGCTGTGGGATAGGGAATTGAGTGTTTCAATTATGGTTTTTAATTGTGAAATGTCGCAAAACAGGATTAACGAAACAATGAAAAATAATAGTGTGGGGCATTATCACTTGCAAGGTTGACCTGCTGTAAATGTTTATCGAATAATGTAATTGCATCATGCCGACACATCCATTGTCGAGATGTCCATCTCAATAACATTTACTCAAATTTGAGTGGCTACACTGTTTACGTAAGTTTGTCAAAAATTATTCAAAATTAAGTCAAATGCAGCAGGCGTTGTTTCAACTTTGGAAAGCTTCCCCAAAAAAGGGACGGCATGTTCCATAAGCATTTGCAATGGACCGGAAATGAGTATTACGTGCACTGTAAATCATATGAATGACCCTATCAGGTTGTGCTTCTGCTGGTTGACCCAAAACACCGCCTGCACCAGTTGAAGAAGGATCACAGCAACCCAGGAAATCCAATCCAATAGACTTTTGGGTATATTCTTCTATGGACGTATAGAAAACAAAAAAACTACAAGGTACAGCCCAATGGGGTTGTGCGCAAAGGTGACGTAGGACTACGCAGCAATCTAATTCCCATACAAGTCAGGGCCATCCGCTAATTGATTTAAGACAGTCCTGAAAAGGGCCAATAAAATTCTATTGTACACTCTTTATAAAGCATTTGGTGGCTCTTAATTATGATACGGCCCCGGTTGTATTTTCTACGATGGTTGAGAGGGCCACTATCTCTAACGCGTAGAAGATAGTTATGGATCTGTTGGTTCATTGGTTGTTCAACGCGCTTTGTCATTTACTCCGGGACGCGGCGTTTAAAGCAATGCCATGTTCAGCCGGGGCGCAGTAATGGAAATTAATTTCAAACAGCACAAGAGAAAAATTCATCCAAACGAACTCTTCAGTTGGCAAACTAATTTGGTCGTCCTGAAAAGGACGGATTTAGTTGACAGGGGGAGAAACAGTTCGCGATTGAACTTGGACTTTCTTTCTTGGTTCATTTCCTCTTCATTGCAGGTGGCCATCTGCAGGTGACGTGGGATGATTGGTTCTTGTCTCGTTGTCACGGGCGGCTTTTTCCCGCCAACTTGTAGGCTTCGGCAGCCATGTTTCTCGCAGCGAGGTTGACGGGAGCATCGGCAACAGCCAACTGCACTAACGCCTCTCTGGGCAGCGACTGCTCGTCCAACTGCAGATCCTACTCTGCACAGCTCCACGACCGCCGGAAAACTAAATCAAAATGCGAAGGTGTACCCCTTATATAACATTCACGGCTGCCTAGGAGATATGAAGTCTGTGCGCGGAATGTACTGTGCGTTTGGTAAATTTACTATGAAAAATCGATATTATAAGACATCACCTTATATTTGCGTTAATTTTATTAGTTGCATGTTAAAAATCAATAGTTTGGAATATTTAAATCGAAGCGTAGAAAATGTTCCGACGGTAGACAAAACGCGTCGGCCAAAGCGAAAATTGTACACGACGATGCTGACGAAGTTTGATTGCGTGGTACAGGACGATGAAACTTACGTCAAGGCAGACTTTAAACAGCTTCCTGGACAGGAATTTTATACGGCAACCGGACGGGGGAAGGTGGCAGATATTTTAAAGCACATTAAACTGTCAAAGTTCGCGAAGAAATATCTGGTGTGGCAGACCATCTGTACCTGTGGCTTGAGAGCAACGTTTACATTGCGACCGGAACCGTCAACCAGGAAATTTATCTGAGCGAATGCCTACAAAAACGTCTACTGCCTTTCCTGAAGCGACACAATTGTTCCGTTCTATTTTGGCCGGATTTGGCATCTTGCCATTACGGAAAAAAGAACGTTCAAGTGGTGCCCAAGGAAAAGAACCCTCCCATCACGCCAAAGCTCCACCCAATCGAACAATATTGGGCCATCGTCAAGCGGAACCTTAAGAAGACTCAAAAAGCTGTTGTGAGCGAGAAACAGTTCAAGGCAAACTGGCGTTCTGCGGCGAATAAAGTGAACAAGGAGACTGTACAAAATCTTATGGCAGATGTTAAACGAAAGACCCGGCAATTCGCATTCGGTAAAAAGGAAGCTTAGCTGAATATTTCTCCTGTATTCTGTATTAACTGAACTTGAAAAAGAAAAAGAATTTGACTTATTATTAAAAACTTTGATCGACTCACACACATTACTGTTTGACCAAATTTAGATCGGAACACCCTTTATTGCCTCTTCCGTGCAGCACTGGACATTCTTCTCTAAAAGCTTCTCTCTCGTTTTCCACCAATCGCTGGATCGCTGTTTGTGTCCAAATAATTCGAACTTACTTTCATCTGTCCACAACACCTTTTTATAAAAGGAAATCGGCTTGTCGCCGTGTTTTTTGGCAAATACCAGACGCATGATTTTTTTTGCGTTTATATATCAGTGCCCGACGAGATGCAAACTTATTCTTCCGGCATTCTTGGTGCAACCTAAGTCGTAGTGTTCTTTCGGAAATATTCAGAGACGATATCTTGGCTCTTGGCTTCGTTTACCCCGATCTCTCAGCTGGTCAAGTAAGTGACGTACGTCTTCACACCTCGTTGTAGTCGGGACCGGTAGTGGTTGGGAGTCCGGCCATTGGCGATGATCGCCAGGCTGCAGTTTGCAGGAAGTGGTGGAACATCGGAGGTGTAAATGTTGTACAAGATGGGGCCCTTGAGGAGCACCCGCCGGAACCGCTTGAAGATCCGAAGTGGCACCTGGAAGAGGTAATCGGAACGTACGATTTGTGAGATAGTTTCTTACCATTCTCGTGATGTAGCCTGCACTAGCTTGTGGACCAGTCTATCGTGCCAAACGTTGTCAAATGCGTTTTCCACGTCCAAGAGTACCATGGCTGCGTTGTTGGAGAGTGACTTGTTTCGTGGGATGATATTTTCTACTCGGGCCAGTTGATGAACGGTAGAGTGGCCTTTCCGGAAACCGAATTGCTCTGGTACGAGAACTTGGTGTTCTTCAACGTATTCCATCAGGCGTTGGAGGATGAGTCGTTTGGTGACTGCCGACAGCAACGTGATAGGCCTGTAGCTTGACGGGGCTGGATTCTTTCCAGGCTTCAGCATGGGAATGACTTTTTCCATCTTCCATCTGGTCGGGAAGTAGTTTAGCTGGAAGCATCTCATGAAGATCGCTGCCAGGAACCGGAATGCATTCATGTTCTTGCCGTGCATTAACGCCTGACGTACTTCGTCCTCCGTCCCTTGGTCGACGAACGGCGCATCGTCGGGTGGATGGTTTGCTGCACTGCGTCTTCGTGTGGACTCATCATGCTGGCATCCAGGATGTGCGCTTCCACGAGCTTGCTGACGATCGCGTTGGCCTTCTCCTGCGGAAGAACGAGGATACCTCCGGAATCGAGTTTCAGCGGTGGAACTGCGATTGGCTTCATCTTCCGTATCTTTGCTACCTTCAAAATGGTTTCGATTGGTCGCTCATGTGCGCAATGCTGTTTAAGAACTATTGGTTCCTGATGGTCGACATGCGGTCCACAATGATCCTATTTTAAAGCGACTCTTCGTGTTTCTTCAGGAGGCATCCGGTTCACTGGAATTGTCGCCTGATGGTGTTTTGTTGCTGAATAAGTTGCCGGGTCTAGGTATCAATCGTGGTGAATTGTCGCCTCACCGGTACCCAGCGGATGCATGCTTCTTCTCCTGCGTGAATCGTTTCTTCGAAAACACTCAGCTGGATTTCAATGGCTTCAACGGGTTGTACGTTCGTTTCTTCGAGAAGACGTGAGCTGACCCGATGGGAGCCCCTTTTCGTCACCGCCTTGGGTTGCAGTTAAGTTCGCACACCACTGGATAGTGGTCGGAGCTCTGTTTGTGATGGTTGAGGATTTCGAAGTGGTTTGTTTTCAATACTTGTTATATGAATACGAATGAAGAAAAAGAAGACATAAAAAAACAACAAATCGCGCGAAAGTCGAGCGACGAACCAGTGCATGCAGTGTTTGGCCGCATGATAATCGATCATCGCGTCACATCGCTTTGTTAAAATGTACGGAGGTCGGTCGCGCGACTTGTCAAACTTCGGATCGCGTCGCGTGTCGCGTCCACCCTGAGGGCGCCTTCAGTCGTAAAAACTTAATCTGGCCACAGTACTCTCTCTGCTTCTCTTATCTCGCTCCTTCCTTTTCTACAAAAATGGTTTAACATCAACCATTCATGGTACGCAATATAATGAATACTTACAACTGTTTGTTTTTATTCTGAACAGAACTGTCATAACATTTGCCTTCTTCCTTTTGCTTCACATCACAACTCAACAGCTCACCGTAATCCATTTTACGATGGCCCGGTGAGTTTTATGATGGCTGAAGTTGAACTTTTATAAACATGAGAACTTGATTCGATTAAGCCTGTGAAATAAAATGAATGAATTTAAAAAAAAGCCCAAACTAAGTATATTTTTAAACCTCAATAAATGTAACACGACAGAGCCAAAAATGGACCGATGCGAGCGCATCGGTCTAACGTGTATTTTTAGGTAATAATATATTTTCTAGAACTTCTTGTCGACATTTCAATGCCACTGTTATGGAATAACTTGTTAATCTAGTAAGGCCTGTACTCGAAAAAAATGCACCAGACAAAAGTGTTCGCCAAAAATTTATTTTAAGTCTGATTTTCTTGAAACTTTCAAGGAATGAACTAATACATATGGATTATGTTTCGGCATAATTACTTTATTCAATTTCCTTTCCATCGCTGAAAGCCCGCACCTTTCCCTTAAGACCCCTCATTACATTTTGTGCAATGGTGGAGGCGACCTTTTTGGTCACTTTCATCCATTTTTTCTTCAATTCCAGCTCGTTCTTAAACACCTTGGACGATTTTCGAATTTTGATCTTCATTGTGGCCCAAAATCGAAAGACGAATCTCTGGTGAATTTGGGTGGTTGGCGATTTTTGGTACAAAAACAACCTTATTGTCTCTGTACCAATCCAAGGTCGATCGCGCGTGATGGCATGATGCCAGGTCCGGCCAAAATAATGTCTCGCCTCCGTGGGACCGCAGGAAGGGCAACAGACGCTTCTGGAGGCACTCGGTGCGGTAAATTTCGCTGTAGATGGTACCCGTTGTGATGTACGGTTTACTCAGTTTGCCGCATTGGCATATGGCCTGCCAGAGCAAGTATTTTTTGGCGAATTTGTCCACTTTCTTCTTCCTTATGTCTTCCGGAACATCAAACCGTGAACTCCAGTCCCGGTATCTGTTTTGCGTCTGCCTTGATGTAGGTTTCGTCATCCATAACCACACACATCGGTTTCGTTAACCACTCTCGATACAGCTTCCTTGCGCGGGATTTGGCCACCATGTTTTGTTGATCACGCCAGTTTGGTGCCTTACGGACCTTGAATACACGAAGCCCAGCTCGTTTCATGGTTTGCTGAACGAACCAAGCGGAACACCTTGCCTTCAGAGCCGCGTCGGGAGTCGAAAGGTTCGGATTACACTTGAAATAATCCAACACCTTCCGGGCCTTCACAGGGTCAGCTGTCTTTGATTTTCTTCCACTTCCAGCCCGCCGCTCGGTCGTCTGGGACTCCTTAAACGATTTTACCACCCGAGACACAGTTGTATGGGTGATTCCCATTTGTCTTCCGATCCATCTCATGGTCGCAGTCGGATTTTCCATGACGGCGCTCAAAATTCTCCTGCGATTTTCTTCTTGTTTCGATGACATCTCAATTACCACTGAACCGATTGTTATGAAATTTTGCACGTGTAAACAAATCACTCCACTTAGTTATACCCAGATTTTCATCAATTTACCCACGGACAAAAAAGTTACACACGGATAAAAATTGTGCATTTTTTTCGAGTACAGGCCTTAGGGCCGGTTCATAAACCACGTAGACTCATTTTTGAAAATCTCAGACCCCCCCTCCCCCCTCGTAGACTTTTCTCCATACAATTTTTTGAAATTTTGTATGGAGCGTAGACTTTGGTCAAAGCCATCCCCTCCCCCCAAAAAAGTCTACGTGGTTTATGAATAGCCCCTTAGCCTAAACTTCCCTTAATGAAATGTTTCAAGTGTTACAATTATTTCGTCTTTCTTGTTTTCAGAAAATCTCATCAACGAGGAACGCACATGGGAGGAAATTCAGGAGATCAAATCGATGCCTGTCCCGATGGCACAGAAACGCGAGATGAAAGCCCAACTACAGGTTTGCCCGTTTTGCAAAATAAATTCGTCCACACCGCTAACATCTCACCGGTTTTTTTTTTTCAGAACGCTACCAAACTCCGCCTGCAAGGCTTCGAACAGATCAAATGGCGCCGGCGAAAAGCATGGCAAAGTGTATGTGCCAAATGGAGCGAGTACCACACCAAGCTGGAACTGTGGCGAATGTCGCTGAAAACCATCGAAGGTAACTTCGGCACCGGAGTGGTGGCGTACTTTCTCTTTCTGCGGTGGCTGATGTTTCTGAACCTGATCGTGTTCGGGCTGGTATCGGCCTTCATAGTGTTGCCCCACGTGGTGCTACGGGAGCCACAGGATCTACCATGTGAATCGGACCCAACGTCCGTTCAGTGCTGCTCGGAGTCGTACGTTAATGCGACGAAGAGCGTGGAGTTTGCCGTGTTGGACGTGATACAGGGGACGGGGTTCATGGAGGGGACCCTGCTGTTCTATGGAATGTATACTAATATGATCTACGGGTATAGTCCGATAGAGGATCGCTTCGTGGCTGCGCCCCCAGCTCGGATGGAGGCGATGACGACTACGACTATTAGTAGTACGACAATTAGTAGTAGCAGCACCATTAGCAGTAGCAGCAGCAGCAGCAGCAGCAGTAGTAGTAGTAGTAGTAGTAGTACTACCAGCACTACAATGGCTAGTACAACTCCGCTCAATGCGGCAGCAGAGATGAGGAGTAGTAATTATAGTAGTCTCAATGGCAGTTATTACGAAGGATTCGTAATGGAAATAAGTGAAGCTATCGTCCAAAGTGCAACGGAAGTCGACTCCGGTACGATACTGTACTATGACTTCCCACTAGTTTACGTGATAATTACGGCCATCTGCTACGTGGTCGCTCTGATAGCCATGATGAAAGCAGTGGTGCGGCAGTTTAAAGAGCGCATTGCAGAGGGCGAGGGTCTCTTCTATCAGTACTGTAATTTAGTCTTCGGAGGCTGGGATTTTTGTATTCACAACGAAAAATCCGCTGATATTAAACATAAGGCGCTGTACCATGAGATTCGTTCTTTGCTACATACGAAGCGTTTTGAAAACGAGCGCATCAATCGCTCTCGAGATTTTATGGTTAAGCTTATTGCCATTCGGGTTCTTATTAATTTTGTAGTAGTCGTGATATTAGTGATAGCCGTCATCATTATCTATGTGCTGTTTAACGAATCAATGTCCAAATTGGACCCTAACTTCCAATCGAACCATTTAATCAGCTTTCCACGAGGGTCTTCGTGGTCTTCGTTTTCATCGTTTGGTTATTCCTCCACCATGGCTGTGCCATCCACTAGCTCAATGTCTCCAGACGCCACGATCTCGATCTCCTCGCCAACGTCCTCGGAAGAGCAGGAACATAGTCTGACAACGCGGTTTGAAGTGCTGTTCTACGAGTTCTTGCCCTACATCGCAATCGTATGCATGAACTTGGTAGTTCCTTTGTTCTTCAATTATCTAGTGCAATTTGAAAAGTATTCTCCACTTTTCGTGATCAAAATTTCACTCTTCCGGACAGTTTTTCTCAGGCTGTCATCGCTCGCTGTACTGCTGAGCCGGTTCTACTTCCTCGTGAAACCAAAAATTCTTCCGGTTAGTTCAACGAATGGTACCGATACCATGACTAATTTTACGATGGAAGTCAACAGCTCTGTGGCTGATCAATGCTACGACGTAGAGAGAGGAACTCCTCAGTGCTGGGAGACATTTGTTGGCCAGCAGTTCTACAAGCTGTTCATTACCGACTTTGTCACGCATTTCCTCGTGACGTTCTTTGTCAATTTCCCGCGAGCGATGTTCGCACGACATTCCGCCAGCCGCATCGCCAAGTTCATCGGCGAGCAAGAGTTCGAGCTCTCTAAGCACGTTTTGGATGTGATCTACTCGCAAACCCTTTGCTGGATGGGTACATTCTACACGCCGTTCCTGCCAGCAATTGCCGCTGTTTTGTTCTTCCTTATGTTTTACATCAAGAAGTTCGCCTGTCTAGTCAACTCGAATCCTTCGACGATTCTCTACAGAGCTTCCCGATCGAACTCGCTGTTCATGTCCACCCTGCTGATCTCATTCACTGTTGCCATCATCCCGGTGGTATATGCATGGGCCGAAATTGTGCCCTCCCGTTCGTGTGGCCCATTCCGAGGTCTTCCCACCGTGTGGGACCGTGCCATCAATGCATTCATGAAGATGCCACTGTTCTTCCAGAACATCATCTTCTACTTCGGTACCGCCTCGTTTGCCATTCCTTGCTTCGTAGTGCTCACCTTTTTCATCTACTACTTCTACGCCGTGTCGGCGGCCAACCGGCACATGGTCTCGGTGCTCAAACATCAGCTGGTGCTGGAAGGCCACGACAAACAATTCCTGCTCAGTCGGTTGAGTCTGTTCATCAAACAGCAGCAGGAATACCAGAAGCGAATGATGCGACAAGCTGCGGAACAACAACAACATCAAGGTAACAATGTTGCACCACACGGCCATCAGTCTGCACCGGCTCCTCCGGTTGCTCCACCGAAGCCACCGCCGAAGCAAGAAGAGCAGCAGCCTCCCCTGCCACCCCGCGCCGATCGGGACTCGAAACCAAGCAGTAGGGATAGGGATCGTAAGGAAGGCTCCGGTGGGGAGATTAAGTAAAGTGGGAACTGGGAGGAGGGGAGGGAGAAATTGTAAACAGGAACGTTTGACGAGAATTTGTGGTTTTGAGATGGTTGATGTTATTTTTGTTGAATAAATTCGGTAGCGTTGAATAATTATGTTGTTATGAGAAATCAATCATTCGGAATAACGAAATATGTGTAGTCCAGGTTTGTTGGTTCGGTATTTTATTATTATAGTTTTTCTATAGGTAGATCACATACATTGTGTGAAATAACACTGTTGGAAAAGAAGAGTTTTTTGGTGTCACAGATTTGGAAGAAGATAAATGCAGAGTAAAATGAATGCATAAAGTGTGAGCAGCAGTAGACTGAACGAAATTTCAAAGAGTTTTTTACGATAATTTCATCGGAATTCGTCAGAGAATCGAAAACTGCGGATAGTTCAAAAAGAGTTCTGTTGTAATTTTAAAGTGTATGTGCCAAAGAAGTTTCACTTGAATTCAGTTCGATGGATTGCATCTCATGAGATTTAAAATGAACAAATCCTACTCGGGAGTCCGATTGTATCAAGCTAATTTTTTTATGCGAATATAGTTTGGGATTCTGAGCGTATCTTGCTAGAGTTTCCGATTGAATAGTTTTCAGAGTACATATTCAGCTAAGTCTAGTAAAGTCGAAGTGAATTCTGTACTTATTTTTGACAGCGTTTCTGTCATTGAGTCTTGGAATTCAATTCGACTTTTCTTAAAGATTTTGAGCCAATTCTGTATGTGAGTCGAATTGCATCATACTTAATTCTGCTCCAAAATTTACTTAAAATCCTAATTGCCATTGCCAGTTTCAGAGGCCAGATCCGGTCAGAAGAGAGAAGGAATCTCATGCTACCGATATAGTGGAAGCAACCTCTTCTGCTAGCACTCGTTTTGGTAAATTTCAACATTTATTGTTCCTTTTGTGTAGAAAATGGAAGATCGTAAGCCACAGGTGAAAATTGCTGGCTAAACGAGCACCTTCTCACTGAGTTTTTTCGTCGCAATAGTCGAATCTGCAATTAGGAAACTCTCCCTACCCGATTTGGTGCATCTTTCACGTACGTTTCATCGTCCATTAAAGGACACTGGGAGGGATTGCCCAAAATACGGTTGTTCAGCTTTCGGGCCCTCATTTTGGCACGACACTTCTGCTCCGGAGATTGTTTTGGTACTTTCTGCCTCCTGTATGTCGTCAAATAATTTCTTTTCTTAATCCGCTGGATTATTCCGATGCTGGTCCTGTATTTCTTGGCCAAATCACGAGTGGTGGTTGATTTGATCTTCTGAATATAATCGATAACTTTTTGGTCCGATTTGAGACTGGCCTCAGATAGCTCAGTCTATAAGAGCACGGTTTATTAAGCCGAAGGCGGCGAGTTCGAGTCCCGGCCGGATCGAAGGAATCTTTCGGGTTGGAAATTTTCTCGATATCCCTGCGCATAGAGTATCACTGTGCTTGTCAAAGAATAAACAAATTCATGCATTGGTGTTGGCATAGAAGGCCTTCAACTTTGGAAGTGCTTCTAGATAGCTAAGTTTAGAGCAGGCAAAAGCTCCTTGCAAAGAGCGTCAAAGCCAGTTAGAAGAAGGAGAATTGAAGGATCTCTGGGAAATTTCGCATCGTGCTACTTCACAAAGAAGTCTATGATACATTCATTCAAAGAATCCAATAACCAAATTGCATCCAAACAATTATCAATGCCATTCGTCTGTGGAATCCTGTGGCGTAACATTAACAGGCCCGCCGACATTATTTATATTTAAACTCCTGAATCATTCGCAGATGTCTAAATTTGATTCCTCTAGAGCAGCCTTTCTCAATCCAATCAGCTCCATGATATTAACATTGGCCTATAGATATTTGAGAGAGGCTCTTCTTGGAAATTACAACGGGAACTCATCGATTGATTCAGGTAATCCGAAGATAATATAAAGAGAGAAAAGAACAAACAAGAATTATGGGGCTTTTGGATTAATAATCCAAGAACACATTTGTGTAAACCGAGAACACACCTTTAATAAAGTTTGTTTCGGCAACATTATCCCAACTAGGATTTCTAATAAACATTTAGTATCTGGAGTCCTTAAGTTTCATTCTTCTGAGGAAAACCCATCCAATTACGTAATTTAATCCAAAATATTAGCAATGAAATTGTCATGCGGGATCCTTTATACAGCTTATACAGCTGAACCACGACTGTACCTGTGTTTGTAAGCTCTCATAAAGCCTTTATTAGGCAGAAAGTGTCACTAATAGTGGTTGTATAAGGGTATCGATTCATTCACCTTTTCAGATAAGATTCATAGAGATCTTTAAGCATGAGCATTCGAAGAATGACTGGGATTTTTTTAAAAACGGTCGCACAATATTACAGAAGATTGTAGTATTTGGAAACAATTAAGATCCCTTTGGTTGGATTCTCATGATTGCTTTTTGCATTACTACGCGTTTTTGTGATGTTTTGCGATCGTTTCTTACTACAGTATTCCCTCTCTTTCTCTCTACTAGAGAATATTAGGAGAGAGAACTGGATAGTCAAGTATTAGATTCTTCTGATCGCTCAACCTGAACCGGATCTTGATGAATCTATGTTAGAATTCTTGAGCACTAACCGACCGGAATGGAGCACAATACTAATTGGAATTCTTTCAAGATTTCAAGTCCCTGAGAATCCAGACTATGTTTCCAGAAAATCCGTAAAATTCCTATTTAGAATATCAATTTGGATTTACCAAAAAATCCTAAAGCGCCTTCAGAGTTAGTTACCTGGAGTTATGTGGAAGAATTATTTTGATTTTTTATAATGTCGAGAAGAAATCAGTGTCGGAGAATTTCCCAGAGAATGCAGATCATGATTCTTCTAGAGGAACCCAACTGGCAGTATTGCAGAAATAAAACGTACGGTGAAGTATCCAATAAGTTCGAAACAAGATTAGTCCAAATAACCTTGACAGAACTCATCAAGATACCATACCACAATTCTTTCAGGGAATCTAAACTTTGACTTATCAACAGATATTCAATTTCTTTTATTTTAATCGAAGAGTTTCAGATAAGATTCAATGAGAAATCAGACCAAAAAACAACGCCACAGAAACTCAAATATCGGACCACTTTAATTTGTTCATGGAATTCCAAACTGATCGCTAGAGTTACCTATGTGTGAAACATATGGATAAAACGAACAACACGAGCTCATGGTCGGACACTAGTAGACTAATCTGTGTCCAACCTCGTAGAATACGAAAAAAAGCTTGTCGGCTCGATTGCTATCGCAAAGTTACAAAGACTTGGACTTCGTGGAACTCTCTTAACAGTGGTTTTGTTCGTTGGTCGTCAGCTATCAGTTGATGTTGGTGATCTCTCAAGGATGTTATCCAGGACCGCTTAACTTCCTGGTGTACTTGAATTATTATGTATTGGTATTATTCATCTGACAATATTTGGTAGTCTTAATGAACCAATCTTATAGTTCTAAACACGTCAACACTAATATTAAAATCAAAGTCAAAATACCGTTGGTTAATACGCTCATCATCGACCGAACTGGTTCGTTTGTTTCATAGTCGAAGTAGTGTCGAGGCAAGCCAAAGAATTCACTGGAACGTAGTGTATACTCAGGCACGTTTATGACGAGCATAGCTAGGATGTTTGCAGCGTCAGATTCATCATCCAAAATTTTAAAGACGAACACAGCTTTAGCAGTTTTTCTACGGTTCTCCAATGTATTCATGCCCCGCAACTGGCATCTGGCTTCATATGGTGGCGTCATATAAATCATTCCAGGGAAGGAGGTGTAAGGCGAATCTAATGAACTTCCGCTGTACAACTTCAATGCGGCTGATAACTGTAATGTGATACGGGTCCCACTCGACAGATGACGTTTCCAAGATGGGGCCAATGAAACATACAAGGATTTTAGCGTATAAGGATCACGGAACTCTTTTGTAATCTTGGATGCGAAACACAGTTGACGGTGCGCTTTCTTGGTGATTTCCTCATAGTGTTACTTGAATGTAAGCTTCTTGTTCAAAATGACTCCAAGATACCGTTCAGAATCCACCAGTGCAAGTGTTTCATCGCCTTAATATTGTTCTACGTGAGAGATCGTTTTTTTTTCGGTGAAAACTAATTGCCGAACATTTGGGGACACTGAGTGTTTATTCTGTGAACTTGGTCCTCGAAGAACCACGTCTTCTGTATGCAAGATATGTTTACGAATTCAATCATGAAACTATTGGTATTCGCTACAACACCAACTACAAAACTTCTCTTACTGGTGCATTCTTAACCGTATTGTGGTGAATCCGGAGAAGTGGACGATGATTACTTTCTCTCGGGTAAAAGAGCAGATCACAGCAGAGCTTCGAGACACGACAAGCTAACGACTGACCTACGTCAAAAGCCTAGGAGTAATTATGGATTCCCGGTAGATGACAACATGGCTTTTTTTGCTAGATGAGCAAAGCTATCCGCGATGTATTGCTTTCTGATGAGATCGATAGTGGATTATTGCTTCATCGTTTGGAATTCAACCTATATCAATGGTACCTATGAAGTTCAACCTGTTCAAGGAAGGTTTTTACGTTTCGTTTTGCTAAGATGGAGCTCGCGCAGTGTCGTGCCTTGGAAGCTAGTTTTCTCTCAAACGAGCGTGAGGTGAAGATGGAAGCAGTATTTTGATGAGCACTCAAACAGCAATGTTACAGCAAATGGTAATAAACCTAGGAACACGCGGAGCAGATGATAGGATTCTTACCCCAACCTTCCAGGAAGTCGAGGAGGAAATTGGTTGGTCAAAAATAACAAAACTGCTGGTGTTGAGCAACTTCCAAGAGATCTACTAAAATACGGTGTGGCACTGGCTAGGGTGCTACATTGAGTAATTACAAGGATTAGGTAGGAAAAGTATTTACCGGAGGATTAGCTGGATGTCCGTGTCCCTATAAAAAGGGTGACAAGCTGGACTGCTGCAACTATCGTGCAATTACACTACTGAGCGCCGCCTACACGTTGCCTCCCAAAATGTAATGTCGCCGTCTGTCACCAAGGAGTTTGTGAAGCAGTTTGAATCGGGATTCATGGGTACCCCCGCGCTACCGCGGACCAGATTTTTGCGATTTGACAAGTGCTGTAGAAATCCAGAATATAACGTGCCAACACATTATCTATTCATCGACTTCAAATCAGCTAACGACACAATTGATCGAAACTAGCCAATATGGATGGTTGGAGAGAGTTACCCCTAGGTAATGGCTTATCGTGTTTGCTATTTAACATCGGATTCAACGGTATGATTTGGTACGATTTTCAGGAAGTTTGTCCGACCGTCTGGCTCCGCCGACGTCGTTGATATTGTATCACGCGACTTTTAGACGATGGTGCAAGCGTACATGAGACCAAAGGCTGAAATTGGATTTGTCATTAATGCGTCAAAGAAAAAATACATTAGGAAAAAAAGGCTCACGAGATGACAATGATGAAATCGAAGCGGTAGACAAATTCATGTAACGAAGCTCATTGGTAACCGCCGATAACGACACCAGCAGGGAGATACAAAGTCGCATTATGGTTGGTAATCGTGCCTACTTTGGACTCCAAAAGACGTGAAAATTGATAAAGTTGGCCCTGTACAAGACATTAATTAGATCGGAAGTCCTCTAAAGCCGCGAAACATGGACAATGATCGTGGAGGACCAACGCGCCCTTATTGTCTTTGAACCGTAGGTGTTGCTTACGATCTACGGTGAAGTGCAGATGGAAGACGGAAAGTGGAAGGGGCGAATGAACCACGAATTGCATCACTTGCTGGAAGAGCGTTTACACCTCACAAATCGGTCGATTACGGTGGGATTGGGCATGGGAATGCCGTTACGACAGCCCAGTTAAAATTATTCTCAGGTGCGCAACGAGCTAGTCGGATTGATCAAGTAGAAAGCAACCTGGGGCTCTTCGTAGACTGCGAGGCTGGCGTGAATGTAGACAACTTCTGTGTACAGCAGCGGCCACCCCAGCGTTAGCCTGATTGGTGAGGTAAGTAAGCTGTGGAGATATCCGTTCTGTTTGCCAAGCTACGAGAGTCGTAATTTGATGTAGAACCGCTTAGGATCCTTTTGGACGAATCGATTGCAGTGCCACTGTGCAGCAGATTATTATGATGCTAAGGATCAGGTATCAGATCGTTGGCTCAGGTGGCCTGTGCCTCGCTATCCTATAGCCTTTCTTATCATTTTTCTGGCGGAAGGATAGGAAAAAGCTATGATTGGAAATGGTTAGGAAGAAAGATGGAATAAGGGTTGAAGGAGAATTTCTCAGAAAATACAGTTCGCCGTGGAAAAAATCTGAAGATGTACATTGACCGAATTTGCAAGAACTTATGATCGTCCATAGCGTCGTGTAGGGAAATTTCCATAAAAAAACGTTAGCGTAGACGCACACAGACGTTAATGGTTTCCAACCCTAGCGCCAACTAAAAGAGTCAAAAAGGTTTTGACATCCATGTGGGAGATACTGTTTATAACAAAACATGTAAAATGATCCCGAATATAGTCGCTGCTCCAGACTTCAGTCAACAAAATATTGTACAGTAAAATTTGAAAAGAGGACTTAGCTTGCCATACAGTACTGCAGGAGCAGAAGTCTAAGTCGAGGCGCCCACTGATGTGGGTATGCGGAGGTGTGGTATCACATATCATGTCAAAATATCGAGTCAAAGTCTTGTGGCGTGAGGCGAACGTCGACAAGGTGTTTTGACATGCTAGCAGATGCCGCACCTACGCCACATCAGTGTGCGCCTGGCCTAAGGAGATGAATGTCGTTAAAGCTACCCATCCTTTCAACACCTAATCAATGGCAGTTGCTAATGCATCGTTGAGTTAAACTAGACCCCTTTCTTTTTTAAATCCTAAAGCATCAACCATCCTTCTTAAACCATGTAAATCTTTCCAACTCTCCTACTTTCGAATAAACAAGTAGACTGTTTCCTTTAATGAGATTACTTGAAACTAGCCTCTTAGTCGCGTGTAAGCATTTTGATTGGTGTACCATCTCTAAAACAACTACGCCGTGAGAACGTTCAGTAAAAGAAACCCAAGAAAGAAAATCGTGATATTATGTTCCACCTTACGGTAGAGTGTAAATTAAAAGAATATTTATTAACTGTAGTCTGTATCGACCAATGAGTCAATTACAATGTTGAGTGACAGGCATTGTGAACGCTGATTGGTCAAAAAGCTCGTGATAGCAAAAACGTACATTTATCATTTAGCGATCGGATCAGAGATGAGTTGAGCTTCAAAAGCACGCATGGTCTGGTGTGGATCTCCTTACATATATACATGTGTGTGAAATAGTTTGAAGTCATTTTTAATCGAAATATCATCAGAATGAAAGTAGAGTTTTGTGTTATTCAAAATTATCTCTATCAACACAACTGCAAAACAAACTGCTCGTAGGCAATTCTGATAGTTCAATTAACGTGTATAACTCGTTTCATTTCTGTGTGTGCTTGACGACTGTAGACTAATGGAAATCATAAAATAGATAAATCAATTTTTTAAACTCAAGCATAGACACAATAAGGAACACAGGAAAGAGACTGCCATTTTGAGCTAGTTGTATATTGATAAGTTTGTACATAAGTAAAGCACGAAAAATATACCCAATATTTGTGGATCACAGATAACCCAGAAACCTTATAAAAGCCATGTACATATATGAAATACAAACACGACACTATGAATATTACTCAACCAACACTATCCGTCAGCAAGAAATGACCATTACAAACTTAATCGTCATGATATGTAGAGGCCATAGAAGCCGCGAATACGAATACGAAATTACAAACTAGCTTTTTTTCTAGTGTTTGTATCATATACATTTCACTTGATTATTGGTGACTATATGTGAGAAAATGTAACATGGTAATCCAAATTAAAAGATACCCACATTACATTATAAGCCAACAATCATCCGTACTAGGTATGACACATATTTTTACTGTCGTGAATCATTTCCACAGGCGGAAGCAATGCAGCATTGGTCCAGTTATGTGGAAACCCAACCGATCATCCCACATTTATACTATGAAAGCCGTTTCGTTTGCTCTAATATTCGTCAACTCTTACCCCAAAATCGAAAGACTCTCCTCAGTATAGGCAAATCCGGAAGATTTCACACCTTTACTCAGTTTTTCTTTTTATAATAAACGAAAATAGCAATAGACTATCGTGTAGGAACCGTAATGTGTAATATTAACCATCTTTCGATCGTGTGAGACCACTAATGATGACCTAAGAGGCAGAGCAAACGAAACATTCTCATCGGTCTGTATTTCAATGAACGTAAACAAATAAACACATACCCATGAAACATAAATATGAACAGGAACCAACATAATGGATTCAGAAAACAATAAACATTTGTATTAAATTATGCTCTGGAGTCGATGTGATTTAATCCGAAACAATTCCTGATCCCGAAATCGGTTGTATGAATTTTCCCCGAGAATACTTCAGCCAATGAATTTAGCAAATCGAGCAGTTGTTCCGTTGGCTCCGAAGATCCCTGTGGGGTATTTGAACCTAACGCTTAATTGAATAATGATGTGAAGTTAGAAGTATTGTGGGACGTCGGTCCTCAGTGAAAAGATCAAGGTTAAATGTTTACATTGGACCACGATAGGTATACAGGACAGAACATAGTAGGCTCATTTTTAGCCAAACAAATTACAAGAAACAACAAATAAGTCTAGCCAGACCGAACCAATTCCCCAAAGGGACGTTCTTTCAATTCTAACCTAGTGATAAACAGGAGTTATAAAAAAAAAACTTGACAATTGGAATGTTCTCTATTGAGCTGCCTAAGCCTTACCTAAATGATATATGTGGAAACTACAACTAGCCGCTAATTTGACAGCGGAAGCGAACATTACAATACACATTCCCATCCTTAACTAACCTTACTGACAAAACTCGTCGAGATATTTCACAGACTTTTAACTTATGGTTGAAGAAGCTTCTATCACCTGCCCTTCCCTAAAGCTAAAATAACCCTAGCTAGTTCTAGCAGTTTAAAAAATCACTAGCACAATTTGGAAGAAGATTCGTTAGCTACTAGCTGATGCCATATCTTCGACATCTGCAGCGAAAGAAAAGTTTATGAAATATTTCCAACGGTTCGCTCGAATGTACTCGATATCGGTTACCTTGCTATGGTATTGGGATTCTTCGTTGGCATATGAGAGCAGTATGGTCGGCAAGGATTGGAGATACTTCTCAGCAAGTGCCGTCTCGCTCCGTACGCACTGCAGCGCAAAAGAGCACTTGCGATTGAGGTCGGCGTCCGGTGTTTCGCCGGATTGTGCTGGCGGAGCCTGCGTTTGCTCCTGCTGCCCCGGGGTACCCCCGTTTTCCGACTACGATATAATAATCAAGAGAGATACATTAGGTTAGTTTGTATGTTCACAAATCGCACTAAAATTAACCACGCCGAACATGATGGCCAAAACATTACCTTCACCGAAGCTGAATTTGGAATTGTGGATTAAATAATAACGACACACGAGAGGTTTTCGATTCAAAATTAGTCAACTTACCATATTGCCCCGGACGGAATTTCTCAGCCGGTTCCGGCTGATGCCCAGCGTTTTCGAGAGAGCTTTCTGGTATTCGGTATAGATACCTTTTTCTACCCGTTCGCAAAGATCGCTACACATCATAAAACAAAACAACCCAATCAATGTCAATGTCAAACTACACTACGTGATCGAGGGGTACTTACTTATGTGCAGTGAGCAGATCCATGAGCACGTGAATCTTCTCGTTGACGACATTGCGCTGCAGTTGCACGTATCGCTCGGACTGTCGTGCCGCTGCTTGTGCACTTTGGGAGATTGTATCGAAGTTACGTTCGCGTCCGAACACGTCCGGCACCTCGAGACCTTGCAGAATCATATCGACCTCGGCCATATCACGTGCCTGCTGTTCGGCACGGAATGCCTGTTCGTCAAAGATTTTGCGCAACCTGTAAAGCGAGTGGAGGATTTTTTGCAGTCGATCCCGACTGGCCTTCAGCTTTTCCTCGTCTTCCAAGGGCAAATTAACGTCTTCCCGCAGGCGACTAAATTCGTCCAGCTGTTTCTCGTACATGACACGCATACGGTACTGATAGTCCTCAGTTTTGTCGCTCAGAAAAGTTATCAGGATGGGGGAGCTTCCGAGGACCGGGTGCATCGAGACGACGGTGAGCCACGTTTGAAGGCCATGGCGGCGCTCTTCGAGGAGGGCATTCAGCATCAGTTGCTTCGGTGGTAGGATGGGGATCATTCTGTTGAAGAAGAGAAAGAAAATTGATTAGTAGGCAAAGAGATTTGTGCATATTCTTCAATACTTTAGACCATTGGGCCATTCTCAACCTCTCTGCTATCCTTGTACTCAACCATGTCTTTTGCGCATAATTAATTCTCATCTCTTTGGAGTGAAGATCCAGTGCGATCACCATCGTACTAGGATACTACTTTGCCAATTTGCGACCGAAGTCCGATGGAAAAGGGCTTGCAGCTAAAACGAAACCCATGTGAACTAATTCAAGAACCTTATCAGGAGCAACTAGGATATCTGTTTTTCTGTTGCGTACCTAAGACATCACTCAAGCGTGAGTTAAAAGGTACTTAGTATGACGACGAAATTCAAAAGTAACGACAACGTAAAATCCCTCGCTGGGATTGCAGATGCCGACTGGGTAGGTGACCAAGAGAATCGACAATGGAAAAGAAGATTTATTTGTCAAATATAAGATAAACTTTGGCCTGGTACAGCAAGATTTCCGCTTGACGATGGATCAATGTTGCTATATTGGGTGGCGCTCTGGTATGTTGGGAGGGTTCTTGTCCATGAACACCATCTGTACGTTGCTAGCGGCATACAAATCCATAACCTCCATCTCTCAAAAAAAAAAAACAAGAAAACTTCACTTAAAAAAAAAAACTTTTACGAGCGTATTAGTAGATCAATTGTTATTGGAAAATTTCCTAGTTCCTAGTTGAAGTTCAATCTTTAACAAGGCATGTTAGGAAATAGAAAATTTTGAAATATCAAGAACTGCTCATTATTAAAGAAGGAAAAATCACCCATACACATTCTACGGTTACATGTCCGAAAGATTCGCAAAGATTTCATTAAATATCAAGTTCAATATTCAACTTTTCAAAATTTGGCCTAATGTCCCATTCGGCCTTACGGCGTTTAGTCTAATGGCGTTCCGCGTAATGGCATTCGGCTGGCAAACCGGATATTTCTTAGCAAACAAAGACAGTTTCATGTGCTAAGAGATGTTTGGCACTGTTCCCTTTTCGGTTGCCTTATAAAACTCCTACTCAGGAAGTTCTTTGAAGTCTGCCTCGACGTAGGTGTTGTTGTCCATAACCATGTAATCGAATTTCGTCAGCATCACCGTGTGCAGCTTCCGAGATTGGGTTTTGGCAGTTCAACCCGAGTAAATTGCTAACCAGAGCATGTATGTTTTTGGCAAACTTTGACATCTTCTGCTTTTTAATGTCCTCAGGAACATAGAACTTATCATTAGCAGTAAAGAACAGCAGCGCCGGAAGTTGCCGAAAGTCTGCTTTTACATAAGTCTAGTCATCCATAACAAGACAGTGCGGTTTGGTCAAGAGCTGGGTATAGAGCTTTCGTGCACGTGATTTCCCTAACATACTCTGCCGTTCATCGCTATTCGGCGCCTTTTGGACTTTGTACTTTGGACTTCTATGGAGCTAGAAGAATGGTGTCTTCAGCAAAGTTGCTATAAATTATATTTCCTACAAACTTGCCTTTGACATTACCCTTCTATTGTGCTTTGTTGAAAAGTTAGTAACAGCGCCGCCCTGTCGGTAAAGTTTGAAACTACAAAAAGATCACCACAAGATGGACAACTTTTTTAGGTACAACTTTGTAGAATACACCATGATTCGAAAACGTAACCCTTAGGAGTTATTAATTTCGCCGTGAAAAAAGGCTATTCCAATTACTGTGCACCGGCGTTAGGCGGTGTTTAATCTGCCTAATCAGGCTCTTTTCGTAAGTATTACGGAGAAAACTCGGGGTGGGTTTTGGGGTTTTTTTTAAGAGGGGGGTATTAACTGGTTTTCCAATAGGTACTAAATGTTTTCCACTCATTATTCTTTTAAATTCTGGGGGGTTTTTTGCTGTGTTTTGTTTTTTTTTTTTTTTTGGGGTATTAGGTGCGCAACTAAGTTCTCGCTGTTTTTTGGTGAAAAAGGAACTTTATTTTGAAAACAAAGGTTACAAACGAACTATTCAAAGTATTGCCCATCACTAGCTACGACTTTTTCCCATCTTTCTGGTAGAACGTGAATACCATTTCGATAGAACTTGTCGTCTTTTGATGCTATCCAAGAATCAAGCCATTTTGAGATGTCATCATATGAGTGGAATTGCTGACCAGTGAGACCATGTGCCATCGAACGGAACAAGTAATAATCGGACGGTGCAATAACAGGAGAATATGGCGGGTGGGGTAGGACTTCCCATTTGAGCGTTTCCAAGTAGGTTTTCACGGGTTTCGCAACGTGAGGTCGAGCATTGTCATGCTGAAAAATCACTTTTTCGTGTCTGTGCTCGTATTGTGGCCGTTTTTCGTGCAGTGCTCGGCTCAATCGCATCAATTGAGTACGATACCGCTCCCCGGTAATGGTTTCGTTTGGTTTCAACAGCTCATAATAAATAACACCAACTTGGTCCCACCAAATACACAGCATAACCTTCGCAGCGTGAATATTCGGCCTAGGCGACTATGTTGAAGCATGCCCGGGCAGTCCCCATGAATGTTTCCGTTTTGGGTTACTGTAATGAATCCATTTTTCGTCACCCGTCACAATGCGATGTAGAAAACTCTTCCTTTTTGCCGCTGGAGCAGTTTTTCACAAATGAAAAAAAGACGCTCCACATCTCTTGGCTTCAAATCGTAAGGAACCCAAGTTCCTTGCTTTTGAATCATTCCCAACGCATGCAATCGCTTATAAACGGCTTGGCGGGAAACTCCCAATCCTGAACCAAGCTCTTCTTGCGTTTGACACGGATCCTCATCGAGCAATGCCTCCAATTCAGAGTCTTCGAAGTTTTTTGGCCTTCCTTCAGGCGGACGATCATCAACACTGAAATCACCGTTTTTGAAGCGACGAAACCAATCACGACACGTTGTTTCACTCAGAGCAGCATCACCGTAAACTTTTTGGAGCTCTCGATATGCTTCAGCCGCCGTTTTCTTCGAATGAAAGAAGAAAATCAACACTTCCCGCAAATGACGATTATTTGGCACGAAATCAGACATCTTCAAATAACCAAAATATATAACACTAAACCAAAATCACTGATTTGGCAAAGCGGTTTGTTTACCATATGTCTGAGCTTGGTTTATGACGCTTGAGATGTACAACATTCAACCAGCACTTACTACTGGCGCCATCTATTGCTAAACAGCGGGAACTTAGTTGCGCACCTAATATTTGAAGATCACAAGGCTAATGACAGTGTTTTCGTATGGCCATTGACCTCGTACCAATGGCCGTTTGTGCCTCAAAGTATCCACGCAATGGCGCTTATTTCGCCACCCTTATGGCGATCCACTCATCGCTAGGACGATGACATCTGGTGGTGGATTGCTTAGCTCTTGCATGGGTAGTCCTGCTACTAGCTGCTTCGTGGTGGGGATATTGCATCGTTCACGAACATGAAAATACTTGCTTGGTTTTTTTTTTAAATGCAAGATGAACAACGAAAACTACACGCGAATCATCTTACCAATCTTGGACGCAACACTTATACTTCTTACAAAATCGTACACAACTTCTTCGAACGCGTAAGTTAGATTTTCATACTGGGAAAGGTAGCTATCACTCGCTATTGGCACAAACCACTCCGATCTGTATGCGGCATCCAGTGGATTGATTGGTCGGTGTCAGCGGAAGAAGACGCAACTCGCAATCAGCCCGCTTTGCACGTAATGTCTGTCAAAGGAATACACTGATACGGGTTCTTGCGAGAACATCTTGTCGATTTTAGCTATACTTTCCTAATTTTCTCATTTTATATATTTAGAGAAAACAGCGAGAAAAAATGACAGCTTTAAAAACACGTCCACACGCGACTAATGCTTACAACAATCTCTTATCATAATGACTCCTGCTATTGGTGTAAAATAGTTTAAATCGAAAATAAGTACAAGCCTTTAAATAATTCATTTGGCGTCGCATAAAATAAGCGTATCATGTATCAAACCAAACCATGCTGCCAACCCAACCCTTCTATCCACCATCCCAGTGATTTTTTATTTGACCTGCATTCGGGTGGGGCCGTGCGCCGGTTTGGGATGACCAGTTTTTACACATTGAGAATTAATGCTAGTCTCAATCATCATCAGTTGTGTTACTATTTAATTAATGCTCTGGCAATTACGAAGTAGCAACCTCGGACGGTCAATCATACTCATGCTCATCTACAACGTTTCTAAACTCTTCTTAAAAAAAATCTAAATTTCAAGTGATACCTTTACAAGCCTCCCAAAAATTGCAACTCTCATAATTTCCTGTTCATCAGATGCATCCTACTTTTAGTGCTTTCTTCAATTTGAAGCATTTGTTCATACACTGCGACTAGTTTCTATAGCCGCACCCCTAATTTTACACACCTTGCGATGTTTGTGGTGCAATCAATGGATGCAACGATGTGTGTCTGTTTGCACGAAAGAAAAAACCGTGCCCAGATCCGTGAACTGCAGTCATGAATTCGAGAACAAGCAAAAATACACCGTGAACTGAATCACGTAATCATGAACTAAAGAACGTTCAAAGGGAAAAATCCTGAAAACGTAAACTAGTTCACGGTCTGTTTTCATTTTTGGGAACGCTTTTTTTTTGTGTGAATTAGTGAAACGTATGTTTTGCATACTGTATTTTGATAGTGTTTGTGCTACAGTTGTCAAATAAACGTGTTTTCATTCATTTGAGCGTCCATTTTCTTTGGCTTGTAGAATTTTATAAAGTAAATCCTGCTAAAATTGCTTAAAAACGCAGAGAGGAAGTGTTTTGAGTGAGAAAGAGAAGGGAATGATTGAAGCCTATAAGCAGGAAGGTGTTTCAATTCGAGAAATTGGACGTAAAATCAGCCGATCGGATAAAGTCATACGAAATTATTCGAAGGATCCAGAAAAATATGCTACGACCAAACGAAAGCCGAAAAAATCGAAACTGTCACCGAGGAAAAGGGAAAGGCCTCAAATTCCCCCCTATACTCTTCTTAAAATAAATTTTTCTCCGTTTTTGGGGCTGTGGAAAAAAAAAACGGGCGGTTGGCAACCCACCCCGAATTTTTTGGGGCAAAAAAGAAAAAGGCCCCAAATTTTGCCCCTGTGCATAAACCAGAGCTCGAAAAAATTAACACCCGCGTGGTGAGTGTGATAAAAAAAAATTATTCTGTGTGCATTTTTTTTTCTTTTTTTTTTTCTTTCTATCAGTCGCTATATAGTTGTGTGGTGTTTTTTTTTTGTGCGGTCATTCTTTCTGTTGTCCGTGTGTTTCATATTTTTTTTTTTTTTTTTTTTTTTAACTCTTTATTTATTCCAAATTTTTACATTATTTTACATTCATATATTAACCTAGGTGATCCTGCTAAGTAATAAACATTTCAACCTTATATGCTATCATTTATATCTAATTGTGTTAATATTATTTTTACTTTGTCTATTCAGTATTTTTTTTTTTAACAGGGTTCCTTTTGCCTGCGTGTAAGAATAATTATTGATTTCTTAAAACTAGTTCTTATCTATAGAGAGAATTGATCATTGCAATTGAAGACTGCAATGATTTTTGTCTAAAATTATGAATTATTTTGTTGGACATTTCTTCTAGAGTCTCAACGTTTGAAATTCTATGTAATTCAATAGTACTGAACCAGGGTGGCAGCTTCAAAATCATTTTCAGAACTTTGTTCTGAATCCTTTGAAGTGCTTTTTTCCTAGTAGCACAACAACTAGACCATATTGGCACAGCATAAAGCATGGCCGGTCTAAAGATTTGTTTGAATATTAGAAGTTTGTTCTTCAAACAAAGTTTGGATTTTCTGTTTATAAGAGGATATAAACATTTTATATATTTATTACATTTGGCTTGAATGCCCTCAATGTGATCTTTAAAAGTTAATTTTTGATCAAGTATCAGTCCAAGATATTTTACTTGATTTGACCAAGAAATTGGAACTCCGTTCATAGTGACCATATGACTATTACTTGGTTTCAAAAATGCAGCTCTAGGCTTGTGTGGGAATATTATAAGTTGAGTTTTGGAAGCATTAGGAGAAATCTTCCATTTTTGAAAATAATCTGTAAAAATGTCCAAGCTTTTTGTAGCCTCCTGGATATAACACGAAGACTTTTTCCTTTAGCGGAAATGCCTGTGTCATCAGCAAAGCAAGATTTTTGACAGCCCTGAGGTAAATCAGGGAGATCTGAAGTGAAAATGTTATAAAGTATTGGCCCAAGAATGCTACCTTGAGGAACACCAGCTCTGACAGGCAATTGATCAGATTTAGAATTCTGATAATTTACTTGCAAAGTTCTATCAGTTAAGTAGTTTTGAACTAATTTCATGATATAAAGCGGAAAATTGAACTTTTTCAGTTTTGCAATCAAACCTTCATGCCAAACACTGTCGAATGCTTTTTCTATGTCTAGAAGAGCAACTCCAGTGGAGCAGCCTTCAGCTTTGTTTGAACGAATTAAATTTGTAACTCTCAAAAGTTGATGCGTTGTTGAATGCCCATGGCGAAATCCAAACTGTTCATCAGCAAAAATTGAGTTTGTATTGATGTGAAGCATCATTCTGTTCAAAATTATTTTTTCAAAAAGCTTACTTATTGAAGAAAGCAAACTGATTGGTCGGTAGCTAGAAGCTTCAGCCGGATTTTTGTCTGGCTTCAAAATAGGTACGACTTTTGCATTTTTCCATTTATCTGGAAAGTATGCCAGATGAAAACATCTGTTAAATAGTTTTACCAAGAAAGACAAAGTACTCTCAGGGAGTTTTTTGATGAGGATATAGAAAATTCCATCATCACCTGGTGCTTTCATATTTTGAAATTTTTTAGTTATAGTTTTTACTTCATCCAAATCAGTTCCCCAAGAATCATCAAAAATATTTTCTTGTGAGAAAATATTCAGATACTCCCTGGAAACTTGATCCTCAATAGGACTTGTAAGACCCAAACTGAAATTATGGGAGCTCTCAAACTGCTTAACAAGTTTTTGAGCTTTTTCCGCATTTGTGAGCAAAATTTTATCACCTTCCTTAAGCGCTGGTATAGGCTTTTGAGGTTTTTTCAATATTTTAGAGAGTTAGTCCCCCGCTAAAAAGGGACTTTGTCGTTTTGCAGTGTCGGTTGCGTGTTCTTTCTAAGTACCCTTTTACGAAGGGACTTAGCCGTTTCAGTGCATCAGTCGGACCTTAGTGAAAAAGTCGACGAGCTAGTGGCCTATCGTTGAAGAAACTGGGCAGATACTTTGAGAAAGCAGTGGTTTAGTGACCCGTGTTTCTGTGCGCCTTTTGTACACTTTTTGGTGGCTGCTGAAAAGTAGCGAAGTAAGTCCTTCGGTGGCCGGCAAAGTTCGTTCCCGAACATTTGGTCCTTCGAGCCGGATCGAAGGCCATTCCGCGGCCGGAAAGTGTACCGTAGTACCAGTGAAACATTAAAATCTCGTGATCAGAATTGATCAATTGTGGTCATTGCTTTTGCACTTGCGGCGCCATCGCATTGTCAGATAACTACCATCGCGGATAGAACAAAGTGATTGTGTGTGATAACGATTGAACAAACGGCTGTAGCAAATAGTACCATCTTGCGCGTAAATTAACACCCCTGTTGGATCATTTATTAGCCTGTGAACAGTGGTTCGTGTTAGTGCGGTAGTGGAAACATTTTTCCGCTTTCGAGTGCATCAAGGCGGATGTTACTCTGTGCCGTGTGGAGAACATTTTTCGTGACCATCTTGAAATCTTTGGTCATTTGAAAAGGTGACTGAACCCCTGAGTTGCCGCCATCATCTAGCCATTTTCGACGCCGGTGTAGCGTCCCCTAGTACAAAGGCGGCTTTATCACACTGCTGTTTGCGGTGAATGGATCTGCATCGAATCATCTCCAAGCAATTGAAACACTTAAGAGTGTCCCGGTGAGTCCGTTCCATTGTTTTTATGCATGGCTAGCAAGCAGTAGCTTCTAAGAAAATATTGATTCCAATCAACTGAAATCAATTTCATTGATTGACGAAGGTTGGGTGACTTTTTCGATTTTTCAAGTCATTGTGGCAATTGGTGGAAGACGGTACGCAACTCAAGTGGAAAACGTTCGCGCCCTTGATTGCGAGTCCGCGTAGGATTGGGTTGTTCGCGTCGGGAAGGAGCAATCGTTTTCGTAATTAGCAATCCCTCTCCCGTTCGATTATTCGTCGCGAAGATCAATACACCGTGTCGGGAAGGATTTGAATCGTTCGATTTGTGTATTGTTCTCGCCGGTTCGGTTTCGCTTAGAAACGAGTAGCTCGCGTCCGGAAGGAAATCCGTTTACGATTTACTACCGTTTCCGTGCGTTTTTTCGTCTGTGTGCTGGTAAAGATGCCGTCCAAGGAGGAGAAAGTGCTTGCCGAAAAATTGGTGCAGCGTGAGTCGCTGATTGCTATACGAGACACTGTGGAGAGGTTTATAAAAGACTTCGAAGCACTGCGGGACGGATATCAAGTGCAAGTGAGAATCGAGACTCTGGACCGAGTGAACCATGCATATATGGAGGTTCAGGACACAATCGAACGACTGGACTCTGAAAATCTGAAGGAACATCTTGTGGATAGAGTGAATTTTGAACATCGTTACTGCATGGCAAAGGGTTTTCTGCTTTCGAAACGTCCCATCGAAGCTAATCAGGCTCAGCTGAACACCTCACTAACTGCTCCTCCAACCACCTTCCACCTCCGTTTACCGCAAATCGATCTTCCACGTTTTAACGGCGATTTCTCACGTTGGTTATCTTTCCGAGATGCTTTCTCGTCCATGGTCCACTCCAATGCGGATATACCAACAGTCGCCAAACTGCAATACCTCTTGCAGTCACTCGAAGGGGAAGCAAAGAAACCTTTCGAATCTATTGATATCGAAGCCGACAATTATGCCTCTACATGGGACGCACTCATAAAGAGGTATGATAATCGTCGTTTTCTCAAACGTCAGCTGTTCCGGGCACTCTACGATTTGCCAGCGGTGAAGCAGGAATCTGCTAAGCGCATCCACCTTTTGGTTGGTGATTTCCAGCGCCATGTAAGGGCGCTCGCGAAATTAGATGAACCCGTGGAACATTGGGATACTCCGTTGGTTAACATCCTGTCGTACAAGCTGGATCAATCCACTTTGCGAGCCTGGGAAGAAAAGATGAGTGAAAAAGATGACGTCAAGTATGATGAACTGGTAGAGTTCCTCTACCAGCGTGTTCGAGTATTAAACTCCGTCGGTTACGATCAACATCAGCAATCGGCATCTTCAAAGGTGGTCGGGAACGCCGCAAAGCTTTCCAAGTTCAAGTTCGCAGCAAACGCCGCTGCTTCCTCAAGTTCAAGTATTTCATGTCCGCTGTCTTGCTCTGACAACCACGTCCTACGGAACTGCCCAGTATTCCTCGGGAAGGATGTACGCCATCGCCGAGAATTCGTGACGCAGAAACGGTTGTGCTGGAACTGCCTTGGTAGCGGACATCAATCGAGGAAATGTTCTTCAAAGTTCACATGTCGAACGTGCCAAGAACGACATCATTCACTCCTACACGATTCCACTCCATCCAAGTCGAGTTCTGCTGCATCTTCACATGCTCCTGTGCAACAATTGTTTCCAACCACAAGTGTAGGATCTTCGAATGCGAGCTCCGCTCCACCAAACGTCAGCATGGCAGTCAAAACTGCATGCAGCATCGTTTTGCTGGAAACAGTTGTTCTGAACGTCGTCAATGATCATGGCCGCAAGCATCAGGCAAGGGCTTTACTGGACTCGGCGTCAATGTCCAATTTCATTTCAAAGCCGCTGGCGAAGCGGTTATTCAACCCTCGGTCGAAGGTGGATATATCCACCATTGCAGGAATTGGTCTCTCCACGCAGAACGTCAAAAGCGCTATCACTGCCACAGTTCAATCACAGGCAGATAATTTTTCCACAAAACTTCAGTTTCTAGTCCTCAAGAATCCATCGGCAGAGCTACCGACAATACCTATCGATATTTCGACTTGGAAATTCCCAAACGTCACGCTGGCAGATCCACAATTCCACGTTCCAGGAAGGATTGACCTTGTCATCGGAAGTGAAGCCTTTTGGGAACTGCACACTGGTCGGAAGGTTTCATTGGGTAGTGACCTTCCATGGTTGACTGAAACACCATTTGGATGGGCGGTCGCTGGAACCGCATCCAGTCAGTCAAAATGTATTCCTCGAATCTGTAATATGTCAACGAACGATGATCCTCTTGAAACCGCACTGTTAAAGTTTTGGGAAATCCCCGATGGTCCGTCGCTGTCAGTCGATGAAGATCGCTGTGAACAATATTACGCTGCAACCACCTTTCGTGATTCATCTGGAAGGTACACCGTGAGACTGCCTCGAACCGACAACCCTGCAGTTGTCCTAGGTAGTTCCCGAGAAATCGCAGATCGTCGACTGCGAAGCATCGAGCGGCGGCTCGAACGTGATCCTGCTACCAAGGATGCATACCACCGCTTCATGGACGAATACCTTGAGCTAGGGCACATGAAGAAGCTGGAAGAACCTATAGACGATGACATTCCTCATTGCTACATCCCACATCACGCAGTCTTCAAAGAATCGAGCACAACGACAAAGATCAGGGTCGTGTTCGACGCATCGTGCAAGACATCATCGGGATATTCATTGAACGACACGCTTTTGGTTGGTCCAGTCGTTCAAGAAGATCTGCAGTCAATTGTGCTACGGTTTCGAATTCGTTTGGTCGCTATGGCCGCCGACGTGGAAAAAATGTATCGTCAAATACTTCATTTCTCCAGTGACCGAAATTTTCTTCGCATCCGGTTCAGGAAGGACCCCAGCGATCAAATTTCTAGCTACAAACTGCAGACCAGTGACCTACGGAACTGCGTCTGCCCCAGTTCTGGCTACTAGGACTCTTCAACAGATCGCTTTGGATAATGAAGACAAATTTCCAGCTGCTGTTCAAGCGATGACCACCGATTTCTACGTCGACGACTTTCTCTCGGGTGCCGGCGATGTTGAATCTGCCATCCAGCTTCGCAAACAGGTGACAGAGATGCTTGGTACAGCTGGACTCCCTATTAAAAAGTGGGCATCAAACATTCCTGCAGTTCTGCAGGATGTTTCTCCTGAAGATCTAGCCGTCGTACCCCTTCACGACCTACAAGATGAGCAAGCAGTCTCTACCCTTGGTCTTGTCTGGGAACCATCAAACGACGTACTTCGGTTCAAAGTTCAGCTACCACTGCCTGCTGCGGTCCTGACAAAACGTAAGGTGATGTCTTACATTGCGCAGATCTTCGACCCACTTGGGACCCACTTGGCTCGTGGGTCCTACAATCGTTGTCGCCAAGTTGTTCATGCAGCGGTTGTTCGCCTTGAAGCAGAATGGTGAAGCTTGCGAATGGGATGCCGCTCTACCCCTCAAACTTCAAGAAGAATGGAAGGCATTTCATTGTACACTACAGCTACTAAGTGAAGTTCGGATTCCACGATTCGTGTCGCTGCCTAACTCCGTTAGCATTCAGCTTCATTTCTTCGCAGATGCTTCCAAGGGAGCATATGGAACCTGTTGTTACGTGCGAGCCGAAGCTAATGACAGCATATCGGTCCAGCTACTAACAGCAAAATCCAAAGTTGTACCACTGTCTAGCCGTCATTCGATTGCCCGTCTAGAGCTCTGTGCTGCCCGATTATCCACGCAGCTCTACAAAAAGGTAAATGCTGCCCTGAAAATACCTGCCACTCCCTTTTTCTGGTCAGATTCCACTATCGTTCTCCAATGGTTACAATCATCGCCAAGTCGTTGAAAGGCGTACGTGGCAAACCGGGTGGCTCAAATTCAGCACTCAACCGATGTGAGCAATTGGAAACATATTGCCGGCGTTGGTAATCCCGCTGATGATATATCACGAGATCTAAATCCTGTGGACCTTTTGCAATGTAAGCGCTGGTGGAACGGCCCTGAATAGCTGTCACTTGCTCCGGGGAGTCCTGGCCAAATTTCCATCCATCCGAAGAAGCAGCATTAACAACTGACGAAGGAATCCGTAAGATACCACTCATTGCGATGACCGCCGTGCAGATCGACTTCTGCGACAACTTATTTGCTCGCTACTCTAACTTTACCAAACTTCCTCGTGTTACGGCCTTCTGTCTGCGCTATATCCATTCTCTACGAGAATCTGCATCGCGGTGCCGGTCAGATCCAGACAAATGCAACATTATTAGCATCCGAGACACACCGATATTTCCACTTACCACCAAGGAGCTTCAACATGCGGAGCTACGTCTCTGACGATTAGCACAACAACAGACATTCGTGGAAGAGATCTCCGATCTCGGCAATGGAGAAAGTATTACTAAGTCGTCCAAGCTGAAGTGGTTGAGACCATTCATCGATCAGGACGATATTCTTCGTGTCGGTGGCCGATTACGAAACGCTGCCCTCTCTGACTATGTCAAGCATCCGATCGTGCTCTCTGCCAAACATCCGCTGTCGACTCTGCTGGCTAGTTTCTTTCATTTGAAGCTACTGCACGCAGGTCCGCAACTTCTGCTAGCCACTCTCCGTCAGAAGTATTGGATTCTTGGCGGCAGAAATCTCGCAAAATCCGTCTTTCACCATTGCCACACTTGCTTCCGTAGCAAGCCCACACTAGTCCAGCAGAGCACAGCGGATCTTCCAACATCTCGAGTCTCAATCAACACGTAGCGATATTTGTCTGTTTCGCAACGAAGGCTGTACACATTGAGCTAGTTAGTGACCTTACCACAGCGGCATTCCTAGCAGCTCTTCGCCGTGTAGTCGCCCGCAGAGGAAAGATCGTGGAATTGCATTCGGATAACGCTACCACTTTCAAGGGTGCTTCACACGCATTTAACCGCATCTATCAGATGCTCAAGATAAACCAAACCGATCGTGACAGAATCTTCAGCTGGTGTTCCGAGAACGAAATCGTTTGGAAGTTCATTCCACCTCGTGCACCTCACTTCGGAGGCCTGTGGGAGGCTGCTGTGAAATCAGCGAAGAAGCACCTCTTGAAGACCATCGGGAACGTCAATATTGGATACGAAGACATGGTTACTCTCTTGGCACAAGTCGAAATGTGCCTCAACTCTCGTCCATTGACGCCTATGTCGTGCGAGCCCGCGGATATGGAGGTTCTGACACCAGGACATTTTCTCGTCGGTTCCAATATGCAAGCTGTTCCGGAATCTGATTTTCGTGAAGTTCCTGATAACCGTCTACAGTCGTACGAGCTAACCCAGAAACACCTTCAAAACATCTGGGCTCGCTGGTACCCTGAGTATCTGCAACAACTGCAGTCACGGGATACCAAGGGCTGTAATCCATCTGTCAACGTGGAAGTGGAGGTGTAGTCCGAGTAGTCACTGTCAACGTGGAAGTGGAGGTGTAGTCCGAGTAGTCACACTACGCACCGCATCTGGCAAAGCCATCGTTCGGCCAGTTGTAAGGATCGCTCTACTTCCATCTCCGAATCCATCTTTATAAAGATCCAGGTAGAGCAACCCGAAAGGGAGAATTTGCTCGAAGCGCACCCGCGCTTAGTGCAGGTAATTGCGGTTCCATCTCTCTTAATCGTTGTCGTTCGATCTACCTCTGCGAGAATCAACAATAGCATCTACGTATGCGATCTGCAATCATCATGTTCATCTGGAATTCCGTCGTTGATGTTTGACCTCCGTGTTTCATGGTGGCCGGAATGTTGGAGATATAACGTGCCTGCTATCGTAGCCACCACACAACACCCTATACGATCAACCACCGAGTCGATGAGAATCGAGAGAGCGCGGATGCGAGCAGCATCCTTGCATCACCGATCGTTCAACGATCAAATCATCGTACCCCACACTATATCTATTCCCACGTATTACAACTAGAAGTCAGTACAATATAACAAACCAGATCGATCGGACGTGCGCGCAATCTGTTCTCGATCTAAATTATCATGGTCTTGTGGTCATTGTTCCCTCTCGTTTTGTGCCGGGTAGAATAATTACAATTCCCCCGCTGAAAAGGGACTTTGTCGGTTTGCGGTGTCGATTACGTTTATTTCTAAGTGCCCTTTTACGAAGGGACTTAGCCGTTTTCGAGTGCATCAGTTGGACCTTAGTGAAAGGGTCGACGAGCTAAAGTGGCCTATACTTGAAGAACTTGGGCAGTTACTTTGTGGAAGCAGTGGCTTTTTACGATAAGTGTTTCAGTGCTTTTCAAGTGCACTTTTTGGTGGCTGCTTAACAGCAGCGAAGAAAGTCCTTCGGTGGCCGGCAAAGTTCGTGCTCGAACATCCACACAACTTATTCACACTACAGCAAAGCGCATATCTGGCTATTCAAGCGTCAAGAGATTTTGGTTGCTTGACTGAATGTTCTGGTAACCAGTCATTCATCTTCGCCGTCGTGAGTGATTTTTTATGCCATAGGATTTTTTTTTCAGATATTCCCGAACATGACTGAAGACAAAGGAAGCCAAAAGGCGGAGCTGTAGCAAGCGATCTATGGCCGAAATTGCTACAGAGTTTGTGGTTCAAGATCGAGAAAAGGCATTTTGCAGGACCGATTCGAGAAGTGGCTGAAAATACGTGCAAACCAAATACGTAGGGGCTTCCAATTCATTGATTCTTCAAATGAAGGACTGTTCGTTCTTCGTCACGGTAGAACGTTGAGATTGAATGAGTTGTTTACGCTTATTTACATTCACTGCTTTCTGGAACGAATGAATGATGAAAGTAAAGCAACACAAAACAAGTTGATTCACCTTGCATTAGAGATTCATGAAGGCAAATTTGTGTTTACTTCATGTTCGCTAGGAACAGTAAGTGATGAATAATATGTTGTCTCAGTCAAGGTGCATTATGAGAATTGAATATGATATTTTCAAGCACTGGCATAAACAGAAACGAATAGAATTCGCCAGACTCAACATGGCACGCCAGTGGGACACGGTAAAATCTTTGTAGATTTCAGGTTTTTTTTAAATGATGAACCCAACTTTATTTTTTTTTATTTTTTATTATTTAAATGTTCGTTTTTCAACTCTAGGTGATCTTTTCCGATGAAAAGAAATTCAATCTAGATGATCCCGATGGATGTATTGGCTATTGGCGAGATCTACGGAAGAAACCAGAGTACTTCTCCAGACGTAATTTCGGAGGAGGATCTCTAATGGTTTTGTGGATTGGATTTTGTGCTACAGGAAAGCTTAATTTGGCATTCCCATCTTGTAAGATGAACTCGACGGACTATATTGAGGTTCTTAACAGCTGCTTGGTTCCGTTTAAAGCAAAGTATCGTAGCAAAAAAAAAATATCGTGTTTCAACAAGATAATGCCAGCATTCACACCAGTTCGGCTACAAAATCCTGGTTTAACGACCGACAAATTGAGCTCCTGTGGTGGCCAGCCCGTAGTCCGGATCTAAATCCAGTGGAAAACATCTGGGGAATCATTGTTCGACGGATCTACGCCAACAAAAAGCAATACAACAGTATTCTGCCGTTCTACGCATATCTGTCCCATTTTGATTTTTGATGATTTTCGTTTTTCTTGATCGATATGTTCCGGCCACAGGCATGTAAGCACAGGAAACGAGCGAGTATATTTACCAACGGGTGCGAATTTTTCATTATATTCAAAGACCCTCTGGGAAAACACAACTGTCTTCAATCCATCCAGCACGTGGTAATTGTATCACCTTGATTAAAAAATCAAACGATTTATAAATTATAATACTAAAATACCAAATGTATTACTTTTTGTAGATCCACTGCCATAACCAGCTGATTGGCACCAGCTGTATCGCTCGTGCTTGCTTTGAATACTCCAGATGTTCATTTTGCTTCTTAGTACATTGGGTGCATTCGAAATGTCTGCCCTCTGGAACATCGTTGGCAGTAGGTATGACCGGTTCTTTCGCAACTCTTTTAAAGAATCACGGGTTTTGAGTCGGGTTTTCACACTCGCAAAACTAACGTAGTTTTGGATGTAACTGCGCTGACCCTCTGTACTCAGATTCCAGTAGGCTTCGTTAATCTTCTCTCTGTCATCATGGGACAAAAGCTCTGGACACTTTTTGCGACAACCACCATTTTTCATAATGATGCAATGCTTCGTTTTACGTTTCTTGGCGGAATTATCTTTCTGGATTTCTTTTTTTGTTTTTTATCTGGGCGGTTCGTAAAAGCCATCAGAATCGTCACTTATTTCTGCAGATTCCGCTGGGAAACTTTCTAACTCCGGTTCGGTACTTATCCTTGATTCCGCACAGAAGCTTTTCACATTCGGCTGCTCGGTACTGACTCTTGGGCTGCTAAATCGCTCTCCCGATCCGCCGATGAGAACGAACCCGTAAAAATCGTCATCACTTCCGTATGCTTGCAACATGGCCAACGCATCCATTTCCGAGTCCGAGTGAAACTTTGAAACTTCTGACAAACAAATAAAAACTCTCGACGCACGCGCATGTAAACAAAACAGACAACAAACGTCATTTGCATAAGTGGCGCGAAGATCTAAGTGGAACTCTAATGCGTAGAATTTTTCAATTTATTCCATATTTCTCGGCATAACAGTCCCACTGATAATTTTTCTTTTAAAGTAACCTAAATTGAATCTACACACGAAAACAAATGGTAGGATTCATTGGAAATGTTGGTTTCCAACGTAATTTTTGTCATAAAAGCATTATTTATTACGTCATTTCTTTCTGGATAGCAAAAATATGTTTCGACTTTTATTGCATTTTGCTCAGTTATCTATTTTTCAATATGGGACAATTATGCGTAGAACGGCATTATTGTTGACCTTATAGTGGCAGTTTCGGAAGCGTGGGAGAATTTTGAAATGGAAATTTTAAAGAACTTGGTTGGAAGTATGCCCAAAAGGATTTGCCAGTTAATCGAGCGTGCTGGTGATAATTAAAATGCAGAAAGTATTCGGAAAAATGAATATTTTGAGATGTATCCATTAAAAAACATAAGTGCGGTTATAAAAAATTGCCACTTAATTTCATGAATTTGAATCAATAAAGGATTTTCTATTGCAAATTTTCAATTCAGGTTTGAATTTCATTCTTGAACAAATCCATTTAAAACCTATTACAAGGAGAAATGAAGCTTTATACCCGGTTTACAAGTTACACCATAAAAGTGTGTGCGGCTATAGAATCTAGCCGCAGTGTATGATGCTTAACAAAAAATTACTGACCCGTGAGCTTTAATCCATAACAACAGATTGTTTTCACTGCGTTTGCATGGTTTAAAAATGCCTTCCAGCTTTTCACGAATTATGCACTTAACCATTTACTATCTGTTCAGGTTGTCGGATGATTTTATTGATATGCC